>VWZI01011364.1:362734-401066 GCA_013396835.1 Psilopogon haemacephalus | reverse complement strand
AGGCCATCGCTGCCGGTGCTGCGGGCGCTGCCGGTGCTGCGGGCACTGCGGCGGCGCAGGGGCGGGCCGCGGAGCCCCGCTGCCGGCAGCCGGCTCCCTCGGCACCCTCTCCGCGGCGCGCACACCCAGACAGGCGCACACACGGCGGAACCCGCCCCTTCTCCCCGCCGCCCTTCTCATCTCCGTCCATGGCGCTGAGGACGGCAGCCCCCCGCTCCGCACGTAAGTGAGCGGCTCCGCCGCCTTTGTGCGCGGCCCTGCCCGTCCCTCGCCGCAGGTGAGGCGGGCCCGCCGCGCACCTGCGCTCGGGGCACCCCCGGGGCCGCTGTGAGGCTGGGAGGGAGTGGGGCGGGCGGCGCGGCTGCGGTTCGCTTCGGGGAGCCCTGGCTCGCCGCAGCCCTCCCGTTTTGAAGCGGCGGTGCGGCTCTGCCCGAGGTCGCGCTGGGACCGGGAGTGTCGCGGGTTGGGGGGGAGCGGTGTCCGGCAGCCGCCGGTGCGTCAGGGCGCTGCGTTCTGCCTTGCCCTCGCAGGTGGCGGTGGGGCCGCTCGACGCGGGCATGGACCCCGGTGACTTCCCCGGCCCCGGGGCGGCGACGGGCGCTGAAACCTCAGACCTAATGGAAACTGGGGGCGATGCCAGATCGGCACCTCGGCGGGGAGGCAGAGGAGGAGGAGGCGGCAGCGGCCGTGGCGGGTTTCCAGCGACTGCCGAGCCCAGCAATCCCCCGGCTGCGGAGACGAGCATGAATATTGATGGGCCCGCCGGTAGCGGGGCGGCCGCTGCAATGCCGGGAGCCCCAGGAGCACCTGCCCCGCCGCTCCGCGCCCCCTGCTCCAGGGATCCCAAAATGGTCCATCAGCGGTTCCTGCGGAGGAGCGTGGTGGACTCGGACCAGGAGGAACCTGCGTTTGACCTTCCCGAGTCAGAGCATCAGAGGAAAATTATCTTGCTCCCTAAAACAAGGAGGATAATTGCTGAGAGGGCGAAGGCCGGGCAGGGGGCTGTGGAGAAGGTGTGCCTGGAGGCCGAGCCTTCCGGGGAGCTGAAGGCAGCGCCAGCCCCTGAGGAACAGAAGGAAGCTGGCAAAGATGTGGAGAGGAAAGAGGCGTCGGATGCTTCCAAAGATCAGAGCAAGGCTAAGAAAGAGGAGCCCGAGGAGGAGGCTGATATGAAAGCGGTTGCCACTTCGCTGGATGGCAGGTTCCTAAAGTTCGATATTGAACTTGGAAGGGGATCCTTCAAAACGGTCTATAAGGGCCTGGACACAGAGACGTGGGTGGAAGTTGCGTGGTGTGAGCTTCAGGTAAGCCGAGCTGATCCTCTTGTGGTTTTGGTTTTTTTTTTTTCTGCTTTGTAAGCCTAGGAGCTAAGGGCAGCATGCTGGTGTCATCTACAGAAGCTGAGCTTGGAGCAGCCTTTATAGCCACCATTGCTTAGTATCCAGTGTCTAACTATAGCACAATATTCTCATTGGCTCCCGATCCACCACCTTATGTACACTCCTCCCAGCATTAACCCTCTCGCCCCGGGTTGTGGCTGCCAGTACTAATGATGCTCACGGAGGATCTGTCATATTGCATAAAAAGGTCACGAGCTGCGCTCCTGGAATGCGCAGAGCCTGCTGATGGCAGCTCCTTGCTCCCCCCACCCCTACCCACAGCTGCTCTGGGCCGAGGCTTTGGAGAGCCAGCCCCAGCTCTGCGTTCACAAGGCACAAAACGTCAATGAGCTTGGAATGCACCTGCAGGAGGCAGCTTTCATTTTGCTACAAGTAAGGCAGTGTGCTTTGATAGAGACCGAAGATCTGCCGCCCCTTTGCTTGCCTGGTTGCCGTGCTCTGAGATGGTGCCTGTCAAAGCCCTGACAGTATCGGAGAACTTGCCTTTTTAGGTAGCACAGACCGGGGCTTCGCCTGGGTCAATGACCTGCCTCTCCAAAGAGCCCTTTCAAACGGAGGTTGTGAATAAGATAAGATTGGAGCTCTAGATATTTAGACCGTAGTAATCCAATAATATCTAAGGAATATCTAAGGCTTGGATGCCTTGGATGCTGGTTTGGAGCACAGCTGTTACCCTTACAGGAGACTTTTACATTCTCATGCCTGTAAAATTGACAGTAGTGGATGCTTTTTTTTTTTTTTTTGGTGAAGCTTTTTGTATCTGTTACCTTATTTCTATTGGCAGCCTTTGGAATGAGACCCATCTAAGAGCAAAACCTTAGAATTAATTTTTTTCCTCTTAACAATTTTTTTTTTTTCCCCCTGTTGGTTTGGTCTGAGTTACTCTGTCATTTTTGTGGGAACTGAAGGATTTAACTTGCCATTGCAACTGGGAGTCCTTGAGGTCCCAGCATCTGGCTGAGCTTTATTGGCTCTGAGGATGTTGGAGAGCAGCATGTAAATGTGATCTGATAAACCTGAGCTCCTGATTGTTTATATTTTAATGTTGGCCCAACCTGTAAATCACTCCTGGCTTCCTGGGCTAAGTGGAGATGGATGCACAGCTACGTCTTCATTCCCTAATGATTTCATTACACAATGTAATCACAAATCGCTGCAGCACTACTTCCTACATAAGAAGTGTGGGGAGCAGTTCTCAGTCCTTTTCATTGTGTTCTCCTGGATTTCTTAAGCCAGGGATACAGTATTTGAGCTGCTGTGGCTGGGCTGGGTATGGCCACAGTGCCAAGAATGTGATGGGCTTATGGTTACAGGTTTAACAACCCCTCTCCCCCACCAGCCTGGAGGGCAAAGGGAAGAGGCAGCAGGATTGCCAAAAGGATTTAAAGGGAAATTGAGTGGAGTAGGTGCTGCTGGGAGGAGAGCTTCTTTGGCTTCTGCTGGAAACTGGAGCTGAACTGTAAGGCTTTTACCTTGGCAGCCTGGAATTGGCTGAGGAGGGTAGCTGGGATGCTGTGGGAGTGCAGATGTGTTTCTAGGAGGAGGGGAACTGGCTGAAGAGGGTAGCTGGGATGCTGTGGGAGGGCAGGTGTGTTTCTAGGAGGAGGGGAACTGGCTGAAGAGGGTAGCTGGGATGCTGTGGGAGGGCAGGTGTGTTTCTAGGAGGAGGGGAACTGGCTGAGGAGGGTAGCTGGGATGCTGTGGGAGGGCAGGTGTGTCCCTAGGAGGAGGCTGATGCTGCTGTGGGTCTGAGCAGCACAGGCCAGCACTTGTCACTGTGGAGGAGTCACATGGAGCAGGAGCTGATCTTGTGGCCCAGCCTTTTGGGTGTGCTGTGGAGGGGAACTGGAGGAGGTGTCTTTTCAGCCTGTTTTCTGTAGCAGAATAGCTTTAACTACGAAAGGCTGCCACTGCATTGCAATTCCAGTGGCTGTCACACCTGAGAGTCTGGGGAGGGAAAGCTGCAGCCGAAGCTTGCCTGGTGGTTGGTTTCTTGGTTCCTTGCTACACTTGTTCAGGAGTTTTCGAACTGACTGCATGTGAAGAAGTCATCTGGAGTAATTCCATTAGATGTGCTTCAGCTTAAATCCAATCTTAGCACTAGACGCTTTCAGTTTAATGCAGAATTTAGGCTTCTAACTGTAGACATAAAACTCTTTGTTATTGAAGTGCTTTAGAGAAATTGGTGTGAAGCTGTAGAAGGTGAGGGGCTTGCTGGTTCCCTTTACACATTGCTAGCTGCTCCCAGGGCTGATATGGAGGTGAGGTGAGCTGGAATGCGCATTTTGAAAGCCACTACTTTGGATCGGGAGGCTGAATGACAAAAGTCTTTAATCACCGTGGGATTAAAGCCTCTGCTGCTAGGCTGAATTTGAAGGAAGTGCGAAGGTGTGAATGGCTGCGCCGCCTTGATCTTTTGGGCTTGTGGAGTGCTCTCTTAGTGTGCTTGGGAGTTTGATTGGGAAGCCGTTCAGAAGGTGCTGTCCAGTAATGGCTTTCTTTGTGGAATCCTGAGGCTTGCGAAGTAAGCTGTGCTGGTTCGATTTGCTGTTTCCCTGGAGGAATACTGAGTTGAGTGTAGCAGTAAGCCACCATCACCCTGCCTCTGAAGACAAAAATGCTCTCTTGCACCGTTGAGACCCGTTCCGAAGTCCTTTGTGTGGATAAAATGGCAAAAAACTGTGTTTACCTTCTCTCTCCCGGAGATGCAAATGTGCTTGTTACTTTTAGAGCCGGAGAGTTTAAAAACTAACAGTGTTGAGGTTGCATGCAGGCATTAATCCTCTCTCCTTGCTCAGCACTTTTGGTTTTTTCAGCCCAGTTGTACTGTTGCCTGTCTCTGTCGCTTTTTTTTGTCTGCCTGTACAAAGACTCGCAGAGCCATTCTCGTTCGGTGGCTTTATTTCACTAAAAAGATGGCTTTAGGGTTCAGAACCAAAAATCATGACTCAGATTAGGGTAGGATCCAAATGCTAACCCAGTGAGGTCTGGAGTTTAGACCTGTCTGAAGGCACGAAAGCTGTGGTCAAGCTCCTAGCTAGAAAATCAGCTTATTGTTCCTTCCTGGGGCTTGGAACAGTGTTGGAGCAGGGTTAGCATGCCCTTGCAGTTTGGAGGAGTTTGCACTTGAAGGTTTTTCAGCAGCTGTAATTAGTTTTAATTGGTGGTGCACAATTGCTGTGGTGAGGCTTCAGCATAGCAGCACTCTCTGTGTTGTGCTCCAAAGCAAAACATTAGGTCATGAGTAAGGGGTGGAAGCTTTTGCCAGTCTGCTGCTGGCAAGGTAAATACTCTCTTCAGCTAGATGAATGGTCCAGAAATGTCCACACTGTTTCCCTTTGGGGCCATGGGCAAGATGCGGAGCAGTCAGACCTGCTGCCATCTCAAATCACAGAATTGTCAGGGTTGGAAAGGACCTCAAGGATCATCCAGTTCCAACCCCCCTGTCGTGCACAGGGACACTTCCCACTAGAGCCACATCCAACTTCTAGGGATTAGGCTTTCCACCACCTCCCTGGGCAACCTGTGCCAGTGTCTCACCACCCTCATGGTGAAGAACTTCTGCCTAACCTCTGATCTAAATATGCCCTCCTCTAGCTTGGAACCATTTCCCCCAGTCCTATCATTACCTGACACTCTTAAAAAGTCTCTCCCTAGCTTTCTTGTAGCCCCTTTCAGATACTGGAAGGCCACAATGAGGTCTTCTTGGAGCCTTCTCTTCTCCAGGCTGTACAACCCCAACTCTTTCAGCCTGTCATCATAGGAGAAGAGCTGCAACCCTTGGATCATCCTTGTGACCCTTCTCTGGACACATACATTGCCTTTTTGTACTGGTCCTTCTCATTCAGACTGTTTGCTGAGCTTCTGCTTATTTGTACTTAATTTTAGCTTTCTTTGTTGGAAACATGGAAAGGATGGACTGTGTCATCCTCCTGTTGCTGTACCCATGGTGGGAAGGTGGGAGATGCCTGTCAAGCAGCATAGGCAGGCTTTTTCCACTGGTTGCCCAAGACTTATTTTCTACTCTGTGCTGGTTCTTTAAATGTATCCTGGTTCCTTCAGGACATTTCACCTCCAGGTGCTTTCTGAGCATTTCTCGGGGTCCTTGATGCTTCCTGGGACCAAGCTCGGTTTAGGCATTGGGTGTTAGCTACTTGGAGCTATGTGAGAGTGAAGAATGGCAGAGGTCAATTCTCCTTCCCCACCCATGTAGCTGAAATTAGAAGTCAAGGGCATTAGAATAGCTCTGATGACGTTTTTCCAAATGGCCACCAAACCCAGAGGTCTGCAGGGACAGAACAACCACAAATAGGCTGCTCCTAGGTGGCAAGCTTTCCTCCACTGCCTGCAGGTTTTTTAACCAGGCTTCTGATAGTTTGGTTCTTTAGGGGAAGCTTAATTGTCTTCCCAAGAAAAGGGATTTATTTCCTAGCTTTGTAGCACTTCTCCCTTTCCATGTCACTGCCAGTCTTCACAAACTGCCTGGACTGAAGGAAAAACAGAAGTACATTATATGTCTTAAGTCACCCTGATTCAGGAGTTGAGAATTTTTGGAGGGCACTTAAGTGATTTTACCTGAAAATCAAGTTCTGAGTGTGTGTGATGGTTTGGGAATTCCCTCCCTGCCCACATTTGAATTCACCCAGACTAGACTCAGCCAGCTGGAAGTTAAAGAATGAAGCTTTGTATTCACAGCTTAGCACAGTATACAAGCAGATATTTACAATATATTACAAATATTTACAGCTATATACAGTAAAAAGGTAATCTAGAAACACAACTTCCCTCCCAGGAATCAGAGTCCCCAAGAGGGGTTCCCAACCACCCTTCCCCCTTCTCCCCACCCACTAATCTTATCCCAGAATCTGCCTTAAGTGCCAGGTAGATCAGAGAGATCAAGAGGGGGGTTAGAAGCAGGAATGCCTTAGTTGGGTTACACAGATCCAGCTAGAAGCCAGGGAGAGAGAGCTCAGACTCTGCAGAGAGCAGCTTCCTTATCTATGTTTTTGTCCTTGCTTTTGTGCATCTCAGCAAACCTATGAGCAAAGTAGACATATCAGCAGTGTTTTCTTTCCACGGCCTATAACCTAATATTTCTTACTAAAATATCCCAATTAACCTCAAAGCAGCAGAGTGTGGAGGCACTTCTGACCACTGGCTTGGTTCCTGTGCAGTGCTGAGATGAGGACAGATAATGCAGTTCTTTGATCTGTGCTCACTCCTTAAAGGAGAAGCTCCTCCAGGTCGGCTGGTAGCTGACTTGATGTGGCATGAATAAGTACAAGATGAGATTAGGCTGGTTTAATTGCAAGGCAAATAAAAAGAGGATTTGCAATTATTAATGCTAGACCTCTTTTGTTAGGTTTTGGAGGCAAAATGTCTAGCTTGAGTGGAGAACGGGAGAGAGTGGGGCTTATTTCTGTATTAAAGACAGCTGTGAAGCCACTGACTCTTTTCTGCTTCCCATCATATCTCCACTTCAGAAGAGCTGTGATAATTGGTCAGTGATCATAGAATGGTTTAGATTGGAAGGGACCTCAAAGATCATCCAGTTCCAATCCCCCCACCGTAGGCAGAGACACCTCCCACTAGCCCACCTTGCTCAAGGCCTCATCCAACCTGGCCTTGAACACTGCCAGGGAGGGAGCAGCCACAACCTCCTTGGGCAGCTGGTTCCAGTGTCTCACCACCCTCACTGATACCAGAGGTCCATGGCTCAGATGTTTTTGTGTAAGCAGGTGTTTGCATGGTGGCAAGTGGGAGCCTGTGAAGTGTTAAAGCCTGTTCCATTTCCTGTCTGGCAAGTCACTCCTGGCAGAACTAAATTATGTGGAGTTCAGTGATGTAGAAGGAGGAGGTTGCCCTATGCCCCTGTGTCATAGAATCAGTCAGGGTTGGAAGGGACCACAAGGATCATCTAGTTCCAAGCCCCCTGCCATGGGCAGGGACACCCTACCCTAGATCAAGGCTGCCCACAGCCTCATCCAGCCTGGCCTTAAATACCTCCAGGGATGGGACCTCAACCACCTCCCTGGACAGCCCATTGCAGGCTCTCAGCACTCTCGTGGTATCAAGAATTCAGGGGATTTGTTTTTGGAAAAGGTAACATTTTGAGGATTTTCCCTGGTGCAGTAGTTAGTGTCCTTGTTGGCTGACAGCATTCATAGTTAGAGAATGGGCTGGGCTGGAAGGGACCTCCAAAGGTCATCCAATCCAACTCCCATTCATCTGTGTTGCAGCAGCAGCTGGTTACTATCAGTGCTGTTGATTTATTGGCAGGGTAAACTTTGTAGTGTACAAGTACAGGATGCTTCAGGAAAGCTGTTTGGGAGACTGAAAGCTGGAGTCTGATATTCCTGCATGCTCATATTAAATTAACTCAGAGTAATTTTGTCTATTTCAACTTAATTCTTGAGATGGAGTAGATCTGAACTCTTACTTTGGCTGTGCTTCAGTGTCAGTATCAGAATGTGTGCCTGTATGCCTGGTGTTTAATATAGCTGTTGCCCTGGCATGGAGAAGCAGGATAGTGATATGGGAGTGAGCTATTCATAGACTGCTTCTCAAATTCAGTAAATGAAACAGAGCTGGGTCAGACTTCAGATTCTGCTTGTTTTGCTTCTTGAGTGCCTTTTCACAGAATCACAGAAACCTTCTCTGAGCTTGGCAAAGCCCTTCAGGGTCACTGTGTCCAACTGAGAACCCTACCCTACAAGGTTGACCCTAAACCGTGTCCCCAAGCATTGCAACCTAAGGACTTTTAAACACATCCAGGGCTGGTGACTCAACTGCCTTATTGGGCAGCCTGTTCAATACCTGACCACTGGGGGGAAAAAAAAAAATTGTACTATCTAGTCTGAACATACCCAGTCACAGCTTGAGACCATTCCTCCTTTACCTGTGAGAAGAGACCAGCACCAACCTCTCTACAATGTCCTTTCAGGTAGCTGTAGAGCCATGAGGTCTGCCCTCAGCCTCCTCTTTTTCAAACCTAACAGCCCCAGCTCCTTCAATCTCTCCCCATAAGGTTTACTCTCCATGCCCTTCACCAGCTTTGTTGCCCTCCTCTATATTCACTCCAGCCTAAGGTTGCCTAAAGGTTGTTGTGTGTCCTTTTTAATCCTGGTTAAGCTCTTGCTGCTAAATATGTGGGGTTTGGTTGATGTCAGAGGAGATGACTTAAAGTTAGAACCTGATGTGAAGGATATTTTGGGTCCCTTTTGGTCGTTCTTGTCCACAGCTGACAGAAGTTGCTTTGCAAGCTATCTCAGTAATGTTTGCACTTAGCTTTGCAGCTTGACTTGTGTACAATGTGCTTGTGTTTATGGTCTGCTGCCCTATTGTGGTCAGGGAGCAACAGAGCTGAAGACAGTTCAGTGGCACTGGTGATGGTGTGCCGAGAGAAGGCACACCATCACCAGTAGCAATTCTGCTGTTGGTTCCTGGGTTTTGCATGCTCAGAGGCGCTGCAGAGGCTGGGAAGAGTGATTCTTGGATGAGCAGGTGGAGAGTAGAGGCCCAACAGTGTGAAGGGATGAGGAGGGATCTAGTGTTAGATGTCCCATGCTTTAGGAGCCCCTCTGGAGTGGAAGCTTTATGTTTGAGTGCTGAGCTTGCTTACAACAGACTGACTGGGGGAGTTTGGCTTTCAGACTTCCCGTGGCAGAGCTGCTGGTTGCTGGCAGCTTGATACTCACCTGTGTGTTCAGCAGGCTCTTACTGGCCAGAGAGCAAAGAGGAGGGAAGTGCTGATGCCTGATACCCGGGAAGCATGCAGGCATAAGAAAAGGGCAGCCAGAGGCATGTCATGCAAGATGTGTGGCACTTGGCACTCCTGCTGGGAGAGACATCTTCATTGCTCTGTGATAGGAGGGGCTTGTTTGGAGAGCATCTGAAGTGGGCAGGCAGATGCAGAACTGGTTTTCCTGGTTTAAATTTGCACATGTGAAACTGAAGCTCCATCTGGAGATGCATCATTTCACTACTAAAATGTTGTCCCAGGGGCTGGTTTTGTGCCTGAAACCTGGCTTGGTGAGGAAGGGGACTTTGTTTCTGGCCAATTTCAGCTCCACAGAACAGCCTTTGTCCGGGGTCTTGCTCTTCCTATGTAGCTTTCAAATGGAGGAACCAGCTCACTGCTTTCCTCCTGGCCTTCTGCCTGCTCTGAAGTGTTCAGCCTGCCCTTTTGCCAGTGCTCAGCTCCTCAGTTTAAATTCTCTGCGGTGATGAATGCTGCAGCACCTTCTGCAGTGGAGACTGGAGCAGCTGGTAAAACCACCAGCTGATGGGTACCTTCACTTCTCTGCTGCATCTGCTGCCATGACTTCAATGTAGATTTACTGAGGAGAGTCTTGGCTCTTCTTTGCCTCCATTTCACTTCTGTGAAGCAAATAAGGTCTTTAAGCTGGTGAAAGCATGACCCATCTGGTCCGTGCAAGGAACACACATTCTCCATCCCCAAGAGTGCTTGTAGATCTTTCTCAATCCACTTTCCATGTAAATCACAACATAAAGCTAATTTAACATGTTATATTGGTCCTTTGCCCTGGAACAGAGTAATCTTAACCATTAAGGAGCTTCCTGTATCCCTGAATAAAAACTCAATGTCCTCCAGAGCAATCAAGTCATAGAATCAGTCAGGGTTGGAAGGGACTACAAGGATCATCTAGTTCCAACTCCCCTGTCATGGGCAGGGACACCCTACCCTACATCAGGCTGCCCACAGCCTCATCCAGCCTGGCTGCAAACATCTCCAGGGAAGTGATCCCAACCACCTCCCTGGGCAACCCATTGCAGGCTCTCACCACTCTCATGATGAAGAACTTCCTCCTCACATCCAGTCTGAATCTCCCCACCTCCAGCTTTGCTCCATTCCCCCATGTCCTGTCACTCCCTGATAGCCTAAAAAGTCTCTCCCCAGCTTTATTTGTAGACCTCCTTCAGATCCTGGAAGGCCACAAGAAGGTCACCTGGGAGGCTCCTCTTCTCGAGACTGAAGAGCCCCAACTCCTTAAGCCTCTCCTCATAGCAGAGGTGCTGCAGCCCTCTGAGCATCCTCATGGCCCTTCTCTGGACCTGCTCCAGCATGTCCACATCCTTCTTGTAATAGGGGCTCCAGAACTGGATGCAGTACTCCAGGTGGAGTCTCACCAGGATCTAGTGCAGGTCACACAGGAACACATCCAGACAGGGCAGGAAAGTCTCCAGAGAAGGAGACTCCACAACCTCTCTGGGCAGACTGCTCCAGAGCTCTGTCATCCTTACAGTAAAGAAGTTCTTCCTCCTTTGAGGTGGAACTTCCTGTGCTGCATTTTCCATCCAGTGCCTCTTGTCCTATCTCAGGGCACAAGTGAGCAGTCTGTCCCTAACCTTCCTGACCCCCAGCCTTCATACTTATAAATGTGTAATAAATGTATATAAATTATCCTTTCCCAAAACCTGAGTGTCCTGCTGTTTAAAAGGAGGCTGGATGAAGCACTTAGTGCCATGGTTTAGTTAATTAGAAGAGTTGGGTGATAGGTTGGACTCAATCTTAGAGGCATTTTCCAACCTGATTAATTCTGTGATTTTGTAAGCCAGCTCTCTTGGAAACTGCTGAAGAAGCTTTTTGGTGTCATCTTAACCCAGAGAATTCGAGTGTAAACACAGCTATTGGCAGAGGTATTTTCTTTCTCCAGGTATGCTTATGCTTTTGGGGAGCTATCTTGCATTTTCCATTAACTTCTAATCACAGTGTGGGTGCAGAGCTGTGGCTCTGTACCAAGCACAGTAGGGTCACTCTGTCTATTCCTGCATTAACAGGGCTGGCCCAAATGCCATTGTCAGGAAATGTCATTGTCAAGTGCTTAAACCTGCCTAAACCACAGATGAACAGATGGAGGAAGGGCTTTGGATTTTTTTTTTTCTTTAGCTAAATAATACAAAATTTGCTTCTATTGTGTAAAATAATGTGTTTGTTTTTAAGAACAAGTGACAGTTGGTTTGCTTCATGTGGTTGCTTCGTAGGGAGAGACTCTTTAGGCTATGAGGTAGTGACAGGACTAGGGGGAATGGAGCAAAGCTGGAGGTGGGGAGATTCAGACTGGATGTGAGGAGGAAGTTCTTCATCATGAGAGTGGTGAGAGCCTGGAATGGGTTGCCCAGGGAGGTGGTTGTGGCCTCATCCCTGGAGGTGTTTGCAGCCAGGCTGGATGAGGCTGTGGGCAGCCTGATGTAGGGTAGGGTGTCCCTGGGCATGGCAGGGGGGTTGGAACTAGATGATCTTTGTGGTCGCTTTCAACCCTGACTCATTCAATCATTCTAAGAGCAAAAGCAGTGCAATATCTGCCTCGAAGATGGAGGTTGTGATTTTGGTGTGTGCCTGAAGGATTCAAATCTTGCAGCTTGTTACAGATTGCTGGGTCACAGTCAGCTTTTGAGCATTGCTTTTCCTGATGCTGCCTGCATTTTTTTTTTCCAGTTGCAGCTGCACTTTGGGTGGCCCAGCACAGCTGGAGCTATGGTAGTGGAGTGAGCAGGATCAATTCTGGCTGTCCAAAGAGAGCAGTGCAGCAAGGTGGGAGGGGGCAGCTCATGGCTGCAGGCCTGTGCAGCACTCTGCTGAAAACATCTGAGCATAGCCACAGCTTGGAAGACTGCTTCCAAAGGGACTGGTGTTTTTCCAGGCTTTGCTGATTAATTAAGGAAAATTGGCTCGGTTCTGTGCCTCTGCCCTCCTTGTGTTTCCCTGTCATAATGGGTGTTTGCTTTGTGAGTTGTTGCAGCCCAAGCGTTGCCCTAACCAAAGGGCCTTGCTTTTCTCTCCCTTGCAGTCGTCCTTGCTGCCCTAGATGAGCAGAGGACGAGAGGCTCTTGCCTTTGGGCAGTGCAGGCACCACTGCCGAGGGTGGTTTTGCCTGTGCTTAAGGCTTCTGCATTACAGCAAAGTAGAGAGTAGACAAAAACTTGCTTTAAAAGCCACAGGATGCAGGGTGAAATGAATTGGTAAGAATTAGGTGGAGTGGTTGCTTATAAAGCCCATCTGTGATCCTGCTCTTTCCTCCCTTCCTGTTCTGCACATGCTCCTGGGGATGTGGCACCAGTCCCTGCTGCCCTCCAGGCTTCCTCTTGTTCTGGAGCTGTAACAACTTGTGTTGTGGAGTCTCCCTCTCTGGAGATATTCAGGAACCCTCTGGATGTGTTCCAGTATGATCTGTTCTGCATGGTCCTGCTCTGACCAAGGGGCTGGACTGGATGATCTGTCCAGGTCCCTTCCAGCCCCTGATATTCTGTGATTCGTTTCTGTGACATCCTTCACTGACCGTAATGAATTCTGTCTGGTGGCAGTTCAGCCTAACCAAAGCCTGTGCTCTCCAGGAACTTCTGGTGCAGGCAAGGTGGGGATGAGTGAGGGAAGAACATCCTGTCCTATTTAGGAGTGATTAGTGTTCTAAGAGCCTCCTTAATTTGAAGCTCTTGCAGCAGAGTTGCAGGGAACAAAGATGAGGTTTTTTTTTTTTTCCCCTGTAACTTCCGAGGAAAAAGTGAAGAAAACTTCTGCTGGGTCTTGCTGGTCCTCAGACTCTTGAACTGATTAACGTTAACTAAAGCTTAAAGTTTAAGCTATAAATCTTTCTAGGCTGCCAGGAGCTGCTGAGCCCCATCAGTATTGAGTAGCAGTGATCACCTGGTCTTTAAATAGAAAGCTGCCTTTGGAGTCTCAGTGTCAGGCTTTAAGAACCATCTGCTTTGGCTGGTCTCACATCTGTGCTAGCAGTGGCCCTTTAGGGCCCTATAAAGGTGGACAGTGCAACCCTTAAGGAGTGTGGGCAGAGAGCTGTTAGCTCAGCAAGGGCTCAGAGCAATGTGCTGATGAGGAAGGCTCCATCCAACAGCTGGTTGCTCTGCCTTCACACACATGAAGTGCCCGGGAGGGAGGTGAGACCTCTGGTTCTGTCCAGTGGACTCCAGTGTTTGCTTTTGGGATTCACTTACCTAAGAATGGAAGTTCTTATGTCTTGGAGACAGGAGGTGTGCTCCTTCATCCTTCCCTTAGCTGCAAGTGTAGCCGAAGGCTTTGGTAAAGGCTCCAATGACGTTGCAGGTAGGAGTGGGAATTTGGAATGATCTTCTTTGGTTCCAGTATTACCATCATGGGAGGGCAGATGGGCAGTGCCTCTTGCAGGTCTCGTGTAAGAGGGAAGTAGGTGGCACCACTCAGCTCTTTCAGTGTGGTAGATATGCTCTGCAAATGTTCACAGGATGTTAGGGGTTGGAAGGGACCCAAGGAGATGGAGTCCAACCTCTCAGCCAGAGCAGGACCATACAGTCTTCCTCAGGTCACAGAGGAACACATCGAGGCAGGCCTTGAAAGTCTCCAGAGATTGAGACTCCACAACCTCTCTGGGCAGCCTGTGCCAGTGCTTTGTGACACTAACAGTAAAGAAGTTCTCACTTGTGTTGAGGTGGAACCTCCTGTGCTGCATCTTCCATCCAGTGCTCCTTGTCCTATCCCAGGGAGCAAGTGAGCAGAGCCTGTTCCACTCTCCTGACCCCCAGCCCTCAGATATTCATAAACATTTATTAGATGCCCTCTCAGTGTTCTCCAGACTAAGCAGCCCCAGGTCCTTTAGCCTCTCCTCATCAGGCAGTGCTCCAGTCCCCTCATCATCCTTGTAGCCTTCTGTTGGACTCTCTGGAGCAGGTCCCTGTGCCTCTTCAGCTGAGGAGCTGAAGGCAGTTCTGTGGCCTCTCTTTGAGGGATGGATGAAGAATTCATTTCTGACTCCCAGTTGTGTTACATATAAGGGAGTCAACTGAACTAAGTTAAGACTGAGGTCATTTGGGGCACAGGCAGGAGACCTTAGCTGTTGTGGGCACTTCAGTAGACTGGCAGCTTGAGGACTGGGTGCCAGATCTGCAAGTGCTTTCAAAAGAGTGTATTTGGACTTGGGTCAATTCTATGCCTTAATTTAACATGAGACTATAAAAATAAGCCAACTGGATAGATTCCCACATGACACAAGATACTCCTGAAGGCAGCCTGTGGTTTCCTCTAGGCAGCTCTGAGTCCTTGTACGTGGCAGAAGATTAAATCTTCTTTTCAAAGTACAGAAGAAAAACTCTTAGCAGATACCTTTAGCTAGGAGGGGGCAATGGAGTGAAAGCTCTTTAGGTGTCTGGAATAAATGATAACTTCATTTCTGTGCAGATTGATTGCTTTAGTTCCTCTTCCCCACTCTATCCCCAACTTGAGCCTTCTGCTGAAGCCCCCACAAAGCCCCTACCACAGACAACAGTAGCTTGACACAGGGGCTGCTGATTTGGAAGGCATATTGAGAGGAGAAAAGCAGCTGTGCTCACTGCTGCCAGAGGACTCTGCCATCCCATAGCATGTGAGCTGAGCTGCCTGCTGCTTGGATGAAACCAGTGGTACAAATTCAAACGCTGAAGCTGCACAAACTATTAGAGTCACAGAATGATTTGGGTTGGAAGGGGTCTTAAAGATCATTTAATTCCAACCCTTGTGTCATGGGCAGGGAAACACCTCCAAGAAGTCCAGGATATTTAAAGCCTCCTCTAACCTGGTTTTCAGTGTTTCCAGGGGTGGTGCATCCACAACACCTATGGGCAATCTTTCCCAGGTTCATCAACCTCAAAGTAAAGGATTTCTTCCTGGTATCTAATCTAAATCTATTTACTTCTGGTTTGAAGCTGTGACCTCTTGTCCTATAACTGCATACTCTAGATGAGGCCTTCTTTATCAACCTGGCCTTGAACACCTCCAGGGAGGGGACATGCACAACTTCCCTGGGAAACTTGTGCCAGGGTCTCACCACCCTCACTGGAAAGAATTTCTTCCTCATCTCCAGCCTCCATCTGCCCTCTTCCAGCTCAAAGCCATTGTCCCTCATCCTGGCACTCCCAGCCCTTGTCAAAAGTTCCTCCCCAGCTCTCCTGTAGCCTCTTCAGGTACAGGAAGGCTGCTCTAAGGTCTCCCTGGAGCTTTCTCTTCTCCAGGCTGAACAGCCCTAACTCTCCCAGCCTGTCCCCAGCCCTCTGGTCATCTTTGTGTCCACCTCTGGACCCTCTCCAGCAGTTCCATGTCCTTCTTGTGCTGGGGACCCCAGAACTAGAGGCAGTGCTGCAGGTGAGGTCTCAGCAGAGCAGAGGGGCAGAATCCCCTCCCTGTGCTGCTGCTCTCCCTGCTTTGGATGCAGCCAGCACACAGCTGCCTGCAGGGCTGCCAGTGACCATTGCTGCCTCATGGGGACTCTGTCACCAGCTGACACCCCCAAGTCCTTTTCCTCCAAGCTGCTCTTGAGCTACTCCTCACCCAGCCTAGATTTGTGCTTGGCGTTGCTTAGCCCAGGTGTAGGGCCTGGTCTTAGGTGGGTAAGATGGTGTTGATCATGTGCTAAGATGCTATAAAATTGAGAAATGTGATCCTTAGAATGAAATTGCAGCTCCAGGAAGGCTGAGCTAGAACTTTCATTTCCTTGCAGTCAATAAATTGTTCTTAGAACCTCCAAAGCTTCTGAGAGCAAAGCCCTTCAATATTTAAGTCACTTGTCACTCATAGGAAATTTTTTTCTTGGATTTTAAGAAAGCTCTGGTGATTTGGTGTGGATGATGATCCCTATCTGGATTTTGGTGTTTTATCATTATTAGTTTTATTTCTGATATTCAGATCACTGTTCTTTGGCTGAATTTGCTGGCCAGACTAGTCCCCCCTTCCTCCTACAAGAATTCCTTTGCTGAATGTTCCCCAGCACCACTTTCCTGAGATCCTACAGTGACTTGAAACCTCTTGGAGCTCTGGCTTCTATGGCTTTGGTCTTTCAGATTAAAAATACATCTTTTAGAAAAAGGTGCCCGGAGCAGAGCATCAAAGCTGGTGAAGGGTCTGGAGGTCAGGGCTGGTGAGGAGCAGCCAAGGGAACTAGGGTTGGTTAGTCTGGAGCAGGGGAGGCTGAGGTGGACCTTCTTGCTGTTTTTTTGGAGCTTGATGAAAGCCAAGCTGTTGTCAGAAGAAAAAAGCTGGCACAGTGTGCTAATAGCAGCTATTCCCAGGGAGGCTGCCCACTGCTCTATTTCTTTGCCCTGCAGCAGAGAAGTGCCGCAGAGTACCTCCATAATCAGGTTAATTGAAAGAGCAGAGAGGAGTAAGGAGACATTTTTCTGGATTGTAGTGGTTTGGCCCTGGCTTGGGGCCAGATGCCCACCAAAGCTGCTCTATCACTTCCCTTCTTAGCTGGACAGCCTAGAGGGAAATAGAACCCACAAGACAAGATAGAAGCAATTGAACAGGATGCAAAGCCAAGGCTGTTCACTGATGCAGAGCTAACAAAGGTCTTGTTCTCTGCTCCCTGTCAGCTGTTGGGTGAGACCCTGGGAAGCTGGGCTTCAGTGCAGGTAGCTTAATTTTTGTTCTTTTTGTCTACTAACTCTCTTACCTGCTGGGTCTGAAAGCTGCCTCAGCAGCAGTGGCCACACTGGAGTGTGCCTGCCCTGGATCAGAGCAAGGCATCAGATCTATCACATCAGGACCAAGGGGCCCTTGGTCATCTGTGGGGTGGAAGTCGAGGAGGTTTGTAAGCCAAACTTCTCTTGAGGTATTTATTTCCTACCCTATTTTTGTCTCTTACATTTAAAACCATTTCTATTCAGGGTTATGTTCTGAAGGACTTAATGGATTTAATAGACTTTGGGAAAAAAAAAAAAAGACCAAAATCTATTGGGAATGAAAGGTCACCACAGAGCTTTCCAGTTGAAGTCTCAACCAAACAGATGTGGTATTTAATCCATCTCTCCTTGGAACAGCAGCCAGCATATAAAAGAACAGTAAGAGAATTATTAGCTGCATCCTCTTCTCAGTCTAACTGAATGTCCTCTAAGCTAATGTACATGGGCTTGTGGTGGCTTCCTTTAAACGAGGCTTTTTTTCCTCTCCCTTTAAGTTTCTAGTAAATAATGAGATGCTGTCCTGGCTTACACAGGTTGGCCAGCTGTGCTGCTTCAACTCATGTGCCAGCCTCTTGTTCTTCCAGACACTCAGAGCTGCTTAAGTTGGAAGGGACCTCAGAGGTCATCCACTCCAACCTCCCTGCTGTGGGCAGGAACACTTCTCAACTAGACTCAGCTGCTGGCCTTCAACACCCCCAGGGAGGAGGCATCCACAACCTCCCTGGATAGCCTATTCCAAAGTCTCACCACCTTTGTACTGAAGAATTTCTTCCTAAGCTCCAGTCTAACCCTGCTCTCCTTCAGCTTCAAACCATTCCCACTTATCCTGTCCCTAGACACCCTCAGGAAAAATCCCTCTGCAGCCTTCCTGCAGGATCCCTTCAGGTACTGGAAGGCAACACTAAGGTGCCCCTGGAGTCTTCCCTTCTCCAGGCTGAACCACCCCAGCTCCCTCAGCCTGTCCTTCTGCCCTCAGATCACCTTTGTAGCCTCCCCTGGGCTCACTCCAACAGCTCTTTGTCTTCATTATCCTGGAGACACCAGAACTGGAGACAGTAGTGGCAATGGGGTCTCAGCAGAGTCACAGGGAAAAAAATTGGAAGAGATTATTCCTGTAATTTCTTCTAAGTCCTATTTCCAGCTTGTTAAGGTCTGCTGAGTGACTGGAGTCCAGGGATGGGCTTTGTTCTGGGCTGAAGATCTCAGGGGTATTCTCTGCATCTATTTCCCAGGTTGAATGGTTGCTGAGTTTCTTTCTTCCGAGTGTGCATTTTTGACTGAGTGAGGAAATCCTGTCCTCATTTACATCATAATTGCAATAAACTGTGCTGTGTCAGATCAAACGCCTGTCGTAAAGAAAGAAAGGCACATCAAAATACTTGGCTGTGCTGTATCTGCAATTAATGAAAAAATCTTCCATATGAAGCTGAAAATATGAAGAACCCCTCAAGAAGGTTGGAGGTCTCTTCCAACCTGGCTGATTCTGTGGTCAGGCAGAATCCTGCATGCTGTTACTGCAGCAATATCTCAGGAATATGGCTGATGGTGAGACATGGTTTGTCTAGCCTGGGGAGGAGGTGTCTGAGATGAAAATAGGGAAGAGAACACTATTTGAGGGAAATATCTGAGAAAGGAAACCCCAAAACTGACTTAAAGGAGGAGCTGAATAAATGATTCTTCATGTCCAGTGTGTACAGGCAGGTAATTAATGGACTTAAAATAAAACTAAGGTGAGGTATAAAGGCAGGACAAAAGGGAGAACTTCCTAGCTAAGTGCAGTTAAGCACTGACAGATACTCCCTAGGGAGGCTGTACAGGTCTGTCAGGAGTAATTCAGAAATCGCTGCCCCTGTCTTGGGGCCAAGGAATGGACCTAGTGACAATTCCTGGTGACTTCCAGACCTCCCTGCTTCCAGTTCCCTTATTCTGTGCCATGGCACTGGTCACTTGCCCAGGGTTACCAGGTTTGCCTTTACACTGGTATGATGTGTCCTGTGAGCATTTATTTTTGCTCAGCACATGGTTTATGTAAGCTGGGTTTAGTTTGGTGAGGAGCCAGCCGAAATGGAGCAGTCCTACATCATCTTTAAATGGAGCTGCTGGCAAACTCTCTCTGCATTTACTCCAGTAAAGTGCATTGAGCTGGCTTCAGGTAGTGTAAGGATTATGGTGCAGCTTCAAATGACAGCATAGCCAGCAAAAACTGTGCCAGTTAGGTGCCTGATTCCTCTGCAAGCCAAAGAGCAGGAACAGCTCTGCCATGGGGACAGGCTGAGAGAGTTGAGGCTTTTCAGCCTGGAGAAGAGAAGGCTTCAAAGAGACCTTGTAGTAGCCTTCCAGTATCTGAAGGGGGCCTACAGAAGGGCTGGGGAGGGACTATTCACAAGGTCTTGTTATGACAGGACGAGGGGGAATGGGTTTAAACTGGCAGAGGGGAGATTC
The DNA here is from genome assembly GCA_013396835.1 of Psilopogon haemacephalus. NCBI lineage: Eukaryota > Metazoa > Chordata > Aves > Piciformes > Megalaimidae > Psilopogon > Psilopogon haemacephalus. The sequence goes on along the minus strand of VWZI01011364.1, from coordinate 381,780 downwards.
AAATGGGGTGTTAGGAGGAAGCTCTTCACAGTGAGGGTGGTGAGACACTGGCACAGGTTGCCCAGGGAGGTTGTGGCTGCTCCCTCCCAGGCGGTGTTCAAGGTTAGGTTGGATGAGGCCTTGAGCGACCTGTTCTAGTGGTAGGTGTCCCTGCCTGTGGCACAGGAGTGTTGGAACTGGATGATCTTTGAGGTCCCTTCCAACCTAAACCATTCAATGACTCTAAGAGGAGCAGTGTAGCAGTGTCCTGACTGCGTGCAGAGGCTGCCCTTGTTGTGGGCACTGCCTTCAAGAAGGAAGAACATGGCATATATGGGCATCAGAGTGATTGAGTGAGTGGAGATCCTTGCTTGTAAGGTAGGACCAGGCTTCAGCTTGCTTGGTCTGGCAAAATCCAGGGGGGGATGTTAAAGCCCTGTAGAAAGGCAGAGGAAGGTAGAAGTGGCTGGAAGGGTGAGAGCTGTGAAGGTGGCTTGGGAAGCAGCAGTGTAAGTCAGCTGGCCTTGAGTAAACTAAGCAAAGAGGAGGACTAAGTGTTCAGGACAGCTTTGCTTTAGGAGTGCCATGGCAGGGATTCAAATTGTTTTCAGGCGAAGGTTGCTGAATTTATGAAAAAGATTATCTGGCATGTCCTGCAGTTGACCTTGTGTAGGAGTCTTCCAGGAGAAGAAACTCTTCCTGCTAAGAGCTCTCATGCCTTGCTGTAACACCTGTAGTGTACCATTGCAAATGCCAAGTGTTGCAAAATCCCTCACTTTAATTTGGACATCTCTTTAAGCTCTCTTAGCGCTTCCGAGCTGCTCCTTGGTTGCTTGTTTTTGAAGTCTGGGAACATCCTGACGTTAGGTCAAGATGCAGAAGCCACTGGGGTTTGAGTGTACCTGGAAAGGTGAAGCTTTGTGGTCTTCAGGTAGTGCTTCCTGTTAAAAAAACAAACACTACCATAGGAAGAAAGTCTCTTGTTTGGTTCATGATGCCTCTCAGGTTATGCATTTACACTTCTTGTTTATGGATTTGATTTTTGTTGGAGTTCTTGGCTGGAGGCTTGGGGTCAGAAAATGAGTCATAGAATCATAGAACGGTTTAGGTTGGAAGGGACCTCAAAGACCATCCAGTTCCAACACTCCTGTGCCACAGGCAGGGACACCTACCACTAGAACAGGTCGCTCAAGGCCTCATCCAACCTGCCCTTGAACACCTCAAGGGAGGGAGCAGCCACAACCTCCCTGGGCAACCTGTGCCAGTGTCTCACCACCCTCACTGTAAACAGCTTCCTCCTAACATCCAGTTTCAATCTCCCCTCTGCCAGTTTAAACCCATTCCTCCTCATCCTGTCATTACAAGACTTTGTCAATAGTCCCTCTCCAGCCCTCTTGTAGGCCCCCTTCAGATACTGGGAAGTTACTATAAAGTCCTTGGAAGCCTTCTCTTCTCCAGGCTGCAGAGCCCCAACTCTCTCAGCCTGTCCTCATAGCAGAGCTGCGGCAGCCCTCTGAGTCCTGATGCTGCTGGAGCCTTGACCTCGAGAGCAGAGCTGGGTTGCTGTGGGCTGTTGGTTGTTCTGTGCAGGGAGCTGCACTGGGCTGCCTTTCTCAGCATGCAGGGATGGGTCATGGTGCTTCAGCAGCTGAGGCACTGAAGCTTCAGAGCTGAGGAGGCAGCAAGGGGTGTGTGCATGGCCTGAGCTGTTTGTCTGGCCCATCTCCTGGGGGTTTACCTTCCAGCCCTAAGTGATGTGGTCATACATCAACTCATTTTGGCATCCCTCCTTCACTGAGCTTGCATCTCCAAAGCAGTGCAGCCTCACTGTGTCGTTTTTGGCTGAGGCTAAAGCACAAAGCCACAAGCATCTCTGGAGAATGAGCCTCCTGGTGCTGGCTGGGCACATATGCAGTGGGGAAACAGAGTCAATAGACTAGAAGAAATCATTGGTTATTAACTTAAGGTTTGTGGAGAGAGAGACAGTAGTAATAACAGAAGAGAAACCAATCTGATTTGTTGCAGTGGTTAAGTACAGCTTCAGATCAGTTACTGTAGAGTCTTTATGTGGGAGGGTTTAGGTTGGAAGGGACCTCAAAGCTCATCCAGTTCCAACCCCCCTGTGCCATAGGCAGGGACACCTCCCACTAGAACAGGTCACTCAAGGCCTCATCCAGCCTGGCCTTGAACACCTGCAGGGAGGGAGCAGCCACAACCTCTCTGGGCAGCCTGTGCCAGTGTCTCACTACCCTCACTGGAAAGAACTTCCTCCTAACATCCAGTTTAAATATCTCTGCCAGTTTAAACCCATTCCTCCTCATCCTTGTCATAACAAGACCTTGTGAATAATCCCTCCCCAGCCCTCCTGTACCCCTCTTCAGGTACTGGAAGGCTACTATAAGGTCTCCTGGAAGCTTTCTCTTCTCCAGGCTGAAAAGCCTCAACTCTCTCTCTCATAGCAGAGCTGCTGCAGCCCTCTGAGCATCTTTGTGGCCCTCCTCTGGGCTGGTTCCAACAGTTCCATGTCCTTCTTGTGTTGGGGGCTCCAGAACTGCACACAGTACTCCAGGTGGGGTCTGAGGAGAGCAGAGTAAAGGGGGAGTGTGTGTGTGTGAATAAGGCTTTATTGGAAAGCTGATTGCTGTCTTTGCCATTTGGAGATCTGGTATTGTTTCTCAGAGGACACAAACTGAGTGTTCTCCCCTCCCCCCTTCTATCTCTCTGTCGAAGTTCTAGGACAGCTTTCCTTTCTTAGGTTGGGCTGGATGATCTTGGAGGTCTCTTCCAACCTGGCTGATTCTATGAGGCCTTGGTGCAGTGCAAAGCTTGACTGGAAGTCTCTCTGCAGTGGCAGAGGTTGGTGCTTGTGAGCCCACTCATCCATCACACCTGCCTTGCTTCTGAATGTTCCCTTTGGCAAGAGCATCTGTTCAGGAGAACGCCGCCGGTCCCCAAGGGACCACTTCCCCTGCGCTCTCATTTTAGGATAAAATTAAGGCAATGGACCTTGACGGTGTTTCCTTAACCAAACCTGGGTCCTCGTGCTTCTGTTAGCAGCCCAGGAGCAGCAGCAGCATTATTTAGTACTGGCATGGAGCACTTCCAGCAGTGCTCTCCTGGAGAGCAGGGCAGTGGCCCCGTGAGCACAGGGCCAGGCAGATGGTGTCAGACAAGGCAAATAAGCATCGTGTGTCCAATCTGGGGCTGCTGCCATGCTAACAGGGCAGTGATTTATCAGCCTGGGAGCTCAGGGCTATGGTTGCTGGCAGAAGGAAGGAAACAGAGCACCTGCTACGCTGCCCTGCAAGATGAGTAGAGCTGTCGAATGCCCAGGTTTCCTTCTCTGCCTCCCCTTTCTCTGTCTTACAGTGGTGCACAGTGCTGCAGGACCTGAGGGAAGTGGGCAGGCTGCCTGCAGGCTGCTCCTCAGATGGGTGTCTGCTAGGCAGGTTGTGCAGGCACAGAAACCCAGCATGTCCTGGGTGACACCAGGCCTGCAAGGTGGGCTCTGGCCAGCTGCACCCTGTCTATGTGGTCGGTCCTGTATGGAGGTCTTGCAGAAAAGAGCCCAAATGAGTTCAGACAGGCTCCCTACATCTGCTTCATCCTGCAGAGTTGTGACCTGGTAGAATTGGCATCTGTACACCCCTTTGTGGTTGTGGTGTGGCAGAGAAATGAACACTAATGCACTGCTCAGTGTTTGTAACAAAGCTTTCTTGAGGGGAACAGAATAGAATCAGCCAGGTTGGAAGAGACCTCCAAGATCAGCCAGTCCAACCTAGCACCCAGTCCTATCCAATGGCACTAAGTGCCCCATCCAGGCTTTTCTTGAACACCTCCAGGGATGGTGACTCCAGCACCTCCCTGGGCAGCCCATTCCAATGCAAATCACTCTATCAGGCAAGAACTTCCTCCTAACATCCAGCCTATACCACTCCTGGCACTGTGTCCCCTCGTTCTATTGTTGGTTGCCTGGGAGAAGAGCCCAACCCCACCTGGCTACAACCTCCCTTTAGGTAGTTGTAGACAGTAATGGGGTCTCCTCTGAGACTTCTCTTCTGCAGGCTGCACACCTCCAGCTCCCTCAGCCTCTCCTCACAGTGCTGTGCTCCAGGCTCAGAAATCCCTTGCAGCTTTCATCAGAGTGAAGCTTCACTGACAGTTGTGGAATAAGACCTGCCCAGTTGCACACTGGTTGGGTTTTTGAATGTTTTCTGAACTTATTTTGTACCACTCACCCTGGCATGCACATCAGTCCAGACTGGGGGATGAGGTGGAGAGCAGCCCTGCAAAAAAGGACTTGGTGGGTGAGATGCTGGACATGAGCCAGCAATGGGCACCTGCAGCCCAGAAGGCCAATAGCCTGGGCTGAATCCAAAGCAGCATGGCCAGAGACAGAGGGAGGAGATTCTGCCTCTCTGCTCTGCTGGGACCTCACCTGCAGTGCTGTGTCCAGCTCTCAACACAGGAAGGACATGGACCTGATTGAGTGGGTCTAGAGGAGGCCATGAATGTGACTGGGGGCTGGAGAACCTCTGCTATAAAGACAGGCTCAAGGAGCTTGGATTTTTCAGCCTGGAGAAGAGAAGGCTGCAGGGAGACCTTAGAGCTGCATTTCAATATGTGATGGGGACCTCTAGGAAGGCTGCAGTGGGACTGTTTACAAAGGCTTGTAGTGATAGGACAAAGGGCAATGGTTTGGAACTGGAGCAGGGAAGATATAGAATGGACATCAGGAGGAAGTTCTGCACAGTGAGGGTGGTGAAGTAGTAGAACAGGTTGCCCAGAGCCGTGCTGGTGGCCCAATCTCTGGAGACATTCAAGGTCAAACTTGTTGCGTCCCTGGGCACAAGTCCTGCTCTATCTGGACATGTCCCTGCTGACTGCAGGAAGGTTGGACGAGGTGACCTTGGAAGGGTTCCTTCCAACCTGATGCATTCTGTGATGAGCATGAACTGAAAATAAAAACTCAAGCTGCTGTTTCTGCCTCGCTTGTGTGGACTGAAGCTCTGTCTTGTGCTTTGAATTTGTACAGTCCATTGCAGGTGAGTGCCTTGGCTTGGATGTTAATGCACACATGAGTTTTAAAGACAGCCCTGCCCTCTTATGTAAGCTTGGAAGGTATTTTCATGCCTTGGTTGAGCTATTTGTCGCCCTGCCTTACCTGAAGTGACTATGCAATTTCACAGCAAGGATCTATTGGGAGGATTTAGGCAAGTTGTTGGGCAAGGCTGTGACATTTCTTATCACCTTTCTGATGAGTTAGGCTCACAAGCTTGACTTAATTCATCCTCTCTGCTGTACTTTGTATTAATTCGGGTTCACTGAAATCTCTATAGAAAAATGCATGAAGAAAGAAACTATAGGAAAATTCACTCAAACATATTGGCACTTTTAATTATTTAGAGGGCTGGAAGTGTTCAAGCTGAGCCCTGTGTGTGCCTGTGCAGAGACTGAAATCTCTTGGTGCTGGCTCACAGGGGAGAGGTCACATCCCTTCAGAAACTGTGAGCAAAAGCATTTTATGCAGAATGCATTCCTCACCACTCCCCTCTGATTTCTCTAGGAAGCTTTTGAAATGATTCCTGGTGATAGTTTGCCCTTCTCAGCCTAAGCCTCCTTTCATTGAATCTCTGGCTGTCTGTGACCTGCTCTTCCCCACCAGCATAGGCACTCTGTGGTCTGAGATGAGGAGGTGTGATGCTGCCCTAGCAGTGGGGGAGGCTGCCTGCTGCCAGCCAGGCTAAGGCTGAGTGGTGGGGAAGGGCAAAGCCCAGTGAGTATTACAGACGAGGTTCTATATAGAAAGTGTGACTTGGAGAGAGAGCTCCAGAGCCTCTTTGGAGGTTGTCTGCTTTGCTTTTCATTCAGTAACTATGTTGAACATTTTCCTGCAGGGACAAGAAGCAGTGGGTGTAAGTTGCAGGAAAAGAGGTTCTGCCTCAACACAAGGGGGAACTTCTTCACTGTAAGGGTCATAGAGCACTGGCACAGGCTCCCCAGAAAGGTTGTGGAGTCTCCTTCTCTGGAGACTTTCAAAGCCTGTCTGGATGTGTTCCTCTGTAACCTGTGCTAGATTGGATGGTCCTGCCCTGGCAGCAGGTTTGGACTCTGATTTCCTTGGGTCCCTTCCAAGCCCTGACATCCTGGGAGCCTGCACCATTTCTTCGTCCCAGGGTAGCACAATCACCAGCAGTGTCCGGTGCTAAGTTGTTCAGCACAGAACTCCTTTTCTCCCAGTTTGCTGTGCACACATCTGTGCTTTGATTTTTCTCCACCAGTACCATTTTCCCCGTGACTGCACAATAACTTGTTGACCGATGGAGCCCTTCTGTGCTCTCACCTGCCACTTGTCCTGGGGACTGTGGGAAGCACAGCTCCAGCATTTCCCTTCTGCAGAGCCATGAAAATCTGCCCTACTCCAATTGCTTGTTCTCCTTCACTAGTAATTAAGCTGTTGTTTCATACTAGAAAAAAAAAAAAAAACCTTTCATGCTATGCAGGCCACTGGGACTTCAGAGAGACCTGCACTCGCAGTCTTAAAAGGGCATATTGATTGGTCTTTATTAATAGGAAAATCTCGGAGGAGAGATGAAATACCTTCAGTTTTTAGGGTTTAAAGAACAATTCTAAAGCGTTTTTAAAGCCATGTGTAAACTAGGCAGAATTCCCAGGTCACTTTTTCCGCACTACTCAAGTTGTTTCACTACCCTATGTTTGGTGTTTTAGAGGTGGTGGACTTGTACTGAACAAAGAAATCCATCTTTGGGGGGAGTCGGGAATAAATTATATATATATATATGTATATGTATATATATATATATATATATATATACACACACACTTATTTTTGACAAGTGCTTGATGTCAGTGTTTGGCACTATCATGATGGAATAGAATCAGTCAGCTTGGAAGAGGCCTCCAAGATCATCCAGTCCAACCTAGCACCCAGCCCTAGCCAATCAACTAGACCATGGCACTAAGTGCCCTATCAAGTCCTCTTTTGAGCACCTCCAGGGATGGTGACTCCAGCACCTCCCTGGGCAGCCCATTCCAATGCCAATCACTCTCTCTGGCAAGAACTTCCTCCTAGCATCCAGCCTATACCTCCCCTGGCACAGCTTGAGACTGTGTCCTCTCGTCCTGTTGCTGGTTGCCTGGGAGAAGAGCCCAACCCCACCTGGCTACAACCTCCCTTCAGGTAGTTGTAGACAGTAATGAGGTCTTCCCTGAGCCTCCTCTTCTCCAGGCTGCACAGCCCCAGCTCCCTCAGCCTCTCCTCACAGGGCTGTGCTCCAGGTCTCTCACCAGCCCTGCTGCCCTTCTCTGGACGTGTTCCAGTACCTCAACATCTTTCTTAAATTGAGGGGCCCAGAACTGGACACGGCACTCAAGGTGTGGCCTGACCAGTGCTGCGTAGAAGGGCAGAATAACCTCCCTTGTCCTGCTGGCCACACTGTCCTGATCCTGCTCTTCTGTCCACTCTGGTGAGATTCCCACCTGCAGTGGTGGGTGCAGCTCTGGAGTCACAGAATCATACAGAATCACAGAACGTTAGGGATTGGAAGGGACCTCCAATGATCATCCAATCCCCCTGCCACAACAGGATCACTTAAGAGTAGGTCACACAGGAACACATCCAGGCGGGTTTGGAATGTCTCTAGAGAAAATGACTCCACAATACCTGCGGGCAGCCTGCTCTAGTCCTCAGCATAGAAGATATGTAGAGGTGGTGGAGTGGATCGAGAGGAAGCCACAGCAGTGATCAGAGGTCTGTCATCTAGGAGCACAGCCTCCAACTTTCAGCAGAGCACAAAGCCACCTTTGAGAGCTCGTTACCTTCAACAGAAACATTTTAGCAGCAGAACAGCCAGGGAGGGATGAGACTGGCGTCTGAAATGCTTGTACACATGGTGAATCACAGTGAGGGTGGTGAGACACTGGAACCAGCTGCCCAGGGAGGTTGTGGCTGCTCCCTCCCTGGAGGTGTTCCAGGCCAATTCTAGTGGGAGGTTGGAACTGGATGATCTTTGAGGTCCCTTCCAACCTAAACCATTCTATGATTCTAAGACTGAGAGGGGGCCTTAATTCACATCTATAAATATTTGAGGGCTGGAAGGGTCAGGAAGATCTTGGAAGGGACAGGGACAGCGACAGCCTCTGCTCACTTGTGCCCTGGGTTAGGACAAGGGGCAGTGGATGGAAACTGCAGCACAGGAAGTTCCACCTCAACATGAGGAAGAACTTGTCTACTGTAAGGGTGACAGAGCTCTGGAGCAGGCTGCCCAGAGAGGTTGTGGAGTCTCCTTCTCTGGAGACTTTCCTGCTCTGTCTGGATGTGTTCCTGTGCGACCTGTGCTAGATTGTCTGGTCCTGCTCTGGCAGGGGGGTTGGATTCGATCTCCAGAGGTCACTTCTGCCCCCTGACATCCTGTGATCCAGTGATCTGAACAAAGCGTCTCACTCTGTGTCCAGCAGATGTGAATCTGCAGTGGTCCTACCCAGTGATCCAGTTCTGCTCATGACAGGCTGCAGGAGCTCCTGTCACCAAGTGTCGCTTCCATTTGTTTAGATTGGGTGCTGCTGACTTTATGTTTTCATAGGTCCTGTCTAGCCAAGATTGGAACTATCTTGTTTGCATTTGATAAGCACCATTGGAATTAGTATTCTGGGCCCTTAGCCAAGGCTGTGTTTCTTATAGCTGGGGCTGTAATGTAAATATGGCACAGACTCCAAGTCAGAAAAGTACCAATGTGAACATCTAGTCAAGTCTCCTGTCTGCCTAGGCTGATAGCAGATTCTTGGATGAATCTCTGATAATGTCTAGAGTTCAACATCTTAAGCCTCCTTTTCTCCAGACTTCTCTTACAGGAGACCTTCTGGCACTCTACAGCTCCCTGAAAGGAGGTTGGAGTGAGCTTGGTGTTGGATTCTTCTCCCATGTGACAGGATGAGATAAAAAGGCTTCAGATTGCCCCAGTGGAGTTATAGGTTGGACATCAGAAGAAACTTCTTGACTGAAAGGGTTCTCAAGCTCTCAGGCTGCCCCGGGGAGATGGCTGAATCCCCATCCCTGGATGTGTTTAAAAGACAGAGAGATGTGGTGCTGAGGGCCATGGTTTAGCATCAGCCTTGGCAGAGTTAAGGACTTGTTGGGCTGGATGATCTTGATGGTCTATTCCAACTTAAATGATCCTGTGATTCTGTAATCCTATTCTCTCAGCTAAATACTGCAGATTCAGCTCCTTCATGATGCTTACAGCCAAGCCTTAGAGGTGAGGCCATGCTAAGGGCCACATTGCAGAGTGTGCTCTGCCCTGGGAGATGCCCTCTCCAGTAGCAGAACATATCAGGCTCCCCTGGTAAGCCATTCCAGCCCTGTGGCAGTGCTGCCCAGTAGCCATGCTTGGCCATGCTGGGCTTCCCTGGCTCTCCTTTGGGATCCCTGCTTAGCCAGGCTGGCTGTACAGCCCCTGTGCTTGGCTGTGCTGGGCTTCCCTGGCTCTCCTTTGGGATCCCTGCTTAGCCAGGCTGGCTCTGCAGCCCCTGTGCCCACTGATCTTCCTCTGCTCCCAGTTACACACCTGTGACCAGCCTGGTCTGGCTGGGCTGCCTGCACCCTGCTTCCACAGGCATCTCAGTCTCCATTTGTGACCTCTTGTCTTTGTGTTTCCCAAGACTCCCCCAATCGTTTTCAATGTGTAACATCTGTTGGTAGCCATGGGCTTTTTTTCACAGTTCTTTATAAAAAGAGACATCTCTTTGCTGGAACAAGACTGAGCCCTGTGGAGCCTCTTGACCATCACCAGGGATGTGCATCTGTGTGTGCAGCTAAGGTTTGGTGACTGATGTCTCACCCAGTTTTTAATCAATGCATATTTCGTGTTTCATTCTTATTCTTTTCTTAATGTGACACAAAAGCATTGCAGAAACCAGAGCTTATGATGCCAGTGCTGTTATCTTTGTCAGGCCAAACATACCATGGCTCTGGGAAGTGGCCAAGCTCTGCTCCTGATAGCTCCCTGTTGTCCTTACCATTGTGTGCTTTCCTCTCTGGGGGACAGGAAGCTCAATTCGTAGCTGTTAGTGTGTTTTAGCTGACAGGCCAGTGTTATTCTTTTGGGCAGAGCTGCAGAATGTCAAGCTTTGCAGGAAGGAAAGAAAAAAAAAAGGGAAAAGAAAATATATTGTGGCAACTGTGATGCATTCAGCTCCATTCTGAACTGCTATGGGAGACTCAATCAGCGTACCCTGGCCAGGAGTGCAGTGCCTGCCTGTGAGGGTTTGAGGTTGTCTGGTGATGGTAGCAATGGGCAAAGGGTGGAAGCTCTCTTCAGCTTTACAGAAGGTAAGACAGTCCCAAACTGCAGCAAGACAGTCCCAAACTGCAGTTAAATTACTGTGAAAGCGTTCAGGAGCTGGAATGTCCCAGTCTGCAGAGTGTCTTTGTAGTGCTGAAAGGTCCCTGTCCCTTCTTCCCAGGAGTTTTGCTTCCAGCTTCTGAGCAGTTACAGCAGAGAAGATGGCCTCTTGGCTTTTCCCTTCATCTTTGTACTGTACCAGTTCCACATTCCTTTTGAATTTTATTTCCAGCAGCAAGCAGTTGGTCCTTTCTTGAGTGCTTTGTGCTGTGGAGCAGGACTGGAACAAGAGCAGGCTGTTCAGTTTGGAGAAGAGGAGGCTGCAGCACCTCTGTTATGAGGGCAGACTGAAAGAGTTGGGGCTGTTCAGTCTGGAGAAGAGAAGGCTCCCAAGTGACCTTATTTTAGCCTTCCAGGATCTGAAGGGGGCCTACAGAAAAGCTGGGGAGGGACTTTTTAGGCTCTCAGGGAGAGACAGGACTAGGGGGAATGGAGCAAAGCTGGAGGTGGGGAGATTCAGATTGGACGTGAGGGGGAAGTTGTTCAGCATGAGAGTGGTGAGAGCCTGGAATGGGTTGCCCAGGGAGGTGTTTGGGGCCACATCCCTGGAGGTGTTTGTAGCCAGGCTGGATGAGGCTGTGGGCAGCCTGCTCTAGGGTAGGGTGTCCCTGGGCATGGCAGGGGGGTTGGAACTAGATGATCCTTGTGGTACCTTCCAACTCTGACTGATTCTATGATTGTGCTCTGGCAGGGAGTTGCACTGGATGATCTTTAGAGGTCCCTTCCAATCTCTTAACATTCTGTGATTCTGATGGCTAGAAGAAACCACCACAGTTTGGCAATTCAGACGCAAGAGATTGCTGATCTCACAGTCATTATCTAGATACAAATTTAGCAACTCTGAAGTCTATTTCCAGACTCACTAAGACCACAACATCCACTCTAAAACATATTTGCTATTTCTAGAGTTTGCACCATGCAGTTAACCTGCAAAGCTTCAGGCATATTCCATGGTGGGGGGTGGCAGATCCATGTTCCATGGGCATCAGATCCATATTTGGGGGTGGCAGATCCACATTCCATGGGCATCAGATCCATATTTGGGGGTGGCAGATCCACATTCCATGGGCATCAGATCCATATTTGGGGGTGGCAGATCCATATTCCATGGGCATCAGATCCATATTTGGGGGTGGCGGATCCACATTCCATGGGCATCAGATCCATATTTGGGGGTGGCAGATCCATATTTCATGGGCATCAGATCCATATTTGGGGGCAGCAAATCCATATTCCATGGGGGGCAGCAATGGGCATCAGATCTATATTCCATGGGGGCAGCAGATCCATATTCCATGGTGGGGGGAGAGGGAGGGTGGGGGTGGTAGATCCATATTCCACGAGCAGCAGATCCATATTCCATGGATGTCAGATCCATATTCCATGGAGGGGCATCAGATCCATCTTCCATTCTGAATGATCTCCATTACAAATGTGATGGTGTATCTCCTGTGCCTGCATTTCTGTTTGGCTGAAAGTCCCAAAGGGAATGGTTTGTTTCAAGTGACTTTTCCCAATCATCCTGTTCTCACTCGTGATAAAAAGCTAGTAGGAAGCGGAGTTGTTTGAAAGTCCTTGTCACGTTTGTGCTCTTGCATTTAGGAGGTGTCAGCAGATCAAAACGAACCCGGTCTGGCCGGGGTTCAGCTTTGCTGCTGCTGCTGCAGAGAAAATGCCAATAATTTACAGTGTGTTTTCCTGCAACTGTAGAGCCAAGGTTTGAGCAGATTTTTTTTTTTCCTTTCAAAGCACTCCTGATGCTGGGAGGTTGATGTTGTGTGGCTGCACTCAGGTTCCAGTGAAGCTGTTGTATTATCTCTGAAGGTCTGTGAGTAGCTGAGCTCCCTGCTGAGGGTTCCCGGTGGATTGTAATTAGCTCACCGGTAAGGCTATTTCCCTTTAAACGTGCTTTACAGATTGAAGCGTGGAGTTTTCCAGGTTGTAGCGAGGTGGGAAATGGTAGCATTCCTAGGATGAAAGAGAACCCTGCTAGTTAAGGCAGGGTTGAATGCTGCAGGAGCCACGCCGGGATTAAATCTGCTGGGGCCAAGCTAAATAAAACTCTCCTTGTTCTGCTAATTCTTTGTTCTGGATTAATGTTGACTGGCAAAGCTTATTGGCCAAATGAGCATTAACATTGACATGCAGAGTGGTGGTGTGGGCTAAACAGCCAAGGCTTCACTTGGGCTTGAAAGGCTGAGAAAAAGTGGTGGTGCCCCCGTGGCTGGGCCCCCTTAGTGGGGGAGCAATGGCAACTCCTTTTCTTTAGGGAAGGCGACACTTGGCAAGCACCCAGCCAAGAGGAACCCAAGGGCACCTCAGGCCTGGAGAATTCCGGACCCTGTTTGAAAATTGCCTTGGAGTAAGGAGAGGAGCTGAGAGGAGAAAACGGCTGGATGGCTTCTCTCGGCATGCAAAGCACCCTGCTGTTGTACTGCTCTGGAGAGAGGCTTCAGCAGTTGTGGTGTAGAGGTGTGGTACGGGGAAGCACCAGCAGCCTTCTCACAGCATCTTCTGCCTTCACACACCTTCAGCTCTCTGAAGATTAGATTTAGGCAGCAGCACTGAAACGTCCCTCTCTGTTTTTGCTGTGGACTGGAGCAAGGAGAGGCTGAGGGAGCTGGGGGTGTTCAGCCTGGAGAAGAAGAGGCTTAGGGGAGGCTCACAGGATGTTAGGGGTTGGGAAGGACCCAAGGAGATCATTGAGTCCAACCCCCCTGCCAGAGCAGGCCCATGCAATCTAGCACAGATCACAGAGGAACACATCCAGACAGGCTGTGAAAGGCTCCAGAGAAGACTCCACAACCTCTCTGGGGAGCCTGTGCCAGTGCTCTGGGACCCTTACAGTGAAGAAGTTCCCCCTTGTGTTGAGGTGGAACCTCCTGTGCTGCAACATACACACGCTGCTCCTCGTACTTGACCTTATTGCTCTCCACAGCTGCCTCAAAGGAGGTTGTAACTATGTGGGGTTGGTCTCTTCTCCCAGGCACCCAATGACAGAACTGGAAGATCTCCAGAGGTCCCTTGCAACCCCTACCATCTTGCGATCCTGGGAGATGTTGTTTCCCCTTCTTGCACCTTGCAGCACAAGGGTTTTTTTGAGTTCTGATGTTGAGTGGAAGATGTGAATCTCATTGTTCCTTTGCTATAAGACTTTGAAATGTCCCTTATGCAAATTAGAAAGTGCCAGGCTGTACTTGTGTCCACCAAAAAAAAGAAAAAAGCAAGCTCAGCTTTTTCTGCAGCACCAGATTTAGTCATAAAGACCTCTCCTATGAGAACAGACTGAAAGAGTTGGGGCTGTGCAGTTTGGAGAAGAGCAGGCTCCCAGGTGACCTTCTTGTGGCCTTCCAGGATCTGAAGGGGGCCTACAGAAAAGCTGGGGAGGGACTTTTTAGGCTCTCAGGTATTGACAGGACTAGAGGCAATGGAGCAAAGCTGGAGGTGGGGAGATTCAGATTGGATGTGAGGAGGAAGTTGTTCAGCATGAGAGTGGTGAGAGCCTGGAATGGGTTGCCCAGGGGAGTGGTTGGGGCTACATCCCTGGAGGTGTTTGCAGCCAGGCTGGCTGAGGCTGTGGGCAGCCTGCTCTAGGGTAGGGTGTCCCTGGGCATGGCAGGGGGGTTGGAACTAGATGATCCTTGTGGTCACTTCCAAGCTGACTGATTCTATGATCTTGAGTTCCTCAGCTCCTTACTTGCTGTGGATTTCTAGCATCTGCTCAGGTCAGTGAAGCCCTCTCAGGCTGTTCTGCAGCTCCTGTTCGTTGACTCGTGAGCATCCTTGGGGGCCAGGGCTGCTTTTGATGCATTTGGAAAATGAGTTAGCACTGAGAACCCTCGCTGTGCTTCACCAGCACAGCTAACAAACAGCAGGCTGCAACTTCACCGAAGGTGACTTGGTGAAAAAGAATGTTGGCTGAATGCTGAGAACGTAATGAAGCTGTAAAATTAGTTTTCCTGATTTGCAAGTTGTCTAAAGGCATCTGCTGCTTGTTCACGGGAAGGTGATGCTCTTCAGGATTGCTTTAAGCGACATGTGCAGGGGGTGGGATTAAAAGGTCCAGAATGCCATTAAAAATTCACAGCACAGGCATAGTATAAATAAAGGCACAGAGCTGGTGCAAGAGAGCAGCCACTTCAGTAGTATCTTGAGCTCTTCACAGTCCCAGCTGCTGCACGTCTGAGACTTGCTCTCAGTTAACTCTTTGCAAAACAAATCCTCTGACAGTGGCTTAGGCCAGGCTTAAGGCTTAAGGTAGTGACACTAGATGAGTGAAGTTTTCCTTTTCAGTACAAATATGGGGTGTTTTTGTCTTCTCAAGTGGGTTGCTGTTAATTTGTTGTTTCAGAAGGCCTTTGAAGCTTGACAATGTAAACCTGTCAGAGGTGGTACTGACAGCAGGGAGTTTAGTCCTGTGTGTTCCAGCCTACATGTCCCGAGTTCACCCTCAGCAAAGCGAGTTGGTGGCGTACACTGTAGGATGTCTAGAGAGGCTGCTGTCTGTTCCCACCAAGCTGAGTATCTCACTCTCCAACTTGTGACTCTAGGGCACACTAGAACTGCATTTCTGGTAAGGGATCCACAATAAACCACGAGATGGCTGTACTGTAGAGATCTGTCAGTGAACCCCCCCTGCTGATTTTCTATCTTGATGTGATCTCCCAATTAGAGGAGTACAGATCTGGCACTCAGACGTAAAAATGTAGTGATATGAGCAGATGTTCATTCTGAGTCAGGATTGCCTCCTTGGTTTCTTTGCCTTCATGATGGTTGGGGCCTCATCCCTGGAGGTGTTTGCAGCCAGGCTGGCAGAGGCTGTGGGCAGCCTGATCTAGGGTAGGTTGTCCCTGCCTATGGCAGGGGAGTTGGAACTAGATAATTCTTGTGGTCCCCTCCAACCCTGACTGATTCTATATGGGTAAGACATGTTACAGCTTCTTCATGGCAGACGTGAGCTCTTCCCTCATTTGCTCACCCACTGATCCTACTGACGTTGGTCTGCTCCAAAATGAGGGCTTTGTCCTGTTAGGCAAAATCAGTTAACCATCAGAAGACACAGTTCTGTTAGTTTAAGCACTTAAAAAACCCCAACCCCAATACCTATAAGGACACAGAAGTGGAAGTCAGGAAGCAGCCAAGAGGTCCAGTTCAGACATCTAATTTTTGTGTTGGGGAAGGAAATATGCTTCTACAGTCGGGTGTGCAGGTGAGGAGAAGGCTTTCAGGTGTCCCCGGGAAAGGCTATGAACAGGAAAGAGACAGCTTGGACCTGCCAGGGCTGAGGGAGGTCTCCATCAAAACAGCAAAGGATCTTAGAGCGAGAGCAGAAGACTTTGGACTGAAACCAGCAGCCCAGGCAGGCTCCCTAGCAAGCCTGAGTTTATTCTTAAGCCATTGGCACTTAAAGCGTTTCAAGGAGCATCATTTTTTAAAATGTTAATGACAATTAGATTTTAAAAAGAGGAGCTCACACACCCACAGCAAAACTGCAGCTTTCTGCCTGCTCTTGTGTGGCTGTGACTTTTTGCAAGGGCTTATTCTTTATTTCTTTCCCTTGATTCCCTTTCCTCATGGAGTGAGGCTGTGTATTCCCAAGGCTGCTAGCCCACCCCAAGTAAGTAGGCAAGAAACCTGACTTCAGCTGTTCATCTTCCTTAGAAATCTCCTCAAGACTCAGGTGAAAGCCAGACTCTTGGTTGTGTAACTTTCAAAGTCTTAGTCAGAGCCCATATGCTACAACCTGGAGGAAATTGTGCTTGGGGATGACTAACAGAACATGTTCCTGCTGTTAATTTGGGTCTCGTTCCAGAAATCTCATTTGTAAGCTTTCCCTTTCACGTTGTTAACACATTGACTTACTAATTCCAGCCCTTGCTTGTTGTTCCTCACTTCAGGAACTTAATGAAGGGGTAAGATTCATATTAACGGAGAGAGAGGCGTTTGTCTGCCCTGCACCGAGCAGGAAGAAGCGAAAAGCATGCACGTTCCATATTGGCAGGGTAGGAAATCCACTTTAATGTAGCTTCCTGCTGCTCAGGTCTCTCCAAACGGATGTGTAATTTACCAAGAGCCAGGCCATGAGGAACTAGCCAGGAATTCATGTTGTCCTTCCAAGAAGCAGCGAATAGCTTTCAGTGGGGCGAAGCTGAAAATGGGCCAGGCAGTTGCACCCTGACGTACA
Source organism: Psilopogon haemacephalus (assembly GCA_013396835.1). Taxonomy (NCBI): domain Eukaryota; kingdom Metazoa; phylum Chordata; class Aves; order Piciformes; family Megalaimidae; genus Psilopogon; species Psilopogon haemacephalus. The sequence continues at coordinate 365,196 of VWZI01011364.1, read as the reverse complement.
GCAGGAGAGGCAGGGAAATTCAGGAGGGAAAAAAAGGTAGCTTAGTTTGTGACCTCTTCTCCCCACTCGCTTAGCGCCTGTCTGACAGCTTGCCCTGCACAGTGCAGCCTGCACTGTGTGACCCCACCCGGGTTAATGCTTAGTATCGATCCGAGGGGTGCAGCGCTGGAGCCCTGAGACAGCTTGGCCGTGCCCTGCCTGCGCCCTGCCTGCACTCTGCCTGCTCATTCCGTCGGCTCCTAACTGCAGCAGCTGTAGTAATAAAATAAATAATAAAATGCCCAATTCTCCACACAGGGGCAAGGCAGCGACCACAGATCAGCACAGCCCTTTTAAAACCAGGCTGCACGGCAGCACTCTGCTGCCTGCTCCTGTATTTCCTGCGGCTTGGGGCTTTGCTTGCTGCTGGGCAGGCTGTGGCAGTGCAGTAGGATGGCAAAAATGGGGGAGTTTGCCCTGTGTTTGTGGTAGGATAGCAAAAATGGGGGAGTTTGCCCTGTGTTTGTGTTTGCAGTAGGATAGCAAAAATGGGGGAGTTTGCCCTGCGTTTGTGTTTGCAGTAGGATAACAAAAGTGGGGGAGTTTTTGCCCTGTGTTTGCAGTAGGATAGCAAAAATGGGGGAGTTTGCCCTGTGTTTGTGTTTGCAGTGTTTGCAAAGCTGACACACCTCAAGCTCATTGTCACTGTATCCTCTCCCACCAGCGGTGCCCCCTCGATAAAGTCTATACCAAAGCCTTTCAAACTGACAACTCTTCACAGTTTATGAAGACAAAGAAAGGAGTTTAATTTACACAAACCCAGCAGCTGTCTCCCTTCTTCCTTGGTTCTGTTTAGCTTCAGTTTGCCTGGAAAAGCTGAAGCAGCTCAGCATGATTCCCGTGGACTTCTGAAGGTTGAAGTTTATTTTAGAATCCTTGGTGCTAAGTCGTAGGCTGAAGCAGCTTTCAATTATTTGAAATGGAGTTCCAGGACTTTGTGTCCCAGCGAGGAGGGAAAGAGCCAAGAAGCAGGAGCGCCTTAAACTGAGAGCAAGCCTGTAGGTATCTGCACACTGTAGCGATTCCTCTGGGATCACATGGAGAAGAATGTTTTCCAAGTTTCAAATCTTGTGTCTTGAGGAAGTTCTCAATCACAGTAAGGTCACAAACGCAGTGAAGCGGACTCAGGGACGAGCTTGTTTGTCCACTCATCACCATGCTGCTGTTTCAGTCACGAGAACGTGGAGGAGCAGGACTACCATGTGTGTCTTGACATCCCATAGCCTCCTTCAGCTGTGCCATGCTGTAAACATCTGCTGGTACAGATAGGAATCATAAAATCAATCAAGGTTGGAAAGGACCACAAGGATCAGCTAGTTCAAATCCCTCTGCCATTCCCAGGGACACCCTACCCTAGATCAGGCTGCCTACAGCCTCATCCAGCCTGGCTGCAAACACCTCCAGGGATGTGATCCCAACCACCTCCCTGGGCAACCCATTCCAGGGCCTCACCACTCTCATGATGGACAACTTCCTCCTCACATCCAGTCTGAATCTCCCCACCTCCAGCTTTGCTCCATTGCCCCTAGTCCTGTCACTACCTCATAGCCTAAAAAGTCCCTCCCCAGCTTTTCTGTAGGCCCCCTTAAGATCCTGCAAGGCTACAATAAGGTCACCTGGGAGCCTCCTCTTCTCCAGACTGAACAGCCCAAACTCCTTCAGTCTGTCAGTGCTGGGCCCAGGTTTTCTCCTGAGAAAGATGCTCTGCTCTCATTCTGATGGAAAAAAAAAATGCAGGTTCTTTCTCCTGTGGTTGTAAAGAAAACACATATTTGTCTTCCAGAATCACTTGGGAGCAGTTGCTCAACTTGCTGTCATAGTAGTTGGAATGAGCAGCAGCCCAGGCGACTCCAGGAGAATATACAGGCTCTGTCTGTGCTGTCTGAGGGATGGTTTCAAAAGTGACCCTTCAAGCAGCAGTGGAAAATACCTCAGGCTGCTCAGAAATCTGGAAATAAGAGTCAGGAGAGTATGTCTGCTATGGAGATAGGCTGAGAGAGCTGGGGCTGTTCAGTCTGGAGAGGAGAAAGCTCTGAGGAGACCTTATTGTGGCCTTTCTGTATCTGAAGGGGGCTACAAGAAAGCTGGGGAGAGGCTTTTTAGGGTGTCAAGTAGTGATAGGACTGGGGAGAACGGATCCAAGCTAGAGGAGGGCAAATTTAGATTGGATGTTGGGAAGAAGTTGTTCACCATGAGAGTGGTGAGACACTGGAAGGGGTTGCTCGGGGAGGCGGTGGAAGCCTCAGCCCTGGGAGTTTCTAAGGCCAGGCTGGATGTGGCTCTGGGCAGCCTGATCTAGTGTGAGGTGTCCATGCCCATGGCATGGGGACTGGAGCCACAAGGTCCTTGGGGTCCCTTCCAGCCCTGACAATTGTTTGATTCTGTAATTTTCTCTTTCTCTTTCTCTTTTCTTTTTTTTTTTT
>VWZI01011364.1:337067-362533 GCA_013396835.1 Psilopogon haemacephalus | reverse complement strand
TTTTTTTTTTTTTTTTTTCATTAGAAGGTTCCTATAAAGCTGCTGATCTGTGTCACTGCCTTTACCCTTCCCTGCCAGCCCACACTATGGCCTTCCTGTCTCACACAGGGCTTGCTCCTTTTCCTCCTTAATGGCAGTGTGGCTGATTTATTCTACAGGGTTTAAATTAAGAGGAAACTCAGCAGTAGGGGAAGAAGTGATGGATTTGAAAGCAATTCTCAGGCTCTTCTCTCCTGGCTCATTAGCCTGCTTTTTTGCTTGTCTTCTATTTTGGTGTTTGTTTGGGGTTTTTTTGTTGTTTTTTTAAGCATAGGAACAACTACAGTTGCTACAGAGCAGCAGAAATCCTGCCCTGCTCTTGGCTGTTAGCTTTCTGGGTGCTGAGCATGGGGTGCTCCCAGCAGCCCCTGGGGATCAATCCCCTCCAGGCACCCCACAGTGCCAGCCCAGCTGGCTGCTGTTGCTCAGGGCAACCTTAGCTCTGGGGCTGCTCCATAAAATGCAAAGAAAACGCAAAGCCTCCTCAGCAGGCATTGGTGTAAGGTGGAAATGCTGCCCCCACCCACACACCCGCCTCGGGAAGCAGGTTTTCTGTCTTGCAAGCAGAGCCAAACCATAATCATCTGCTGGAGAGAGTCCAGTGGAGAGTTACAAAGCTGATGAGGGGACTGAGGCATCTCTTTATGAGGAAAGGCTGAGAGCCCTGGGGCTGTTAGCGTGGAGAAGAGCAGCGTGAGAGGGGATCTGATCAATGCTTAGCAAGAGCTAAAGGACCTTTAGGGGGGCTAGAGGATGGGGCCAGATTCTTGACAGTGGTGTTTAGTGACAGGTCAAGGGGCAATGGGCACAAAGTGGAACCCAGGGGGTTCCATCTGAAGATAAGGAAATATTTCTTTGCTGTGAAGGTGCTGGAGCCCTGGAGCAGGCTGCCCAGAGAGGTTGTAGAGTCTCTTTCTCTGGAGAGATTCCAAAGCTAGCTGCCCATTGTAATCCTGGACAAGCTGCTGTGGGTGGCCTGCTTTGGCAGAGGGGTGCTGGACTAGTTGATCCCCAGAGGTCCCTTCCAGCCTCCACCATAGTGGGATTCTGTAATCATAGAATCACAGGATGGTCTGGGTTGGGAGGGACCTCCGAAGCTCATCCAGTCCAGCCCTCTCTGCAGTAATTATAATTTCAACTTGGATTTCCCTTCCATGAAGCTGTGGAAATTCTCATTCCTGTGTTGAGTTCTGGGTGATCACAGACGAGGGCAAGCTACAAATGGCACTGGCCTCAGCCCTCTGCAGCTTGATTGGAAATCAACTGAGTGCCAGCCGAACGCACTGCATATATGCTGTTACAGACAGGGGTAAGGGAACCAAGAAAAGGAAAATGTCTGAGCAGTTACACAACTCTGCCTTTAAAAAAACAAAAAAGCTTCATTTTTAGGGCAGTGGAGGGATTTTGCTACCAGCTCAACCAATTGTGCAGGGAAGACAAACCAGAAAGTGACACAAACTTTGCTGAAACTCCTGCCTTGTCCTTTGACATGGTCTAAAGAGGGTAGAGCATGGATCTGAGCCATGCTTGTAGGCATCTCCACGTGGCTAATGAGGTGAAGGCTTCTACTGACCCACCAGAGGAGACAGGCTCTACGTAATCCTTACAGAGTCACTTCACAACCTAGAGTTACTGGTAAATGCTCCTAATATTCCCTAGGAAAAGCAGAGGAGTTGAACATGGCATTCTGTGGTGGTGTTATTAACTGGGTAGATGAGGGACATTGTTTACCTTGACTTCAGCAAGGCTTTGAGCACTGTCTCCCATAGCATCCTCATAGGTAAGCTTGGTGGGCCAGATGGGTATTGAAAACTGACTGAATGACAGAGCTCAGAGGGTTGTGATCAGTGGCACAGAGTCTAGGTGGAGGCCTGTAGCTAGCAGTGTTCCTCAGGGCTGGCTCCAGTCTTGTTCAGCATCCTCATCGGTGAAGGGATGAAGTGGACCCTTGGCCAGTTTGCTAATGATGCTAAACTAGGAGGAGTGTTTTCTCCCCCCCTCTACTCCACCCTGGTGAGATCCCACCTGGAGTACTGTGTCCAGTTCTGGAGCCCCTATTATAAGGTAGATGTGGACATGCTGGAGTGTGTCCAGAGAAGGGCCATGAGGATGCTCAGAGAGCTGCAGCACCTCTGCTATGAGGACAGACTGAGAGTTGGGGCTGTTCAGTCTGGAAAAGAAGAGGCTCCCAGGTGATCTTAATGTGGCCTTCCAGTATCTAAAGGGGGCCTACAGAAAAGCTGGGGAGGGACTTTTTAGGCTATGAGGTAGTGACAGGACTAGGGGTTATGGAGCAAAGCTGGAGATGGGGAGATTCAGACTGGATGTGAGGAGGAAATTGTTCAGCATGAGAGTGGTGAGGCCCTGGAATGGGTTGCCCAGGGAGGTGGTTGGGATCACATCCCTGGAGGTGTTTGCAGCCAGGCTGGCAGAGGCTGTGGGCAGCCTGATCTAGGGTAGGGTGTCCATGCCCATGACGGGGAGGGAGGGGTTGAAGCTAGATGCAGTCTAATATCTCATTCAAATCCTTCAATTCAAACCAGCACACCTGGGCAGAGAGTGATCTCATGAACTGCAACAAGGGCAAGTGTAGATGACCCTCAGAGGTCCCTTACAACCTCCACCATGCTGGGATTCTGTGGCATTCTTCCCTTCTGTCACTGAACAGAATAAGTCTTTCCACGTGACCTGCAGAAGAGGCTGCAGACCATTTTCAAAGAGAAGTGTGTAAAATTGGGCAGAACAGCAAACACAGCAAAAATGGGTTTTGCTTTTGGTGGGGAGGTATTGGTTTAATTTGCCCCTAAAGACATGGGATGGTCTGTGCAGCCCAGCGTGGCTGCTGGGGGACCTCAGCTGGTGCTGGCTGCCGTCGCTTGCCAGGAGCCGCCATGGAAGGTGGTGAGCAGTCCCAGCCATCAAAGACAGCAGCAGCTGAGCTGTGAGGACATTCAGACGTGGAAACGAGAGCTTGGGGGGCATCTATCTCTGGGGTGAGCAAGAAGTCAAGAGCTGCGAGCTGATCCAGCCAGCCAGGGGTGGGTTTGTGTCGCCTGCAGTAGGAATGCACAGCGCGGCAGAGCCGCCTCTTTGTTGGCAGGCGAAGCTTTGTCTCCTTGCCGCTGGCTCTGGGCGGGTGCCCTAGTTCATGCTCATCTCCTGCTCACCTCTTACATAAAAAGATTTTATAATTGCTCTTGGTACAAGCAATAAAACAAACTGAACATGCCGAATACCGAAGGCCGTGCGTGCCTCCTGGGTTTGCTAATAGTGACGGTATCTTCTTTTGGGCTGTAGGACAGAAAGCTGACCAAAGTGGAGAGGCAGAGGTTTAAAGAGGAAGCGGAAATGTTGAAAGGTCTGCAGCACCCCAACATTGTGAGATTCTACGACTTCTGGGAATCCTGTGTGAAAGGCAAAAGGTGCATCGTGCTGGTTACCGAGCTGATGACCTCCGGAACGCTGAAGACGTAAGTGATGCGCTCCTGCTGAGGAGCCTAAGAATAGCCACGGGGAATTTTTAGCAGAATCCTACTTTCAAACCCTGAAAAAAAATGGCACTTCCAAAATAAAAGGAGAAAAAAAAAAAAAAGGAGCTGTTCTCTGGTGTCTGTCGTTTGAACTGTGTTGGTTTGACAGGAAGAATTTTGGCCTCCATCTCTCCTGTTTCAGTTATGCAACTCGAAGCTGTTTTCCTTGCGTTTCATCTTCTGCCTGTGACGCTTCAATTTGTCAGGGGCATGCTGCTCTGATTGCTTTTGTTGCTCAGATTTGCATATTTTGCCAGAGAAGTCAGCTAGAGTCACACTTGAATGGTAGAGCCTCTTCTCAAAGCAGAAGGTGCTCTTAGGTTATCTGCTAAACAATCCTAATTAATAGCTTTTGGTACTGACAATCTTGTTAAGGTTGATATAAAGCAGTTGGCATGAGCTCTGGAACAGATTTTCATCCCCAATGGGAGCTGTGCTCATCACTGCATATAGCCACTCTGCTACCCTGACAGTGCATTAGCAGGTGCTGCATTTTCTGCTCCCAGTCAGTGTTTTAGGTAAATGGAGAAATGCAGGTGTGTGGTACAGAGGTCAGAGTCCTGTGGTTAAAATTAAACTTCAGCATTCTCCCGATTCAGATCTGTAGAACAGTTTCTAAAGCTGTTCTCTGCGTGCAGTCAATTGCTGTACCATTAGACTTGCAAATATTTGGTTGTATTTGCACCAAAAATGCTTATTATCTTCCTCCCTACAAATGAATGCTCTAATTCCTCCTTTGAGAAGATCTATTTATTTCAATTGGGTGATATTTCTGAGCTGCTATTAGGGACTTTTATCCAGCCTGGAGCTTCAGCTGTCAGATCTCTAATAACACTCCACACTTCTGTCTGTGTGTTTTTCTGCTCTAGGTATCTGAAGAGATTTAAAGTGATGAAACCAAAAGTCCTGCGTAGTTGGTGCCGGCAAATCCTGAAGGGTCTTCTCTTCTTGCACACAAGGACTCCACCAATCATTCACAGAGACTTGAAATGTGACAATATCTTCATTACTGGACCAACTGGATCTGTGAAAATAGGAGACTTAGGGCTGGCAACTCTCAAGAGAGCTTCATTTGCCAAGAGTGTGATAGGTAAAGGCTCCTGTTCTCTTTGCCTTCCTTCTGTTCATGTGCTGTTTGGTGGTTTCAATGTCTTTCTCATTTTGCATTTGAGTTTCTTCCCTTGTAGGCTGGTAGCAGAGATGGAAGTGGTTTTGTGACTGTTCTGTTTATACTACATCTCAGTCAGTAGCTAATGGTGTCCTGACTTCTTTTTCTCTCCCTCTCTTTATTACAGTGGTCAAACACATCTTTTGTTTGTTTTTCAAATTGAAGTTTTGCTTGGTATGTACAAATCCTTCTCCTCTCTCCTTCAAGAGGTGTGTGCATCCTCCTCCTGAGAAACAGGCTCAGTGCATGTGGGATGGGGAGTGGAAAAAGAGAGAGGGAGGAGAAAGTATGTCCTGCTGTGTCCCTGACAAGGGAGTGTTGCAAATACCTGGAAAGCCCCATGGAAGTCTGCTTGCAGTGATATGTAGGGATGGGGACGGTGACTTCAGCAGAAGGGTGAGGCTTCTCTCTCTTGCCAAGAGGCCACAGAGAAACTGGTCTGGCTGGAACACCTTTTCCCTATTTACTGAGATATCAGCTGAACTGGAGAGCTCATTCCTGCCTCAACACTGTCCTGGCAGAGGTCTGCTGGAACAACATCTGCAGTTTGTTAAGAATCAGTTGGTGTGAGATTAAGAAGAGGTTTCCAGTAGTATGTGCAGTAGCTGACCCCCTTAGGTGGTGCCCACATGAGGAGTGTTAGGACCTGAGTTTGCTGGAACTGGGAGGATGTTTGCTGAGTGGCTGTTGAAGGAGACAGTTTCCTTGCAAAGGTCCCATGTCATGTTTTCTCTGTAAATGTAATGGTCTTCTGAATTCTCAGGCATCTCCCTCGTTCGGATCTGTAGGTGATGGTTCAAGGAAGCTACAGATCCCTGAGACATGATGCTGTGAGTTGGGGAAGGCTTTGAGTTGGGGAAGCTGTCGTGCCACGTAGCCACATTTCAGTTTACAATAGAAATGGAAATTAGATGCTAAGTAGTTAGCAAACTGGTAGTGAACGACTATCTATGAGAACAGCATCCTATCTTTCAAGCACTCGTAAGCTTCAATAATTATTTTAGCATCTCAGATGTTCAGGCATTATAAATTCTTCATAATTATTTGTACAAAAGTATCAACCTTACCACTGAGGGAGCACAGTGAAAGCAAAAGTCGATGAATTTTGGCCATGCCCTTGGTTAGTTACTGTTTAACCTTGTCAATTTTAGCGAAGTTCTGTTGGTTTCTCTCTGTTAAGTGTCTCTAGTCTTTGACTTCTGATCGTGGGTGTGTTGAGTTTTTTTTTTTTCTGTTGAGGGTCAGTATCTCTTCACATGTTGGTTTTCTCCTTTTTTCATGGATCATGATGGAATAATCTGGGTGGCATCAGTGCAAGCTTTTGCTGTTAGCATTAGGGTGCTCATGTCCAGCAGAAAAGGGCTGCAGGTTGCTGGCAAGGTGTCTGCATTTGTTTTGGCCATCTAATCTAGCTTATCTCTTTTTTTTGATGAGCAGTGCTGCTCCAAGGGAAGATTTGGGAAGGCTTTGGAAGCACGAGCGAAATGAGTAATTCTGCCCCCTCCCTAGCTGTAGTAGCTTTAAAGGAATATTAGTAGTTGCAATTTTACGTTGGCTTGAAGGGAATGGAGTCAGCATGGCTGGGGGCCAATTTTTGCCTTGCAGCGCTTATGCCATGGCTAATGCTGGTCTGACCTTGCAGTGTATCCCTGCGGGGAGCCCAGCCCAGGCACTGCTCCCTCCTCCAAGTAGAGCTGGATAAACGCTGAGCAGCTTTACGTGGAGGTGCTCTGCTTTGTTTAAGGATGCACACATCCTTCTCCCCACCGCAGGGGATGGGTGGAAAAGATCATTTTCATGCTATTTTGGAACGGTGTCAAGAATTTAATTTCCTCCTTAGACTATCGCTGTCACTTTTTCTAAGATTTGCTGTAAATGCTCTGTAATTCATCAGATTCATTCCTGCCTCTGAGTCTCTCTTTTTTTTTTTTTTTTCTTCCTTCTTAAACAAGGTAGCAGCTCCAAAAATATTCTCTATTCTATAGCAGTTGTTAACTGTTTCAGAGCAGCAGCCATGGCCTGGGTGACAGCTGGGAGAAAAACCCGAGAGCAGGTGCTAAGTTAATTCTGGCCCCATCCTCTTGCCCCTCAGCCTTTAGCTATTGATTAGCATTAAGCAGGTGCCCTCTAGGGCTGCTCTTCTCCAAGCTCAACAGCCCCAGGGCTGTCAGCCTTTCCTCTTCACAGAGATGCTGCAGGCTCCTGGCCATCTTTGTAGCCTCTGCTGAATGCTCTCCGTTAACTCTTGAACTGAGGGACCCAGAACATGATCCAGTACACCAGATGTGGCCTCACTAGGGCAGAGTAGAACCAGAGGAAAAACTCCCTTGACCTGCTGGCCACTCTCCTTCTTAATGCAGCATTGCAGTTTATGTCAGTGCTTGCTGTAAATCTGCAACTTGGCACTCAGAAGCATTAAGTGCAGTTTCACTTAATATTTACCCACTTGCATTAGATTCCTGACATCCTAATCCCCGTTGAGTAGGACCTTGTTTTGTGATGAGCTTCATTGATTTGTCCCACTAAACCTGTGACAGAATTAGGTTTGATGTGTTATGTGTGACTCTGGAAGGTGATCTGCACTACTGCTTGCTTTCAAAGTGCTGCCTGCCAGCCAGGTGGTTGCTGTGTGTCTCTGGAGGGGAAAACAAAAACAAGCAACTGCAAATTTGCATTGATAAACACAAAAAGTGGAGGTTCTTGTTTCCTTGCTCCTTTTCACTTCCAGAAACTTGTATACAGCAGGGCAAGGGAGGAGATTCTGCCCCTTTACTCTTGTCAGACCCCACCTGGAGTACTGTGTGCAGTTCTGGAGTCCCCAACACAAGAAGAACATGAAACTGTTGGAGAGAGTCCAGAGGAGGCCACAAAGATGCTCAGAGGGCTGTAGCAGCTCTGCTGTGAGGACAGGCTGAGGAAGTTGGGGCTCTGAAGCCTGGACAAGAGAAGGCTTCCAGAAGACCTTATAGTAGCCTTCCAGTATCTGAAAGGGACCTACAGGAGGGCTGAGGAGGGACTATTCACAAGGTTTTGTAATGACAGGATGAGGGCAGTGGGTTTAAACTGACAGAGGAGAGATTTAAATTGGATGTTAGGAGGAAGCTCTTTACAGTGAGGGTGGTGAGACACTGGCAGAGGTTGCCGAGGGAGGTTGTGGGTGCTCCCTCCCTGAAGGTGTTCAAGGGCAGGTTGGATGAGGCTTTGAGCAACCTGTTCTAGTGGGAGGTGTCCCTGCCTGTGGCAGGGGGTTGGAACTGGATGATCTTTGAGGTCCCTTCCAACCTAAACCATTCCATGATTCTATGCCTTTCTCCAGCCAGACACAGAACCATTTCCTGACCTGCAGTACGGTCAGCCACTGAGCCACCTCTCAGTCTCTTGTTTGGTTTTGAAGTTGTGATCCTTTCATTTTGTTGGGTTTGTTTTGTTCCTCTTCCTCCTTGTACCTTCAAACTCTGTTACCAGTGACTTTGGGTTTCTTTCCTGGAGGATGTGTGGCCTTACTCTGGCTACTTCCCTCTTTTGAACCGTTCTTTCATGCAGTCATGCGCAGCTATCATGGGCACACTTCTTACAGGTGACCAAGAGCCTTACCCCAAAAGTAACATTCCTTTTGTGCCTGTCTGTGTAGGTACACCAGAATTTATGGCCCCAGAAATGTATGAGGAACACTACGATGAATCTGTGGATGTCTATGCTTTTGGAATGTGCATGTTGGAAATGGCTACCTCAGAATACCCTTACTCAGAATGCCAGAATGCTGCTCAAATCTACCGGAAAGTAACCTGTGTGAGTAAAGCTGCTGCATTTGTGGGGGCAGTCTTGTGGTTGGAAAGTTTAAAAGCGTCTCAAATGAGATGTGGGTACTGGTGAACACTGCACTGGAAGCTGCTGTTGGATGTGAAGTGTGTAGTGGAAGCCTAAGTATCTGAGTTCTGAGTTGCCCTGACCTGTGGCAGGTTCGTTTGTAAGCTTGCAGTTCCACAGCTGGGTTGTCTTGGTGCAGTAGCTGCATCATCTTTGCTGCTCCATCAGCCAGAAATACGCAAAAGCTGGGAAGGATGAGCAGGGAACAATCTTTGCTCTAGTCTTGCCTCCAAAATGGGGGCTTGTCAGACTTGGTCAAGCTTTCCCCAAAGCTAAAAGGTCTAACTTATTGATATGGTAAGACTCAGACTTCTAGCACTGGCTCTCTGTATTTGCATGTGTTACAAATTATCAGAAGATAAGCAAGGTTTAGTTTGGGAGTCGATCAGAGGAGCTTTATAATCCTCATTTTGAAGCTCTATAAGCTCTGCTAATTCCTGAACAGGAGCCATGGAAGTGGGTTTGCTGCATTTGCTGGTGAGGTTAGACTGGAGGCAAAGTCAATCTAAAATAATCTCTGTACCGAATAAAATGCCCTCTCCAGCATTCTCACCCCAGGTGATAAATATATTTGTCTGCAATAACTGTACTGCAAATGCCTGAGAACTCCTGGATCTGGAAGATGCTATCAGATTGCAAACCACTGACTGCAGGTCAGTGAGGCTCGCCAAAGGCTTTGGCAGCTGTGCCTGTATTCTGCTCTCTTTGGTTAAGTGAAACCAAGGCTTCCAGGAGGCCATTTTCAGCACAGATGATGTTAAATAGACTGCTTTGTCCAAGGCTTTCCCAGCTACTTCTTTCCATCTGGTTGCTACAAAGGAAGATTGTGAGCTGCATGTTTTGGCCCTTGTGTGTCACCAAAAGGTGCAGTCTGCACACTTGGGATGTGAGGAGGGCAATCCTCAGAGGAAGAATGCCCCAAACGTGCAAATATTAGCTACAGATAAAGTTGATTTCATTTATTTGACTGAAGAAGTAGAAAGCCTAATTAAGCTTTGCAGCAGATACACTGGTTGGATCCATCCAAAAGTGTGAACCCATAATTAGTTTGCATTCCTCTTATCCAGCTGCCTGTAATGAGCAGAGAGCTTCCCTGGTGTAACTTAGTAATAACTGGTTGCTTTAGAAAGGCACTGGAGACCACTGAGTTACTACAGGAGGTGTAGTAACTCAGGCTGGCACAAGCACTGTGACATCCTGCACTGCTCCAGGTCACAGCTGTGCTTCCTGGTGTGCTGATCTCACACACAGGAGGCACCCAAAGCCTTGTGTGTGCCAGGTGATGGCTCCAGGTGCAATGCAATATTTACAGGTGTAGTTTGCACTGTTCAGTGTCTGTGCTTTCCCACCACTGAAGGTGTGAGGGTGCTGAGAAGCTGGTGCTGTTCTTTACACTGCTATCCTGGTGGCAAAGGGAAGATGCAAGCGATTTGAGTCTGTGCTGCAAGACCCAGGAGGATGTCTCTGTTGGGAATGGGAGTGACTTGCTGAAAGCAGAAAGACACATCCGAGGAGGGAAGCAGCTTTGTCCTGTTGTTGTATAAACTGTTGCATGCTGGTATGTGTAGCTCAGGTACAGCTGCATCCTTCCCAAGGGACCAAACCCTGATTTCTGGTTCTTGAACTCATCTTATGTTGCCTTCAACCCAGAGCTACACAGAAACAGTTAAAGAAAATAATGGGCAGCAGAAGCTGCTTGGCAGTGCTGTTAGCTCCATGGCAGTGGCTGGAGCAGCTCCATATGGCGCTGTGGGGAGGAGCAGAGGTGGCTCTGCTGGTTGACTGACCGCAGGCCCTTGTGCTCTGCCTGCTACAGCTGCTCCAAGAGCTGAAATCCGTTTGATGGGCTGGTGGAGCAGCTTGCCTGCATCCTTCTGAGGATGGCTGCCTGTTCTACAAGGCTTGGTCACAGTGGTACTCCTCGCTCCTCCTCCACAAGAAAAAGGTTATTTTGTTTGGCACAACCGAGCTGTGCAGTCCTTTGGATGTCCTCTGAATCCCCTACTTGTAGGTAGCTTAGGGGATATCTCCTTGGGCTCTGAAGCTTCATGTGCTGACAGCAGGAATCTCTTAATTTTAGGCTCTGAGGCTTTGTCTCCTGGTCTCATAACCCTAAATACTGAAGGGGTTTCACCAGCAATGTGGGGGGTGCTGCCCCTTTCCCTGCCCGGGGGGTGCCCAAACAGTGCTCCTCATCTGTCCGTGGAGCTAGCAGTGTGGTTAGCTGGTGTTAAGGTGACCTGGGTGCATGTGGATGCAGACAGAATGACAAATAATAGAGATGCCTTCCATTGGACGATCTTGGAGGTCTCTTCCAGCTGGATGTATCTGGTGGTCCTGCTCTGCAGACCCAGGGAAACTCGGTGTACAACTCTTAGCCATCTGGAATATTGGTAATGAGGCCTCCCTAAGACTCCCAAACCTCATTTATCAAAGCAGTATCCAAGATGGCAAAGAGTAATGATTAATCAGAGGATTGCTAATTAGATGTTGTATTTCAATTTGCAGGCTTAAGCAGTCCTTTTACAAAAACAGTGGTGAAAGCCTGAGCCAGCTCATTTGCTGTGGCAGGAACCTTTATAGAGCTGAGGATTTTATGGTGAATTATGACAACTGTAAAACTGGGCTTGATCAGCAGCCTCAGAGAGGTGGGAAATGATGCTGGGTGGGAAGGACTGGTAGTGGTGGGGAAGCTGTTGAAAGGTCACTTAGTTACTTCCAAGGAGTGGTTTTGGAACAGAGATGTCTTAGCAGAAGGCATCAGATACAAGGATGGAGGATGTGTTTACTGCGTTCTTCAGATGGATTTGAGGCAGTAGCAGTGGAAGCAGAGGCACCAGGATTGCTTAGCTGGAAAACCTGGCCTTTCTGGCCTTCCAAGGAAAGGGTTAACTGGCTCCCTGTGGAGAGCAAGAATGCCCTGTCGGATGCTATGAGCTGCATGAACTGTCAGGCAGGGAGGAGGAGCAGGGGGTGGACCTCTTGGCGAGTGTGCCCTGGGGTAGATGCTCCATCCCAGAAAGAACCTGTCTGTGGTCTCCACAGCTTCTCTAGAGGAGCTACCATCCCCTGAAGAGCTGGCGACAGCAAGGGACCCCACCTCGACCCACGTGAGTGGCCCAGCCGGCGCCACGGGGGCTAGGGGAAGCTGCAGGGATTTAGGGAGTGGGGTCCTGAGCCATCAGCCAGCCCTGAGCTCTGCCCAGTTAGCTGGGTTGGAGATCACTCAGAGTGCAGAAAACGTCCAGTTCCCTGCTCGTGAAGGGCCAGGGTTGGTCGTGCAGCAGCCATTGCTTGTGTGGGGTCTTACTAAGCTGAAATATGGTTCAAAACCGGAGCCTAGAGCAAAGCCAAGAGGCTGCCTTCTTCCCAGCCTTAGCTGAGGCTTGGGGTTCTCACTAGAGCAGAAGGTAGCTGTGACCTCCTTGCATGGAAGGAGATCAGCGGTGCAGTGCTCCTCAACACTGTCACCTATTTCAGCTTGTCAGTTTTGGACCAAACTTGGGTGGTGTTTTTTTTTTTGTTTGTTTTTGTTTTTTGTTTTGTTTTGTTTTTTCTTACCCCAGAAGTGCAAGCACATTTTTTTAGTGGTTTACCCTGGGGGGGGGTCAGTGTAGTATGAAACTGTGAGTGCTTTTCCCGGCGCTTTTATTTTTAAACGCTAAACTAAACCAACTCATTTTTCCTGCCCTGGTGATGGCAACCACAGGAGGTGCTGTTGACATCTAAAGGGGTTGGAATTGCCCCTTGGTGTTGGCATCAAGGAAGCAATTGCTTGCTAGGGAAGGTCCAGCACCCACCTTCTTCTTCAGCCACCTTGCTTTGCATGATGCTGGGCTGCACGCTCCCTGCTGCCTGGCACAGCCAGGATACTCCCCTGGGTTTCCTTTGTAATGGCTTTGCCACTTGTTTCTGCTCTGTGTCCTAACAGCCTCCAGCTCCTGCCTGCTAACAAGATGCTTTAAGATACAGCTGAAGTCACAGCTGTTCAAGTCAGGGCACTGCTGGTCCCTCCTGGTGCAGCAAACAGAGCCACCAGCCTGCTGAGCCATCACCGTTGGGGTTACTGTGCCATATGTGTGTCTGTAGTGTAAGATGATTACTCTCATTTATTTCAGAGGCCTTTTGTTCTGCCTGATCATGTTCTCATGGCTGAAATGCCACTTCAGTTTTCCACCCCTTGCTTTAATGTGTGTGTAGCTGTATGGACGTGACAGGCCAGGGTAAAGGTGCCTAATGCACAGAGGGCCTCGTTTCTTGGCCAGGTGAGATGTGTTTGTCACCTGTCACCTCTCTCCGTGCTCTCAGCTTGAATTATGGTGTGAAAGCATTAAAAAAGTGGGTAAGTAGCATAAAGAGAAAACACATCTTCATGCAACAGGTCCAAGCCACACTTACTGAGGTTAACTCTGAAATGATTTCCTGGTCAGCATATTTGCCGTGACCTTCATTCTGATCCATAATCTCATTTTTCATGCATAGCTTGATGGTTTTTCTTAGTCAGATATTTTTGTGTGTGTGTGTTTAATCATTCTGCCAAGCCATTTTGATGTAGACAATAGTGATGAACCATCAAAGTCTGTGACCTTCCCATGCGGCTCCAGTACGATGTTTTCTTACTGATGGCGCTGCAGAATGTGCAGTGGATGAGCTGTGTCTGCTGGAAGGGGCTCATGGAGTCCTAGCTGGATGCAGCAGCACAGACCTGCACTTTAAAACAGCTCAGGTGTTTTGCTTTGAGTTTTAAGGGTTTGCGTTGTCTCTCTTTGATCTTGGAGGTTTCTTCCAACCTGGCCCCTTCCCCCTTCCCCCTTTCCTCTGTTGCATTAGGGCAAGTAGTAATTATCTTAAACTAAAAAGGATATATTTAAACTAGACATAAGGAAGATGTTTTTTACTATGAGAGCAGTGAAAGACTGGCACAGGTTGCCCAGAGAGGCTGTAGATGCCTCATCCCTGGGAACATTCTAGGTCAGATTGGATGGGTGTCTCATTGGACTAGATGACCTTTAATGGTCTTTTCCAACCCAAACTATTCTATGATTCTATCCTATTCTTTTATGAAGGTCTGGAATGTTTCTTTGGTGCTCACAGGCAGTGTTCTATATCCTTGTGCACAGCTGTAGCAACAGGTACAGGACGTGATGAGAGGCATTGCACTGATTTTTTTTTTTTGTGTGCCTCAGATGTCTCCTAAGATCTGCAGATGATCTTCCCAGATGAGCATTAGGCTGGAGTGCCGTTCTGGAGTGAAACAGAGATGCTTTGTAATTGTGCACAGTGACCTCACGCTTGAAATGTCCTGGAACAAACAAAACTCAGAACTTTGCCTTCAATTTTGCTGACTTTGTAGGGTGGAACTTCAGCTGGAAACAGGGTTTCAGCTTTTTTTTTTTTGGAAGAAGAGGGGATTTTATTTTCTAGGAACTACATGAGTCAAAGGACTGCCTGCTGGTGGAAGGTGGAGTTTTAGTCCAAAGCACACTGTATCTAGACTAGGAAGGCACCTTCCAGGTGAAAAGAAAGCCTCCAGAAAAATTGCTGGCTGCTGTGGGTCAGGCTGGATGTTGACTTGTCTGGCAATACGCTGTGCCCTGATGTGGTACTCCCTCAAAGTGTGCTCTGCTGATGGCAAAAGGACAAGCAGCTACTTTGAGACCTTTGAAAAACAGGCTTCACAGTTTTGCCCCCAGCACGGAGGTTAGAACTTTGATGTCTTAACGTGTCTGGCTGTGGACACAAACTGCTTTATGGTGGAGTGTGATGTATTTTGGATCTTAGCACTTCAGGAAGAATGTGAGGAGATGAAGTGGTGGGGAAGGGGTTCAAAGCCAATCTTCCTACTTGAGGCAGAGAAAGTCTCAGAAGGGAGATTGTCTGAGTTCCCTCTCATTTTGCTCCTGGATTATGTACAGCCTGTAGAATTAGTGTGAAAACATCCCCAAGCACCTCGTGTCAACAGTTAGCCCTGCATTTCAGAGGCAGTGTGTTGGGCTGGCTTTTGTTTACCAGGCAGCTGTACAGTTTCCATTCTGTCGTGGATAATTCCCTCGCTAATAGACTCTTAGTTTTGGTGCCTTGTTTCCTTGGGAGTGCTCAGGAAAGACAGATGGCTTCTGTATGAGTGAATGAGATGAGTCCTTTGATGGCAAATGGAGACTACATAAACCCCTTTTATTGTCTGGAGGCTTGCAAAGCATCAGGGCACGGTGCTGTAAGGGAGGGCTTGCAGAGTTTCAATGAGGTGGCCTTGGAGGTTTGGATGCAGGGCGAGGAGCAGAAGAGTACTGTGGCATATGGGCACTGGGGAGCCACTTTGGCAGAGCAGCTCTGTGCAGTACTGCACGGAGCATATTTTGTCCTTGTTTGGTTTAGTCATCTATTCATAGCTTAGCTGTTCAGTAGGTTGATACAATAGATGTTGAGAGAGGAGGCAGTGCTCTCTCAAAAGGTGGTGAAAGGCAAAGGGCTCTTGGGAGGAGTTGCTAATTTTTTTTTTTTTTTTGTGTGTGTGAAAGAAATTTGTCAGGTCAGAAGTCCAGGATCAGTTCTTGGGGATCTGTCAGAGGACCACTTTCAAGCAGACCACATGTCTAGATCCCCAGTGTGTCCTGCCCTGCTCCATCCCAGTCGTGCCAGCATTCAAGCTGAGCCATGTAACCGAAGAGTGGTTGTGAATCTGGAAAAGGAAGTGACACGGAGAGCTGCTGTGCTGTGCCTTGTGCCAAGTATGTCTCTGCTACGTGCAGTTGGAGCTGAGCTCCCCATGAAGGGCTCAGCAGTTGTAAAAAGCAACCAGTG
Source organism: Psilopogon haemacephalus (assembly GCA_013396835.1). Classification (NCBI taxonomy): domain Eukaryota; kingdom Metazoa; phylum Chordata; class Aves; order Piciformes; family Megalaimidae; genus Psilopogon; species Psilopogon haemacephalus. The sequence continues at coordinate 347,128 of VWZI01011364.1, read as the reverse complement.
GGTCCCTTTGGCTGCATCAAGCCACACACTCCTCCAAGGAGCTGAAAACTCTCTAGGTAGTGTGGTCAAAGTTGTCCTCGTTAACTGAAGATCTCTTCAACCTCCTTTCCCAACAAGCCACTGTAGCTTTAGAGTCTATCAGAGTGTAGAGGATTCTTGCTGAAAGTGTACTACTTAGTTTTCTTCTAGTTCAGGTATCAGAGCTCTCCTCAGAAGCCTCTGTGACACACTAAGGTGCTTCTGATAGAATCACAGCATCCTTCAGGTTGGAAAAGACCCTCAAAATCATCAGATCCAACCAAGTTCACCACCAAACCATATCGCTGAGTGCCACATCTAAATGACCTTTAAAAACTGACTCCACCACATTCCCTGGCCAGGCTGTTCCCATGCCTGATCACTCCTGCACTGAAAACATTTTTCCCTAATGTCCAGCCTAAATCTCCCCTGGTGCAGTTTGAGGCCATTCCCTCTTGTTCAGTCTCTAATTACCTGTGAGAAGAGACCAGCACCAACCTCTCTTGGGTGACAGGTTGGACTGGATGATCTTGGAGGTCTCTTCCAACCTAGCTTATTCTGTTCTATTCTGTTCTGGTAGTAGCAGAGGGTGATAAGGTCTCCCCTCAGCCTCCTCTTACTCAAACTAAACAGTCCCAGTTCCCTCAGCTGCTCTTTATCAGACTCATTCTCCAGGTTCTTCAACAGCTCTGTTGCTCTTCTTTGCACCCTCTCCAGCCCCTCAATGTCCTTCTTGCTGTGAGGTGCCCAAAGCTGAGCCCAGTGCTGGCTTGGAGCATTGCCTGGCTCTGGCAGGCCAGGCCCTCCCTGTCATTTTGACACATTTTTCTAATACACAGAATTTGAACCCTCATCAGTAAGATTTAGGTTTGCTTAAGCAAATAATTCTTTTTAGTGGGTCACAGCCAGCCACGTGAGCGGATTATTTTGTTTTGTTTCCACCAGAAGGGATTTTTTTTCCCCTTCTTCTTCTTTTTTTGAATCTCAGCAGCTTTCTGGCGAGGCAAAACTGGGCAGCTGAGCCTTTGTGTGACTGTTCCATCCTGTCACTTATCCCTTCCCCCCTGCATTTAGGAATTACACATTTAGCTCTTAAAACTCAAGACAAAAAGGGGAGCGATTGACCTGAAATAAATCGCTGCATCAGTTCAGGTTTAAGGTCAAATCTGAGGCTTGAATGGCAACACAGGGTTAATTAAAACAGTATCACAGAATCAAAGAAACATTCAGGTTGGAAGAGACTCTTGGGATCACCAAGTCCAACCATTAACCCTACTCTGCAAGGTTCACCCTAAACCCCAAGCACCACATCCAAATGACCTTTAAACACATCCAGGGTTGGTGACTCAACCTCCCTCCTGGGCAGCCCATCCCAGTGTCTGACCACTCTTGCTGGGAAAAAACTCTCCCTAATGTCCAGTCTAAGCCTGCCCTGCTGCAGCTTGGGGCTGTTCTCTCTTGTTCCATCACTAATGACCTGTGAGAAGAGACCAGCACCAACCTCTCCACAAGGTCCTTTCAGGTAGCTGTAGAGAGCCATGAGCTCTGCCCTCAGCCTCCTCTTTTTCAACCCAAACAGCCTCAGCTCCTTCACAAGATTTATTCTCCAGCTCCTTCGCAGCTTCCTATCCCTCCTCTGCACTGGCTCCAGCACCTCCACATCTCTCTTGTATTGAGGTGCCTGAAAATGGACACAACACTTGAGGTGTGGCATCACCAATGCTGAGTCCAAGGGGACAATCACCTCCCTGCCCTGCTGGACACTGCATTTCTAATCCAAGCCAGGATGCCTTTGGCTTTCTTGGCCACCTGGGCACACGTTGAGAGCAAGGTGATGTAATACCTGACCTGTTAGCCTGGGAAGTTGCACACTCTCCTCCTGCAGTCTCTCTTGCTGTGTTGGTCAGATGGATGTGAATTCAATTAGGAGGCTGCATGCCCTGAGGGAAGCATCAGAAAGTGGGGACTGATGACCTCTGTGTGTATGTATGCGTTTGTGTGTTTCCTTTAGAGCCTTTTGTCTTCTTAAAACTGCCCCATCCCACCAACAGAAGGACACAACTCCTGCAGTGCCCAGAGCTCCCAGGGTGGAGAAGTGAGTTCTGCTCCTTGTGAGTTTTCTTCTGCAGTGAGCAGTTGGTTTTTCTCCTTGAAAGGCTGTGCTGAAGGGTTAGCTGTCCCAAATCCAGAGCTGCACACTACTCCCAGCAAAAGTGCCAGCGTTTGACAGATTGATTTTGATTTATAGACTGATTTGTAGCTTGCACCTGCTCTGCCACTCCTCTTTGCTGAGATTCTAACAATGTACTGGGCAGATGCTAGAGCAGCACAGAGCTGTTGGGCATATTCTCCTGATCCCCTGCTTGGTGTGGGTTTTTTGTTTGTTTGTTTGTTTGTTTTCTGGCGGGGGGAGTAGAGGGGAGAGGGAGACAGGGATGTTGAAAAGGAAAATGTTGGTGTGGAAGTGGAATCTGGATTATTCCAAGGTAATTCTGAGTGATTCTTGAAACTGCCTATCTGAAAAAAACAAAACCCTAACATGATGACTGGTCTGTGTTTAGTGTTTTGAGAGTTAAGGCAGAAAACACAAAGGGAATAACTTCAGAAAAGAGTTGTTTTGAAATTTTTTACTTGCCTGCTTCTCCAGTATTGACTTGAGAGTCGACAGGATCTAAAGGTAAGATTGTCAGAGGTTGCCCTGTGCGTGGCTCAGGTCACACACAAACGAGTGTGGTCATCCTGAAGTGCAGTTGTACTTAGAAATATGCTGTTCCCACTTCTTCAATTCAGTGTTGCACTCAGACTAACAGCTTCAAAGTGTGGTGAGCTGACTGTAAGATGGCCTTAACTTAAGAGATATAATGTCCTTATTTTTCAAACTGAGTTGTTTTTCTCTGTCCTTTTCCTTTCCAGGGTATAAAGCCAGCAAGCTTTGAGAAAGTGACTGATCCTGAAATCAAGGAGATAATTGGGGAGTGCATTTGCAAAAATAAAGAAGAAAGGTTTGTTTCAAGTAATCAAGTTTTGTGTTGAATGATGTGCGTGCAGGGATTTCAAAGCTGTGTGTGGAGCTCTGTTCTGGCCTCTGGGTCTCATCTGTGCAGGAATAAATACAGAATGGAAATACAAATGCCTGCTTTCCTGTCATGGAAAGTCAGGATGGAATCACAGAATTGTCAGAGTTGGATATGGCCTCAAGGTTCATCCAGTTCCAGGCCCCCTGCCAGGGACACTTCCCACTAGATCAGGCTGCCCAGAGCCACAACCAACCTGCCCTTAAAAACTTCCAAGGGTGAGGCTTCCACCACCTCCCTGGGCAACCTGTTCCAGAGTCTCATCACTCTCATGGGGAAGAACTTCCTAACCTCTAATCTAAATCTGTCCTCCTCTAGCTTGGCTCCATTCCCCCTAGTCCTATCTCTACCTGACACCCTAAAAAGTCCCTTTCCGGGTTTCTCATAGCCCACTTCAGCTACTGGAAGGCCACAATAAGGTCTCCTTGGAGCCTTCTCTTCTCCAGAGTGAACAACTACAACTCTCTCAGCCTGTCTCCATAGGAGAGGTGCTCCAGCTAACTATGTGCTGATGTTGTGTCTCTCAACCTCTCAGCTGCAAGGGATAAGGTTAGAAAGCATAGTTGTGAGCTCCTGTGTTCCAGCATTGCTCTCCAGAAAATAGCACTCAGGAGGCTGCCCATGAATGTGGCATGAGAGATTCCCCAGCAGATTCTGTTGACTCATTCACCTCTGCACATGGAGAGAAACTCCACCTTGTTCCCAGCTTTGGTTTTAAAACCTAATCCTCTTATACTGGCCTAAAGGAGTGTGCCTGCAGCTCAGTATTTCAGAGTTTCCACAAATACAATTTTTAGAGACCTAAACTGACTACCTAGAGGGAGCTGCTTTTTTTGTTTGTTTGTTTTTGTGGTCTGTAAGCTCAGCTACTTAATGAAAAGTTGAGCCAAGCCATCATCTTTGTATACAGGCTTATGGGGTATGAATATTGCTGGAGCTTTGTGAAATGGGAAATGTCATTCTCCTGCAGTCCTCAGTGACACAGCAGTGCCATCTCTTTTGGCTGACAACACTGATTTGTTGTGGCTGAACACCAAGCACACAGGAAATGTTTGTGCCTCCTACCAGCAGTTCCTTGTCACAGACCTCATTGAAATGGCTCAGGACTTGCAGTATGTGAATATTCTTTGTGTCTATTGCAGATATGAAATTAAAGATTTATTAAGCCATGCCTTTTTTGCTGAAGATACTGGGGTAAGAGTGGAACTAGCAGAAGAAGACCATGGTAGGAAATCCTCTATTGCCTTAAGACTCTGGGTAGAAGATCCTAAGAAACTGAAAGGAAAACCCAAAGATAATGGAGCCATTGAGTTTACTTTTGATCTGGAGAAGGAAACTCCTGATGATGTTGCACAAGAAATGGTAAAATATGCTTCTGCTGACACAAGTGGGTGTAAATATATTTATGCATGTGGAGTGCACAGATCTATAGGTGGAGTGCATAAATCTCAAAGGGCGACAGGAAGGAGTCTGGTAAAGTAACATCCAGTGAAAGGTGGATTTAAGCAGTGTGCAAAGAAAGGCTAAATGTGGCAGAACTGACAAATATTGCTTACCAAGTCTGGAAACAGATGGGGGAAATGGCATTTCAAAGAGCTCTGGGACCACAGAGGTCTAATCTCCTTTGATATTTTGAAAAAGCTCTTGCCAGTTTCCGTTGGCTGTTGAGGGTCTTTAAATTTGTTTGGAATCAGCTTCGTTTCAGGCAGCATCTTGGAATGAGTTAGCAGAGTACAAAAGTTCAGTAATAAAATATCCTGCCCTGAATTCTTCAAAACACTTCTTTCCCTCTTATCTGCTGGTGTTAGATGAGGACAACCTATGGCCAGCACTCCATCACCAACCATAAATAGGCAGCTGGGGTCAGGTCCACTGCACAGAGTTAGGAATAAGCTTTGGGTTTTTCCAGCTGCTGAGTTTAATGTGGTGAATTTCTGTCTCTTCGTAACTCGAGGGACCTTTGCTAGGAAAACTCTTTTGTTTCACTCCATAATCCTTGAACTTGTATTTTAATGATGCTTTTACTGCAGTTGTTTAGGTTTTCCAACATCATGGAGACACAGAGCCAGAAAACACTGAGTCAAGGGCTCGAATTTTCTTAGAATCATAGAATGGTTTAGGTTGGAAGGGACCTCAAAGATCATCCAGTTCCAACCCCCCTGTGCCATAGGCAGGGACACCTCCCACTAGAACAGGTCGCTCAAGGCCTCATCCAACCTGGCCTTGAGCACCTCCAGGGAGGGAGCAGTCACAGCCTCCCTGGGCAACCCATTCCAGTATCTCACCACTCTCACTGTAAAGAACTTCCTCCTAACATCCAGTTTAAATCTCCCCTCTGCCAGTTTGAACCCATTCCCCCTCAACCTGTCATTTTAAGACCTTGTGAATAGTCCCTCCCCAGCCCTTCTGTAGGCCACCTTCAGATATTGGAAGGCTGCTATAAGGTCTCCTTGAAGCCTTCTCCTCTCCAGCCTGAAGAGCCCAAATTCTCTCAGCCTGTCCTCATAACAGAGCTGCTGCAGCACTCTGATCATCTTTGTGGCCCTCCTCTGGACTCTCTCCAACAGTTCCTTGCCCTTCCTGTGGGCAGGGCAGTACTCCAGGTGCAGTTCTGGAGCCCCCACCACTTCTTGTGCTTGCAGGAATGTTCCCCTTCTCATCTAGATCCCAAGGGATCCCATGTAATGATGTTGTCATCACCATCCCTGTTCTGCTTGGGAGGCACTCGCTCTGCTGATGTTGCCTTGCTATGCTTGGGCTTAGCACCACATTCTAAACTTAGTGGGAGAAATTCTTCTGGATAGTTTGCAGCATTTCCAGAATCTTGTGGGCAACTTATTGAATTACAGAGCTCGTATCATTGGCAGATTGCTCTGGTCCAGTTAATTGCTCTTACGTTTTGCATTCAAGGATTTATGGGAATAATTGGGAGTTTTGAAGTCCAAGTTTCACCAGCTGTAGAAATAAGAATTGTATTTAAAAATGGTTGGTGTGGCCAGTTTGCAGTGCCTCCTCTGTGTCTTCCTACTGGGCCACATTAGTTAACACCACACAAGGGCTTCTGGACCTGTGTGGCTCTTGAGTAACTCCCTTCTGTCCTTAGCATTTGCTGGATCATCAGCTCGGGAATGTCAGTGAGGTCTGAGAGCACAGGCAGTGGAAAATACCCATATCCAGCTGCAGCTGTATTTTAAGCTGCTTTGCACCTCTTAATTTTCGACAGCCGAAAATCTAAGCTGCCACAGGCTGGCGTTTGGGCAAGAGCAAAGAAGGAAAACCTCTGGATTTCCTCCATGCACATAAGGGCTTTCCAAATCTGTAGAATATGCATGTTAAGAAGGTAGGGTGAGCAGAGAAATCTCTGGTAGGTCATTCTTAGTAAGTAAAACTGCGCTGCAGGAGATTATGCAAACAAGCAGCACAAAGATGAATTTCCATTTTTATCTGTGGAGCAGCAAATTGGAGAAGGCCAAGTCCCCTTTGCAGTCAGATGTGACCAATCTGCATTTGACTCCATGATGGGCTGCTGCTTTATAAAAGTCAATCAATACTGACTGACTTTAGCAGTTAAGAGAAGTTAATTTGAGGTGAAGTTCTGCTAACATCTTCTCCCTCATGACTTGCTGTGATATCAAGTGCAGCAATTTGGAGAGCTGCCTGTCCTGGAAGGATGAAGGCAATACATCTGATTTGAGGTGCTGGAGGGGTATCATTTACTCCAGCTGCATTGTTTAAAGAGCAGTTTTCAAGGATGCTTCCCCCCGCTCCATGGGCCTTTGGACAAATAACCTTTCTAGCTGTCACTCTGGAGAAATGGATGGTATTTACAAGCTGCTCTAGCATAGAAAGAGAAGTTTGTGGTGGTTCTCCATAATGATGGCAGTGTCCAGAAACCATGGCACATTCAAACAGCCTCTTCCTGCCCACCTCTGAGTATTTGGAGTTCTTGTGCTTCTGAGGCATAGAGATACAGTTGATGTTAATTTCAAGTTGGTGTGGTCTCTTGTTAGGGGAGAGGTGTGAGTGCCTAACCTTGCTAAGCCTCTGCCTCTTCTCTAGATCGACTCTGGATTCTTTCACGAGAATGATCTCAAGATAGTTGCCAAGTCAATACGGGACAGAGTAGCTTTGATACTGTGGAGGAGAGAGAGGATTTGGCCTAGGATGCAGTCAGAGGAGCGCCGGGACTCTGAATGCCTGGAGAAGCTGAAGCTGCCGCAGGCGCAGCAGGTCCAGGTCACCTACCTTTCCCACACTGGCCACCATATCCTGTCGGAGTCGGAGGAGCCCGAGGCAGACCAGCATCCCTTCCAGCAGAACCTGCCCACCAGCGTCACCTCTGTCGCATGTAAGTCTCTATATTGTTAATTAATTTTGATATTTAGCAGTCTCGCCACAGACTGCCGTTTTTGATAACAAGAGGTTCTTCGCACGGTCATGGAAAGTATTAGACAGAGGGAAATAAGCAGGGAATCTAGAATGCTTAAGAAATAACCAGCAATAATATAACAAATGTTAGCTATTTAGGAAAGAGAATCTTGCGGCCAATATGCCGCTTGCCCTTGAGGGAGACCCAAGAGACTCCTTTCTGCTAAGACAGAAGGAACAATGGAATTTAGTTATAGAGAGGCTTTTGAATATTTACTCATAAAGCATTACTTCTGGGTTCCCAGGCCTGACTAGTTTCCAGACACTACTCAAACACTTGAAGGGAGTTCTGTCACTGTCTTGATAGCCATTGAGAGGCTTCTAGATCTTACCAGGCTCAAACAGGGTGCTGGGAAAGAGGCAGTCGATCTCTGATCTGATCCTGGTTACTCTTGGACTCCAGTGTTGGCACGAAGGTTTACAAAGGCACAGGCAGGATCTCTTGCAGATGTGCAGAGAGCACAATATCGGTGGTACTTATTGCCACATCGTGAAGTACTTAATGCCTTCTCCTGGTAAACTTGAAGCACTTAAGTTTCCAGGTAGTTCAAGCCCAAAACAACAGGGCTAAACTGGTCTGAAACACAAGGCTGGGCACAGCGCATGTTGTCCAAGCAGAGTCACAGAATTAACCAGGTTGAAAAAGACCTCTAGAATCATCAAGAGCACATTGTCCTAACAAAGAGCATGTCACCTGAGCAGCAGTGAGGCAGAGCAGAGCAGCACAACTGCTTGCAACTTAGCTCCATTTATACCATTTGCCTGAGTTTAATGGCTCCTTTGGCCACAGAGATTCACCAATCAGAAGGGCACTTTGCCAAACTGACCATACTAGGTGAAACCAGGGCTTGCTTACCTTTATTTGGGCAAGACACTCACAAGTGCCTAAACACCTGTGGGTACCTGTTTATCACTTTGGGAAGGGGACATAATGGCCCAAACCTTTCTTTTCCTCCTGCCCTTGCTTCCCCCGTCAGCAGAAGGGTGGAGAAAGCCAGGACATGTTTTAGGCCCAATAGCCTTCCATGACAGTCTGCTGTTGGTTTCTGTGTGCACAGGGCAATGAATGTCCAAAGGTGAGACTCAGAGCTCAGCAGTGAGCTGAGCTGCTCTGCATTTTCTTGCACAGCACCTCAGAAAACACAAAGTCTGGGACAGCTGCGTAACCCTTGCGAAGGGAACACAGCTTCAGGAACTGTGTTCTGTAGGTGGCTTCTCCTTCAGCAGCAGCAACTGCAGGAACCGTCGTGCATGTGTAGATGGAAAAGTGAGGAGAGCTGCTGCTGGACACCAAAAAGCCACGATTTGTGTGGTAGGTGGTGAGAGCAGCACTGGGTTTGTGTGACTGCCAGGGCCTGCAGAAGCTGACTTGGCACCTATTGGCTTTTCCAGGGGATGTTAGCAGTGTGGAGATGTTTATTCCAAAACAGATCTTGCCAAAACCAAAGTGCTGCTCTTGGTTGTGTTTTGTGAGTTACCCTTGATGGTTTGTGTGCAGAGGTCTCCTGCAGAAATTAAAGAATCCCCCTCTGAACACTGCAGGTTAGAATTCAGGATTTCTCTGTTCTGGAGGAAGTGGCAGCTGTGGTTGTTCACGCATGGTAGGAGCACCAGACCTTCTGGATTGACACTAATGATTTTGGAGGTCCCTAGGTCATGATGCAGATGTTCTATGTGTTCCTTCAGGATCTCTGCATTGTCCTGAGCTTGTGGCCTTGAAAGAAAAGAGTTGCTCTGTCATTGTTGTGGCAGGTGACAGGAGGTGACTGTTCTCATTCACTGGTAGCTGCAAGCCAAGGACCAGCCAGTATTTCAGATTAAGCTAGAGACTGATTCTAGACTGATCACTGGTCTGGCTCAAGACAAGGATGACTTACACCTCCTTTTTTAATTCCAAGCACTGACTTTGCCTGTCTGAATTAGAAACTGCCTGGGTTTGCTTGCAGAGCTTGTTGGTTTACTGTTTTATTTCCAAGCATCAGACATCTCCAGCAAAGAGCAAGGCAGGAGGAGGTGGCATTTTTATTTCCCTAAAGTAACTTGTCCCTGTCTCTGTCCCCTAAAATCAATCTTTGTTACCCAGTCAGGCTCTTGAGATTGGCATCTTAATGTATTTATGCTTCTAAACATCTTGAAGGAAGCGTTGCCAGGTATTTTTGGCTTGGAAGAGTTGAAATTTTACGAGGTTTTGGGTTGGGTTGATTTTGGTCATTGTCGTTCGTTTTTATTCTGCTAAAATCTGATATACTAAACTACTGTCATAATGCTTCTGGCTTACTGTTCTGCACTTGTATGTAAACCTACTGAAGTTAAAGCTGCATTTAGCTTTAGCAAAGAGGCAGCTGCTGCTTTAATTCGGGTATTGTATACATTGCTCTACAGAGGGTCTGCTCTGAATGCTGAAACAACCAGGCATGCCCAGACAGGAAAGCAGAGCTTCAGGAGCTGGGAGAAATGGTCATATCTGCATAACACTGGGAGTCCTGCACTATTTACAAGGCTTTTTTCTCCCCTGCAGCTAAATTGATCTCATTTATCTTT
>VWZI01011364.1:317424-335993 GCA_013396835.1 Psilopogon haemacephalus | reverse complement strand
TTTTTTTTTTTTTTTTTTTTAATAGTAACTGCATTACAGTTTTCTTTCAGTTTAGAATTTGAAGTCTGTTACAAATTATTTTTCTTTTGGATGCTTAACAGCTGCAGTCTTGATGGTCTCATTTCATTGCTCAAATGAAGAAAACAGTATTTTGTGCGTGGGAGGAACCCCCACTCCACTTTACAGGCTTCAGCATTGGTGAAAAGCCATTTTACAACCAGCAATCCTCAATGATAGCTTTATTTCAGGTGGACAAGAGAAAACGATGGTTGCCACTTACCCTTAGCTGTGCAGTTCTGTAGGTTAGCTGGACCAACACTGCATGAGGAGCTCTGAGTGGTGCTCCTGCATTACTGCAAACCCGCAAAGGGTTCTGTTATCTGTTCTCTGTCTTGAAGTATTGCTGCATGCTCAAGTAGGGTATGATTTGCTGAACCAATAAAGTGTGCAAGATAAAAATGTTGCAGTTTTTTCAGTGCTAGCAATTAAAAAAAAAAAAAAAAAAAAATGAGAGGGGTTAAAGGCAGTGAGTCCTGGGGAGATCTCTCTCTAAAAGGCTCCATGCTCTCCATGAGCATTGCAACTGGGGTTTGCCTTTCCTTTCACCCTATACATCTATAAACACCTGCAGTTCTTAACGTCAACCTTATGCCCTTTAAAGGAAATATCAATGTGCCTAAAATATCATCGTGGCCACAAATCCATGGGGATGGGTTTTGGCTTCGGAGCAGCAGCATGTGCCTTTGGTAGAAAATAACATTTGCCTTGTATAATTTATTTATATAGTGGAAAGGGCCGGGGTAGTAAAACTGCTAATTACATAAACCAGTGTTGACCTTGCTCTAAAATCATTACTTGAACGCTTGGAGTTGTTGAGCTTTTAATAAAAACTATTGTTCTTTCAGCTGACAGCACATTTGACAGTGGCCAGGGGTCCACTGTTTATTCAGACTCCCAAAGCAGCCAGCAAAGTGTCATCTACTCGTCTCTGCCTGATCCAGTCCCTCCTGCTATCCAGCGGGTGTACAGCCCACCTCTGAGCGAGAGCCAGCCTGTGCCCCATAGCCTCCCGCAGCTGGGGCACTACCAGCAGCCCTCAGGAGTAAGTCTACAGCTTTTTGGAACGGTTTTGTGTCCTAAGTCATACTCAACGTCTCATTTATGCTCTTTGTTTTGAGTAGGTGTGGATTTCAGAGCTTGCTTTCTCTCTCTCACTCACCTCTGTTGATGGGGACTTGCTTACCTCTGTTGATGGGGACTTGTAGATGTGAATTTCAGCACTTGCTTTCTCTCTCTTGCTCACCTCTGTTGATGGGAACTTGTAGGTGTGGATTTCAGAGCTTGCTTTCTCTCTTTCACTCACCTCTGTTGATGGGGACTTGCTCAGTGATGCATTTCTAGTTGGTCTGAAATGGTACAATCAAAGAACGGTCTGGGTTGGAAGAGACCTCTGAAAGACATCCAGTCCAACCCCCTCTGCAGTCAGCAGGGGCATCCTCAACTAGATCAGGTTGTCCAGAGCCACATCCAGCCTGGTTTCAGAAACATCCAGAGATGAGGCTTCCACCACCTCCCTGGGTAACCTGTTCCAGCGTCTCAGCACCCTCATGGTGAAGAATTTCTTCCTGAGGTCTAATGTAAATCTCCCCTCCTCTAGCTTGGACCCATTCCCTCCTGTCTTACTCTACCTGACACCCTAAGCAGTCCCTCACCACCTTCCAACCCTGACAATGTTGTGACTGTGAATTTGCTGACATTTCTTGTCAGACCCCAGCTGGAGTACTGTGTGCAGTTCTGGAGCCTCCACCACAGGAAGGACATGGAACTGTTGGAGAGAGTCCAGAGGAGGCCACACAAAGATGCTCAGAGGGCTGCAGCAGCTCTGCTATGAGGACAGGCTGAGAGAATTTGGGCTCTGAAGCCTGGACAAGAGAAGGCTTCCAGAAGACCTTATAGTAGCCTTCCAGTATGTGAAGGTGGCCTACAGGAGGGCTGGGGAGGGACTATTCACAAGGTCTTGTAATGACAGGACGAGGGGGAATGGGTTTAAATTGGCAGAGGGGAGATTTAAACTGGATGTTAGGAGGAAGTTGTTTACAGTGAGGGTGGTGAGACAGTGGCACAGATTGCCCATGGAGGTTGTGGCTGCTCCCTCCCTGGAGGGGTTCAAGGCCAGGTTGGATGAGGCCTTGAGCAACCTGTTCTAGTGAGAGCTGTCCCTGCCTGTGGCAGGGGGTTGGAACTGGATGATCTTTGAGTGCCTTCCAACCTAAACCATTCTATGATTCTATGTTTATATTCATTAACTTCCCATTCCTTGCAGACAATGTTTCCTGGCTTTTCCCTGTCTCCTTTGAACCAAGGACCCAGCAGCCTGTTCACTTGCAGTTCCATTCTCGATGAAGAGTGGTGGGGCTCTGAAGATGGGGGTTGCTTTCCTCTAAAGCTGTGCTCTCCCTCCCACAGCCTGGCCTCCCTGCTGTTCCAGCTGCGCCCACCGTGGTGTCCCAGCGGCCCCAGCACTACCAGGAGCCAGCCATGCCCTTCCCTGTCGTCCAGCCCACCACTGTCGCCTCGCTGCAGCTGGGGCAGCCGCAGCCGGTGCTGGCTGGCCAGCAGGTGAGGCTTTGGCAGCTGCCAAAGACTGCTTTGCTCATCCTGTTCTTTACCCACTCGCTGCTCCAGGCCATGCCTGTAGCATGTTTGAGATGTCTGAAACTGTGAAACTGCTGCTTGAGAGACATAGGGGGAGGGCAAAGTCTTGTTTGACCAACCAGATAGCCTTTGATGAGGACATAACCAGGTGGAGAGGTGAAGGGAGAGCAGTGGACCACTCCACTGCCAATGTTGGACCTCAGTTCCATGCTTCTGGAACGGGATCATAGAATCAGTCAGGATTGGAAGGGACCACAAAAATCATCAAGCTCCAATGCCCCTGCCATGGGCAGGGACACCCTACCCTAGATCAGGCTGCCCACAGCCTCATCCAGCCTGGCTGCAAACACCTCCAGGGATGTGGCCCCAACCACTCCCCTGGGCAACCCGTTCCAGACTCTCACCACTCTCATGCTGAAGAACTTCCTCCTCACATCCAATCTGAATCTCCCCACCTCCAGCTTTGCTCCATTCCCCCTAGTCCTGTCACTACCTGAGAGCCTAAAAAGTCCTTCCCCAGCTTTTCTATAGGCCCCCTTCAGATACTGGAAGGCCACAGAAGATATACAGAAGATATTTGTAAAGCGCTTTCAGTATTAATTAGAGGGAGATAGCAGTAGCTTGGAAAATGGTAGAGCTTGTTACTGATTTTCAGCTTTAATGCAGCTTTTTCTTTCTGTCCTGCTGTATAGAATATGGCAGTGGAGCACTGTTTCCTCTGGAAGGTTTAAAACTGCACTTTTGCCTCCCGCATGGTTACTGCGGCCCCTCAGAAATGACTGGGATCCAGCTTTTGCAATAATACTGTGTTCTCTTGGTGTCACAGATAGCAAAGTGTTGTAGATTTCAATGCCTGCCACATTATGTAGTCAGCTTTTGAGCGCCAAGATTAGCTGGGTACAGTCTGCAGAGTGGGAAGGAACCTTTTGAAGTTAGTAGGTGGGGATTTTACGGGGCCAACTAGAACAAACTCTGGGGCTTAAAAGAGTCTGAGTCATTACAAATAACCTTTCCAGGATGGTTAGGACTTGTCTTCTCAGGTAATGTATATCTTTTATTGAAGTGGGTTTTAAACATAGGCTCTTGCACAGCATTTAAACTAGGAGCACCCTTCTCTGCTGGAAGCCATCCCTGTTCTGGGCAACCATTCCATATGGCTTCAGCTGGAGGGCCAAAGAGGGTGGCTGTGGCCAGTGAGCTGCTTCTTTCCAGGCTGTGACCTTTTCTTTTAATTCTTTTCTTTCCTAGCAGCAACCCATATCACAGCAAGCCTCTCTGCAGCAGGTGCTTGCCAGCCAGCCAGTTTGCCCAATGCAGCCTGCAACCCATCTGTTACCACAGTACCAACCCCAGACCTCTCAGGTGGCAGCTAGCAGCACTCCCCTGAAACCCCTGCAGATATCAACTGTGCCACCTCAGCTTCCGCCAGTGGCTCCTTCCCAGGTAACACCTTTGAAAGGCACCGACTTGAGTGAGGCTTCCCAGCTAACAGTGAGCATGATTTGCAGTGCTGTGTGGCTGTTTGAATGTGTGCCAGTTTAATTAGTCCACAAGAATATAGCTTTTTTCCCCTAATGGCTGTGTTTTTCTGCCGGGTTTCGTTTGGTGAAGCAATAGTCCCTTTTGAGAGAGCCTTTCTCACGCCTAGAGAAGCCACTTAATGGCAGTTACAAAATGGAAATAACTCCATTTATTGATTTAAAAGAAAAAATTATTTGCACCTTCCCCTCTGGCATATTTTCTTCATTCCCATGCTTGAGAGCATGGGAAGTTGCCCATTTTTTTTTTCCTTTTCCTGAGCTCCTGACTTCACCGATTCCTCTTTCCCCCACTGAACTTTCAGCCCTGTTTCTGCCTTCAGTAGCAGGCATAGACCCTTTGCTTGGCCTGGAAGGGTTGACTCGGGCTCTGAGTGTGTTTGCCAGTGACAGCCACAGCGGTGTGAAGCAGCTTGCACCGAAGGGAAGAAGCTTGTGTGGTGTCAGGGTAGTTACAGTCTGCTGTGTCGCTGGGAGGTTTTGACTGCGGAAACTCTTCTCTGGGTTTTCCACAATGCCTGGGTTGCAGCCAGCCTTGCTTAAGGACAAGGGCTTGGCATTGTCTGGCTGAATTGTGCATCAGCCTGCCTCAGGACCAAGGGTTTGGAATTGTCTGGCTGAAATTGTGTATCAGCCTGCCTAAGGACCAAGGGTTTGGAATTGTCTGGCTGAAATTGCGCATCAGCCTGCCTCAGGACCAAGGGTTTGGAATTGTCTAGCTGAAATTGTGCATCAGCCTGCCTCAGGACCAAGGGTTTGGAATTGTCTGGCTGAATTGTGCCTCAGCCTGCCTCAGGACCAAGGGTTTGTCTGACCAAATTCTGCATGAAAGTTTTGTGTTTTGTCTGGGCCAGCTCCTTTTCATTCCTATTAAAAACCCGAGCAACTTTTAATTGTTTTGCTGCTTGACGGCTTCAAGCTCGTGCTGGAAATAGTTTTAAGCTTCCAAGGTAGAAAAATGGAGAATGGTAGAGAAATTTTTTTCTTCTACTGATGACGTCAGCACAAATGGGCTTTCCTTAGTGTTTATAAACCTCGGGAAGGGAATTATAAAATCACAGAATGGTTTAGGTTGGAAGAGACCTTAAAGGTCATCCAGTGATCAACAAAGGGGTACTCGTGTGGCAGGTGGAACTGCTTTGTACCGTCGCAGCAGCTGCAACTTACGTGGTGTTGTATTTCTTTCAGATCCCTCAGTTTCCTGTCATTCCTGCAATCACACCTCTGGCAGGGCTGGACAGCCTTCCTCCGAACCTCTCCGATATGCCTGCTGCAAACGTGCCCCCCATACCCGCCCCTTCTCAGTACTTCGCTCCGGCCGTGATCTTGCCCAGCCTGCCCATGAACCCCACTCTGCCCATGGCACCCAACTCCCCCGCCCTGCCCATGCAGGCGGTCAACCTCCCTCACACCACCGTGGCTTCTCTGGTCCTGCCCTGCCAAACCATAGTGCCAAACATGTCGGCCGCCACCATACCGCTGCTCGCCGTGGCTCCGCCGGGAGTGCCGGCGCTGCCGCCCCACCACGGGGTGCCGCAGCTGCCCCAGCAGCAGATGTACCAGCCTACCTTCCAGCAGATGATGCCCAGCGATGCGCCCTCTCCGCACCACGCCCAGAGCACTCCTGCCGTGTCCCAGCCGCAGCAGCCTGCGCCGCAGCAGCCGCTCCAGCCCGGCGCCATCCACCCCTCGGAGCAGGCTCTGCCTGCGCCAGGGGCTGGACACCAGGTAATCGGTGGGCAGGACGCTGTGCTCAGGGCTCACTCGCTGTCGGCACAGGGTGGGGAGGGGGTTTTTGGTTTTTTTTTTCTTCCCCTGGCTTTTAAGATGTTTTGTTAACTTCTCTGCCTCGGCTTAGGATGTGGTTGCTGGAGCTGTGAAGTCAGGTGGAGGAGGTGAGACCTTAATCCCCAGGGGGCAGGTGAATGCCAAGGATATGGGGAGTAATCCGAGGTGCTTTGGAAAGTGAGCAGCAGAGGAGCACTTCTTGACTTCCATCTCCAGATGACAGCAGCACAGGCTGGTCCTGCTGCGGCAGGGGAGTGGGCTGAGCCAGGACAGCACCCACACGGCCTTGCCGATGCCTTGTGTCTGCGTGTGGAGCCTAGGCTGAGGTGTGCTCGTGGCAGAACATGGATGAGCTGGCAATAGTTGGGGGTGTTTTGATGGAGAACTGCAGTAAAAGAGTAAAGGGAAATGGCCAAACAACTCCAGGAAACCACATGGAGAAGGTCTGTCAGACAAGAAGGAATTCTGGCTGCAGACACTTTCCCCCTTAAAAGAAATGGAGCATAAACTGGAGCTTCTAATATTAGCCCTATTTACAACTGAACTGGTTCAGGACTTGCTGACAGGGCCTAAATACTTCTTTTGCCACATCTGATACGGCCACATGAAATGCAGGCTGACCCCAGCAGGGGAGAACACTAAATCCATTAATAATGGCCCTGAAAAGCTGCCTTCTACCCCAGCACTTCACCATAACACACTGATTACAGCTCACAACATCCCATTTCAGTCTGCCATATCACAGCATCTTCAGAGCAGTGCCCAGTTGTGTAAGTCCTCCCTTCAGCACGTGTTTGATACAGGAATTCTGTTTGTCAAAATGGATCAGCAGAGAGCCCCAGGCAGGAGCCGCTGAGCTCCTCAGCCATGGTGTTTCCAGGGGCTTTGTAGGGCATTGAGCCCCAGCCCCTCACACACAGCAAGTGTGGCAAATGCCAGCACTGGAGAGATGACACTCCCAGAGCCTCCTGGCAACACTCACTGGCTATCAGATCTGTGTGAAGGCACTGTACAGCCACATCTTTAGGATAAAAACCCACAGCTACTGCAAACCAAATGGCCAAGTGCAGAGGAAGGTTCCAGCCCTGCACGGTTCTGTGTTGTAAAGTGGAGCAGCATGAAAGGCTCTCCACTGTGGTGCTGGCTGGGCTGAGCACCTTCCAGCTGGGCTTTGCCCAGGTGAACTGTCCCTTGGAACATGATGGGAAGTACTGAGGCCTTGAATAACCTCTTCTAGTGGGAGGTGTCCCTGTCTATGGCAGGGGGCTGGAACTGGATGAGCTTTGAGGTCCCTTCCAACCTAAACCATTCTATAATTCTGGCTATATAAGGCTTGAAAGAAAAATGGCACTGCTCTTCTGCCTTGTACACCACAGCTGCTGTTCCAGCAACCTCCACTGAGGTGGCAACTGTTAGGTGTCGTGGAACACAGCGAGTCTTTATTTTTACCCATGTTAAAACCTGGAATAATGATTTCAGCTCAGCTCCAGGATCTGCAGGGAGCATGTGGCAGTGGAGTTGCATGGCCTAGTTCTTATCTCAGGCTTGATTTTTTTTTTTTTGTTCCTTCTTCTCTCTTATTTTTAAATATATTCTCCAAATAGTGTAAATCTCTAGGTGATGATTCTTTCAACAAGGAGAAATCAGGCAGCTTTACCTAGTACTAAAAAGCCTTTTTCTTTTTTTCTTCCCTATTGTCCTATCTTCCCTTTTTNGCTGCTTTCATCAGGAGCATGGCCTGGGTTTTTTTTCTTCCCTTTTTTTTTTTTTTTTCTTTTTTTTTTCTTTTCCTCCTTCTTCCCACAATTTCAATCCCCTTGGAAAGATAACACGATGTACCTAAAAAAGGAGAACATTCTGATCTTAAATGTACAACTCCAAGGAACTGTTATGCAGAGTAACAAGATGGTCCCTTAGGTAGCTGGCGTCTGATGGCACTGGTTGAGTTCCCACAAAGCTCTTACGCACAAGAGTTATTTTAATGCACTGAAGAAATCCACCGAGAGAAATGAAACTTCCTGCCTGTGCCTGAAGCAAGGCAAAGCCTGCCCGGGACCTGGCCCTTGCTGCTTGGCACCTCCAGTTGTACATGGAGGGGGGCAGGAATTAAACCTTGAGACTAAAGGGAAGGTTATTTGTTATTAAATTGGGGATTAAATGTTGAAGCTACGCGGAACAATATTTGGTGTTCAACTGGGGATGAAATGTTTTAAGCTGAAGGGAATAATATTTGTTCCTTCGGAGATTGGTGGCTAGTCAGTAAGGGTTAGCTTTGTGGTGTATACCAGCTCCTGGTTCTACACATAGAGCTCTTAAAAAAAACCCCAAAATAAACCAATTTAGGTTGTGGCTGGAGTAGATTTTTGTTTCTCTGCGTGGACATTGTGGTAGGCTTGTTGAAAGCAGAGCAAACTCTCCAGGACAATGAACTCTAATCGAGGTTTTAATTACTTAGTGAGATATGGCTTTGTGCCTACGAAGGAAATGGTGCCTGGGCAATACAGGTGCTGCCATAACTCTGCAGGAAGGATCCTCAGTTTTTTGTTTGGTTGTTTCAAGGCAAGTTCAAGCTCTCCAGCAGTTCCTTTTCCAAGCAGAGGGCGCACAACTGCAGCCTCGCAGCAGGAGCGGAAGCCTTTTGTTGCTCCAGTACGTCGTGCTGTAAGTGAGTGTAAGCAGAGCCTTGTTTTAACAGCTGTCTGTTGTGTTCCAGCAGATGACTGGACACTCTCAGTATGCTCTGGAAGCTGGAGCCCAGGTGCCCGTGCTGCCTGTGCAACCTTCGATAGTCATGTCACCGCCTTTGCAGCTGCAGCCCGAACTGCTGCCTCCCCGCGGCGCTCCAGAAGGCATTTCACAGCTCCATGGCAGCCTTGCTGCAGCTAGTCCACCTGTGCCCATAGAGCACTGCCTGCCTCTTCAGCCTTCTGGTCTGCTGCAGCTCCAGCCCGAGCTTCCCCAGCCACTGGGCCAGCAGCCCCCAGCTCCCTGCTCAGCTGTCCAGGCAGTCACAGAGACATCTCAAGAGGTAGAGCCGTTTCCTCTGAAGTAACTCACCAGCCTCACCCTTTGCCTTCTTCCTTCCTCCTCTGTGGAATAATGGACTTATTTCACAAGGGAGGTTATCCCCTCTCACCGTGTAGAGCCTCCTGTCCTAGATGCTGGCACCTCTGGGTTAGCAAATAATTGGCTACTGCAAATGAAGCTGGAAACTGCATGTTCCTTGTGAAATGTCTCCTTGAAGCAACGAGGCAGCGGGACCGAGAACCTCTTTGCCCATCACTGAGCACAAATACAAGCTTATAAATAACTTTCTTCTAAGTGTTATGGGGCAATAGGCAGCTATTCTGTAGTTTCACCCATGTTTTGTCCAGTCTTGTTTTAAATGTCTCAAACACTTGTGCAACCAAGCATCATTTGCCTTGAGAAACTGCCTCATAGTCTGATTCTTCACGATGAAAAAGCCCTTTGAGCTCCTCAGCCTGGGCCTTAATCCCATTTCATTTAGTGTTGTATCCTCCTGTACTGTCTGAACTCTAGCCTAGCCCTGGGATTTTTGTTTCTTTAGATAAATGTAGATGTTCCAAATTCTCAGGGGTCATATAAGCAAGATACATTTTACTGTTTTCTTAATAGAGCAGTCAGCTCCTCCTAGCTGCTATTTTCACTTTTCTTTCCACTCCCATCATTGTATAACCTTCAGTCTTGACAGAATGTCCCAGAAGGTTTCCTTCTCTTCAACTCTTTCCTAGATACCTATAAAGCAAACCTAAACAAAGGTTTTGGCATGTGCACCAGTTTTCAGTAAACTGATTTGTTTCTCCACTTCTGCATGGCAATGTGCCTCAGCAATTCCACTCTCAGAAACATTCCTCTTGAGGCTCTCCACTCGGAGCTACCTTTTCTTCCAAAGTAACACTTTCTGTTCTTTTCAAATTAAGTGTCCCTTTTCAGCCCTGCTTTTCTGCAGCTCTTGCATGCCCTGACTACCCAGCCATTGGAGGTACAGCTTAGCTCCAATTCCAGGAGATGCTCAGTAAGGATCCTGCTAACACTGAAACTAGATTCTAGTCACCCATGCTGCCTGTCCTTCCAGTGGCAGCCAGATTCTTGTCCAAGTCCATGCTGTGATGTAGAACCTTTCCTGGTGAATGAGCTATAGCAGAAGTGGTAGAACCTGTCAGTAGTGCTTTGCTTGCAGAAGCCCCAGCTAAAGCCTGGCTGTGGCAGGCATATCCCTCACTGAAGGTATTTCTTCTGCAGCTGCCCCTTTTCCTGTATGCACAGCTCATGTCAGGGTTAATGCCAAAGCTGTGGGCATCCCAGCAGAGACTGCAAATTCACACTGAGCAGTGTGATGCGGGGGTAGAGGTTGTCCTATATTACTTGAGAAACCCATGCCCACTGAGGGCCATGGCTGTGCTGCCACTTCATCCCATCCCCAGGAGCACCTAACCACTGTTTTGCTAACTCCATTCTCATATTTCAGTGTGAGCTAAGTCCCCTCTCTCTTTCCCTTTAAGAAAACAGTTATCACTGGAGGGTCAAACTGCTCAGCATGCTCCCTGTCCTGATTTTGATCTCTATTGCCAGGGTTTTCTTGGGTGTAAGAGGAGTTTCCTATCTGTAGCTAATGGAACACTGCACTTTGCTGCTCTGCCATAATGCTGTTACCCCTCATGTTTAAACGTCTGGCAGTACTCACATCCAAACCAGTCTGAACAGATCAGGCAAATGGGATTTTGGGAGGCACTTATTCCATGCCTTCCCAAAATCGAGGTGCATTATGTCTGTGTTCTCTCTCTCTTCATTCATTTTGTAGTTTTATCGAAGCTGCAGTCAGGCTTGGCATGGCATATGTGTGGCATGACAAGCAGCAAGGAGGGGGCTGACTGATTAAATGCTGAGCTTTTAACTCCAATCTATAGCTGTGCTGCTCTTAAGGTGTAGCTGTGAGAGCCAGGAGGCTTGTTTGTGGCTGGTTGTCTCTAGATGGATTTTATAAACATGCTTTTAAATATTTATATATATATCTGTAAATATCTATATTTATTAATATATCTGAATTGTGTGCATATACCTGCACTGGTCTGTGTGTGTCTGTGTCCATTGAGGGTAAGCACGCAGGGCTTGTGGCGTGGGCATCACAAATCCTGTGCCAAGAGGGCTGCCAGAGTCCCACTGCTGGCACTCTACAGCCTTTGGGGGAAATCTCTGTCACCTAGAGAGCAAGAGGACGTGTTGTGAGGGTGGCATT
Organism: Psilopogon haemacephalus; assembly: GCA_013396835.1. Lineage (NCBI taxonomy): Eukaryota > Metazoa > Chordata > Aves > Piciformes > Megalaimidae > Psilopogon > Psilopogon haemacephalus. The sequence continues at coordinate 324,755 of VWZI01011364.1, read as the reverse complement.
TTCAAATGGTTCATTTTTATTCCTTGGTTTGGAAGCTCCCCAGAAATCCCCACAATAAGCCAAGCTGCAATGAAAATATTTAACATGTGTCAGGAAACTGCACAAAGCAATGAAGCAAATGAGCTTGCACTCTGTAGCCATTCAGAAATAAAATGAAGGAGATGCTGATGTGGATTTGTCCTGCAAGGAAGTTTTTTTTCCATTGTGGTGAGAGCTGCTTTGATTGTCTCACCCACCCTCTTCTGCTGTAAAGACAGCAGAAGGGAACTTAGCAGTTCAGTGGCTCTGCCTTCAGAAGTGGCTCTGCACAGGTACTGATGATTTGGACAGAAGTGATGTTGAGAGGGTAAAATAAAATGGGATGTTTAATTTTTACTGAGTTCCAAGAATTCCTTAAACAGGATGGTTTAGGATTACTGCTGTCTCAGCACCAAAACCTTTGCTAAAGTTGTTTTCCCTGTGCAAATACATTTACTTAAATTACTTTTTCTTACATTTTAGGAGCAGGCAATGCAAGACAAACTTCAGACTCTGTCCCAGAGCTGTGAAAGGTATCGTAACAATCTCTTTGGCATAAGAAATGTTTGCTTTCTGGAGGCTGTTTTTCCTCTGTCTTTGAGGCTAGGCCAAATGCCTGGCCTTTGGCAGCAGTGGGCAGCAGTGAGCAGGTCTGTTGTCACTGTGTGGGTATGACAAGGGAGATAGGAGCAGTGAGTGCTCACAACAAGCTGAGTACCTCACCTGCTGCAGGACCCAGCACCAGCTTCATCTGTATTGAGTATAAAATTTTGGGGTTAGCATTTTAGTGACCCCTTTCTGCTTTCCTGAACAGACAAGATAAGGTTATGAACTTTGACCACACTTTTCTCTAAACCATTTTCATTCTGCCCCACCAAAAGGCTTAGCCTGACACAAGTCAATGCAGCCCTGCTGCTTGATAAAAAGAACCTTCTTTTTGCCCAAGAATTTGGTGCTTTTCAACGCTGATGAAAAGTGCAATCTAATTTGTTGTGATTCTGGGTTAGTTCTGGCTATAAATGAGACAAAAGGAGTTCTTCTTGTCTGTCAAGCCTGTTTAGAAAGGCACACCAAAGTTTCAGTCATCTCTTGGATTCTAATTTACCAGTTGCAGAATTGTGAACTGCCAAGCTGGCTGCCCTAACTACAGCACCACAGCCACTCAGTGCCACAGAGGGAGGTCTCCCTGTCCCAAAAGCATGGGGCACTCAGCACTGGAACTGGGTTCTGCTTTTGTAGGCTGGAGGGCAGGAGCACATGAAAGGAATGGCTGCAACTGCAGCAGGGCTGTGCTCTGGAGTAGATAATCCTGTGCACAGTGTGTTTGCTTCCCTCACACCTCAGCTATGTGTGCAGGGCAGCTGCAGAGGGAGCAGAAATAAGCTGCTCTGTGCAGCTGGTGTAGTTAATTAGAAGGGTTAGGTGATAGGTTGAACTCGATAGTCCTAGAGATCTTTTTCTAACCTGGTTGATTCTGTGATTTAAGAAGGGGGATCCAAAGGTTAGACTTAGACTTAATTTTTTTTTTTTAATTTAATGTAGGGCCAAATAATCACAGGAATAAATTGCCCAGGAAGGTTATGGAATCTCACAGGAGCTTTGTAAGATCAGTTTAGACAGACCTCTGTGAGGACTGGTACAGATGGAGCTGGTCATAGCCTGGGGTAATAAGTAGGCCAGGAGGTCTCCCAAGGTTCCTTCCTGACATGGTTTTTATGAGCCTTTGTAAACTTCCTGCTAGTTGCACGTTGATGGTTTCTGCACGTGCCCTATTGCAGTAGGGTTGGTAGCAGTTGCTGTTTGGCTGCTAAAAATAATATCTTGTTGCTAGCTGGTCATCAGGGGTATTGTGGCATGAAACCTTCCTTCTGATCCTAGAGAACAGCAGAGAGGAGCAGCAGTAGCAGCCTCTCACATGATGCTGTACCGATTCCTCACGCTTCCTTCATCTCTGACAAGCATAAACCAGCCTTCTGCTGTGAGTGCAGACAGGCAGGAGCTGAGATAACTGGACCTTAGAAAGAGGAATTTGTGCAGTTTAGAGAGGGCTGGTGAGGACCCCTGAAGAGAAGGGATTAGAGGCATGCAGTGATGTATTAAGAGCACCGAGACTTTCCCTGTGGTATTGGCAGAAATGTTGAGATCACTTGTTAGTAGATGTGGTAGCCAGAACACACACACCTGTCTTGGAGTAGTCTGCTTCATTTAACAAGACTATTTCAGTAGCTGGCTCAGTCTGGGCCATAAGAGTGCAGAAGAAGGGCCACAAAGATGATCAGAGGGCTGGAGCACCTCTGCTATGAGGACAGGCTGAGGGAGTTGGGGCTTTTTAGCCTGGAGAAGAGAAGGCTTCTAGGAGACCTTATAGTAGCCTTCCAGTACCTGAAGGGGGCCTACAGGAGAGCTGGGGAGGGACTATTCATAAGGTCTTGTAATGACAGGATGAGGAGGAATGGGTTCAAACTGGTGGAGGGGAGATTTAGGCAGGAAGTTTGGAGGAAGTTCTTCACAGTAAGGGTGGTGAGGCACTGGAACAGGTTGCCCAGGGAGGTTGTGGCTTCTCCCTCCCTGGATGTATTCAAGGCCAGGCTGGATGAGGTCTTGAGTGACCTGATCTAGTGGTAGGTGTCCCTGCCTATGGCACAGGGGGGTGGAACTGGATGAGCTTCGAGGTCTCTTCCAACCTAGACCATTCTATGATTCTAAGTGCACTTGTTCTTGCAGTCTCCCTAGCTGTGTATCTTACGCTGTGTCATTGTGTGTGACAGTGCCTTTATTTGGGGCTTTTTTTCTTCCTTTCTCTTACAAAGCTACATGAGTCCAGATGTTGCCTCAAGTAAAGAGATGAGCGACAGCTTTGAAGGAGCACTGGGAGGTGGGAAGCCAGAAGGGAAGTCTTCAAAGAAACACAAGAAATCTACGCGCGCCCGCTCGCGCCAGGAGAAGTCCAGCAGGCCCAAACTGACCATACTAAATGCAAGTACAACCTCCTCCAGGGCAGCCTTTGGGATGCCTTTGGCCTTGCCAAAAAAAAATAACTGAGGGTAGTCTTTGCCCGCAGGTCTGTAACACAGGAGACAAGATGGTAGAGTGCCAGCTCGAAACACACAACCACAAAATGGTGACTTTCAAGTTCGATTTGGATGGCGACGCGCCGGAAGAAATCGCTACTTACATGGTGAGGGCTTTGGCTGAGGCTGAGGCCACCTGCTTCTGGTGGGAGCTCGCTCAGCAAGCTTTCTGCTAGCTGTGAAATGGGACATGGAGTGGAACGTGCAACATTGTCCTCTTTTTTTTTTTTTTTGTCTTGATGTGGCCCTGCAGGTAGAGAACGAGTTCATACTGCAGAGCGAAAAGGAGACGTTCATTGAACAAATGAAAGACATCATTGACAAAGCAGAAGATATGCTCAGCGAAGACACGGAGGGAGAAAGGAGTTCTGATCAGGGAACCAGTCCCCAACAAGATACTGACAGACTGGAAATGAACGAGGTAAGAAATGGTAAAGAAAGATTGCCAGTTCGATTCCTATTTCTCAACAGCCAGTCCCTGTGGATTAGTTTTACATCTGCTATGAGGACAGACTGGGAGAGTTTGGGCTCTGCAGCACGGAGAACAGAAGGCTTTGAGGAGACCTTATAGTAGCCTTCCAGTATCTGAAGAGGGCCACAGGAGGGCTGGAGAGGGACTATTACAAGGCCTTGTAATGACAGGATGAGGAGTAATGGGTTTAAACTGGCAGAGGGGAGATTGAAACTGGATGTTAGGAGGAAGTTCTTTCCAGTGAGGGTGGTGAGACACTGGCACAGGCTGCCCAGGGAGGTTGTGGCTGCTCCCTCCCTGGAGGTGTTCAAGGCCAGGTTGGATGAGGCTGTGAGTGACCTGTTCTAGTGGGAGGTGTCCCTGCCTGTGGTGGGAAGGTTGGAACTGGATGATCTTTGAGATCTCTTCCAATCTAAACCATTCTGTAATTCTATGATCCTGGGACAAAAAAATTAAATGTTTTCATAGATGCAAAAATCAGACTTCTACTCTGTTAAGACTTGGGAAATCATAGAATCATTCAGGTTGGAAAAGACCTTTAAGATCATTGAGTCCAACCATAACCCAGCTCCCACAACCACTAAACTCTATCCCAAAGCACCTCATCTCCACGCCTCTTGAACACCTTCAGAGATGGTGACTTCAGCACCTGCCTGGGCAGCCTGCTCCAATGCCTAACCACTCTTGCAGCAAAGAAATTTTTCCATCCAACTTAAATTTCCTCTGGCACAACGTAAACCTGTTTCTTCTCCTCCTATCATTAGTTGCTTGGGAGAAGAGACCAACCTCACTCCAGCCTTCTCTCAGGGAGCTGTAGAGAGTAATGAGGTTTCCCCTCAGCCTCCTCCTCTCCAGAATAAACAACCCCAGCTCTCTGAAGCTGCTCCTCCTGATGCCTTCCAAGCCCCTTCCCAGCTTCATTGCTCTTCTCTGGACACTCTCCAGGAACTCAATGTCTTTCCTATCCTGTGGTCCTCAGAACTGAACTGGGGACTCAAGCTGTGGCCTCAATAGGGCCAAATACAGGGGCATGATCCCTGCCCTACTCTTGCTGGCCCCACTGTGATTCAGGCCAGGAGACAACTAATTATTCTCCTATTTTGCTTTGTTTTTTTTTTTTACAGGACAAGCGACAGTCTCAAATGAAGACACCTGTGTACCAACAGAATGGTGAGTGTGCCTTTGAACCCAAGCTTCCCCTCAAGCTTTGAAGGCAGTGTTGAGATTGCTAGAATCAGGAAGAAACCCACCAGTTAGTGGGGACTGGAAATAGAGCTAGAAAGATGAGTGGCCCCTGGGAGATGGCAGGGCTGAGCTGGGTGCATCTAAGCTCTGGGGGTGTTTGGGGATGCCCTGAATCAGCCAAGCAGTGGAGAAGTCAGGCACACTGTTTTCATAACTATGACTTGAATGTGTCTGTTAGTTACACAGAGGGGATTTCTAACTCAGAGCTTTTCAGCTGCTGGAGTATTCCAGGGGAGCTCTTGGCCATGACCACTATGACATCTTAGGGGCTTTGCAGACAAATAGAAGGAAAGGGCACTGACCCTTGATTTTCTGAGCATGCTGGTGGGGAAATAAAACCACTGAGGCATCGTTTCCCACATCCTTCCTGCTGGACGTGGCACTGTCTGCTTGCTCTCCATGCTGACAAGGCTGAATCAGAACTTCTTTGACAAGTGCAGAACCTGGGAATCCTCCAAACCAAGCTTTCTGCTCAAAAGATCTGGTTTCTCTTTTTTGCCTGTATAAAAATCACCTATTTTTTTTCTCAGTACACCTTTTTTTTTTTTTTAGCATAATGTTTCTATTTCTAATAATGAAAGTTACAAAGTGTGTGTAGTTCTGGTTTGCCATTTACACGTGAGATAAGATGTGGGAGGAATATTAGCTAGGAAGCTTCCAACATGGAAATGCTAAGCTGGATAAACTTTACAAAATGAGCAAATTCTTCACTGCAAGGAAACTGTCACAGTGCAGCTTATAACTTACGTGTGTGTATATAAACATTACCTTTCTAAAAGTATTAACACTTGAAAACAAAACAGCTTCAAAGATGTGAGGGTGACCTACAAGAGGGATGGAGAGATACCTACAAGAGGGATGGAGAGAGACAAAGTGACAGGATGAGGGACAATGGCTTCAAACTAGAGCAGATTTAGATAGGATGTTAGGAACAAGTTCTACACCCTGAGAGTGGTGGAACACTGCAACAGGGTGCCCAAGGGGGTGGTTGAGGCCCCATCCCTGGAGATATTCAAGGTGAGGCTCAAGAAGGCTCTGGGCAACTTGATGTAATTGAGGATCTAATTGATCTAATTTGAGGAGATCTTACAGTACCTTCCAGTATCTGAAGGGGGCCTACAGGAGGGCTGGGGAGAGACTATTCACAAGGTCTTGTAATGACAGGACGAGGGAGAATGGGTTTAAGCTGGAGGAAGGGAAATTCAGACTGGATGTTAGGAGGAAGTTCTTTCCAGTGAGGGTGGTGAGACACTGGCACAGGCTGCCCAGGGAGGTTGTGGCTTCTCCCTCCCTGGAGGTGTTCAAGGGCAGGTTGGATGAGGCTGTGAGTGACCTGTTCTAGTGGGAGGTGTCCCTGCCTATGGTGGGGGGTTGGAGCTGGATGATCTTTGAGGTGCCTTCCAACCTAAACCATTCTATGATTCTATATCCCTGCTGACTGCAGAGGGAGTTGGGCTAGATGAGCTTTGGAGGGCCCTTCTGTGTGGTAGGCTCAGGAGGCATCACTATCTCCCTTGCAGAAGGGCTAAGAATCAAATTAGGAGCCACCGATCCCATCTTTTCTACACGTGAAAAATGAGACTAGGCTTTGTCAGATGCTGTGGAACAAACAGAAGCTATGATGTTTGCTTTTGATTTTCTCCTTATCTCTAGTCTTGCATACTGGGAAAAGGTGGTTTATTATATGTCCTGTTGTGGAAAACCCTACTACTGATGCACCAGAATTTTCACCTCCGGTACCTCAGAGCACACAGCAGTCGGAAGGGCCAGGTATTGGCAACCTTGATGGAAAATGTTTCCTCCTCTGAAGGCACTATGCCTTCTTTTTTCCCCCCTCTCTCCTCTCCCCCCTCTCCCATGTGACTTAATTTAGATTGTTTCATCTCAGTTGTTGGATGAAAAAGATGTTGTGAGTTCGTGGGTTTTAAGCATATTCCTGGTATTGAACCAAACTAGGAATATCTGAGTTTCAGGAAAGTCTCAGTGATTTACCCTGCTGTTAGATACCTGAAGTTCCAGTCACCGCTGGTTTAATATGCAATGTCTGTTCAGTGAAACATCTTAGCATAGTCTGCAGTTTGAGGTTCTCATGGAACTTCTCTAAGAGCTGTTTTCTGAGTGGAAGCACCAGCGGGCCATGGCCAGGTGCAGTTATCGCTGCAGCTAGCCAGGAGGTTCTGCAGGGGCTTCCATTCCCTTGCGGCCCCGTGAAAAAGTTTTCCTGCTGTTTGTGTTCTTCCTAGACCCGGAGCAGTCGGATGATCAGCAGGCGAGCTCTGTGGCGACGGACCCGCCCGGTGTCTTGGCCGCTCAGCAGCTTCCCCTGCAAGCAGGTGTATGTGACAGCCCCGTGGGAGCCTCTCCGCCCCTGGCACAAGCGCCTGCCGCACCACCTTCCGCCGGCTTACCGAGCCAGGTGGAGTTCCCAGCTCCGGCGCCTCCGGGACCCGCTCCGTCCGCGCTGGAGCCGGCGGGTGGCGGCGGCGGCGGCCCGGCGGAGCACTCCGCGCTGCCCGCTCAGCCGC
>VWZI01011364.1:303848-317274 GCA_013396835.1 Psilopogon haemacephalus | reverse complement strand
GTGCTGGAGCGGCAGCCCGCGGCGCAGGGCCCGCACCTGCCGGAGTGCCCTCACCCGCCGGAGGGCACTCACCCGCCGGAGGGCGGCCAGCCGGGCGCGGTGCCGCACGCCTTCGTCAGCCAAGCCTTCCCCGCCGCCGCCGGGCCCGAGCCCCGCGCTCTGCCGGCGCCTCAGCTCCAGAGCCCTACGCAGGTGCCGGCGGCCGCACCCCAGCAGCAGCAGCAGCAGCAGCAGCAGCAGGCGATGCTGGCCCAGGCGCAGCCCGCCGCGGGGATCGGCCTGCTGCAGCAGCAGCTGCCCAGCACCGCCGAGTCCGACGGAGAGGGTCCCCCCAGGGTGGACTTCGTCGACAACACGATAAAAAGCCTTGATGAGAAGTTGCGCAATTTGCTTTACCAGGAATACGTGCCCACTTCTTCCGCATCGGCAGGGACTCCAGACACCTCTGTCCCCTTAGAGCAGGGCGACAGTGAGTTTCACTTGCCGCCCTTCGCTGAAGGTCAAGCTCCCGCGGTGGCGCTGGATCTGAGAGAAGCAGCCCATAGCGGTGCAGATACCAGCCAGGAGGTGAAAGCCGCTGCCGAGGCTCAGTCGGCACCGCTCATTCCACCCGAGATCTCGCCCCACCCGGCGCTGGTTAGTGCGGCAGTCACTCTGCCCTTTCTACCCCAAATTCAACCCTTAGGGACAGCACCGCGGCAGGGCTCGGCACCATCGAGCCTGTGGTAGGGCAAACAGATCCCTTGCTTCTCAAAACATCCTCCATTTCTGCTCCTCTTTACCTTCTGTCTGTCGACCGCTTTCCAACCTGAACGTCCTCTCAAACTGCAGCCGTCAGATGCACTCTGACATAAATGCTGCTTAGTGCAAGCCAAACCTTTCCTTTGGGCTTAAAAGAGGGTACACTATCTCTAATCGTTCTCCTCCTCTTGCGTCCTTTTCCTCAAGCAGGCGGAAATGTGATCGTTTGTCAGTTTCAGAATGTGCCCTAGATGAGGAGTGTAGTCGCTGGAGTTCTATGGAGACAAGCATGCTTCAACAGAATTGGGTTTTTTTTACTGTCAGTTAGAATCATAGAATCAGTCAGGGTTGGAAAGGACCACAAGGATCCATGGGCAGGGACACATTAGTGGCAGTGATGAGAATCTGAGCCTCACCACTCGAGCTGAATGAAACACCTCAGGAGCCTTTGCTTTCTTCAAGTGCTGCAGCTGAAGGAAGGCACTCCATAGGTAGAAGCTTGCTCTGCTTCCCCTAATGATTTGTTTTGTCTTCCTCTGTACTGGGCAGAGCAAGACTTCACTGGGAAGCATCTCAGGAAAGGTGGAGCAGGTGGTCTGGGTGATAATCTACTCCGTGTCTCGGTTGTGCACCTCTGTTACATTCTTTCAGACAAAACCCCGAGTTTATGACGTGCAGCAGATTTGCAGTGCTTTTCTGCTGGAAGATCAGCGTGTGTCTTACTTGGAAAGTAGCATTTCTGCAGGTGATCAGCGTGTGTCTTACTTGGAAAGTAGCATTTCTGCAGGTGATCAGAGTGTGTCTTACTTGGAAAGTAGCATTTCTGCAGGTGATCAGAGTGTGTCTTACTTGGAAAGTAGCATTTCTGCAGGTGATCAGAGTGTGTCTTACTTGGAAAGTAGCATTTCTGCAGGTGATCAGAGTGTGTCTTACTTGGAAAGTAGCATTTCTGCAGGTGATCAGAGTGTGTCTTACTTGGAAAGTAGCATTTCTGCAGGTGATCAGCGTGTGTCTTACTTGGAAAGTAGCATTTCTGCAGGTGATCAGAGTGTGTCTTACTTGGAAAGTAGCATTTCTGCAGGTGACCAGCGTGTGTCTTACTTGGAAAGTAGCATTTCTGCAGATAATTACAGCATCACAAGCAAGGATGAGGCTGTGCTGGGTAGTGTCAGCTGGATGAAATGTACCAACTGCTTGAGAGGTGCTCAGTGATACGGGAGAGACAGCAGCACTTGAGTAACTCTGGAGAGCATCTTGTGTGCGAGGGTAAGTGGCCTCCTGCAGCAGAGGAAATGCAGTCTGTATGAAAGGTGTTGTGTCTGCCTTTGCCCTGGGAAAATCTGTGCCAGTAAGGAGAGAGGGACACACAGAATTTCTGCAGACAAGAGATCCCGATGAGGAATGTGCAGTCTGTCTGAAAAAGCAAGCCAGAGCAACACCCCGGCCCCCTCCAGGATGAAAATGCAGCTAATTCAGTGCCTGATTTTAGCAGCTTAGGCTGTAGTCAGTTCCTTCTGTGATGCTGCTTTTTTTGTTTCTTCTGAGGAAAAAAAAAAAAAAGAGTGGAAGGAAAGGCTAGGAGGCCATCTCCACAGAGGTGTGGTTGTGTTCCACAATAGTGTGAGGGCAGAGAGGGAGAGAGAGGGAAGGAGGATGTGTAGCCTCTGCTTTGTGCGTGCAACTAAAGTGCTTTTTCCTTTCTCCTTTCTATTGAAAGTTTGAAGCGTCAGAGGCCGCTGGCATCGCTGCTCGTTCCTCGGAAGCGAGAGGTGGGTCAGCAAGCACAAAAGGTAATGCTCCTTTCAGTGATGAATGGCAGCGAGGAATGTTGCTAGAGCCTGGTCCTCCTCTCCACTGTCCCCTTGCTACTCGCCCCTCTAGCTGGCCGCAGAGCAATGCCCAGCACAAGGCTGTTGTGATCGTGTTTGTAGTATAACTAATATGAAGCACCTTGCCTATGCCCAGCTTCCTAGAAAGAAGCTGTGTCACAGGTGGATTTATTTTGAACCATCAGTACATAACATGGGTCAGTGGCGCAGGGTGTGGGGGATGCCCACAGGGGGCTGCCTTCCCAATCAGAAATTTTCAGTGCCCTTAAAAGGTCCAAACAGAAAGTCCCTTGGATTTCCTCAAGAGCCGCTGATGAAAGTAACATAGCTGAGGAGAGCCCTTCTGGGGAAAGCCTGCAAGATGTTCCAAGTCCCACAAAGAGCAGTTCTGTAGAAGCACTTGTGGGGACAGCAGCATTTTCTAGAATAACATAGTAGGAGCCACAGTGAGGCACTGAGTATTTTTTTTAGCACAACCCATTCACCTGCATTGCAAGTCATGGGAAGTTTGAATGGCTGGGGAACCCAGAAGTCCTCCTGCTGTCATGGGTAGACTCGAGGAGGACTTGCGTATTCTTTGGAGATTGCTGTGGCAAAAAATGGCTACCAGGTTTATGTGACAACAGAGGTCATTCTTGTCCTGAGGGACACAGATTGGCCACTGCTTTTAGGTCAGTGCCAGAGGGGAGAGTTTTGGGTAGCCTGCACTCATCTGTCTGGCTATACAGAAGAACATGTGGAGGGAATGCAGCACTGTGTAGTAAAATGAATGTATCTTAGATACCACCCAGCAGTGATGTGTTTCACCAATCCAGAACTATGAAGTGACAGATTTTTGCCTTCTGTTCACTCTGTGCAGTGTGCCATAAGAAAGCAGCTTTCTGGAAGGCTTTGCCTTTAGTGGTTTAACTTCAAACCCAGTCTCCAGGCTGTGAAATAATCACCTCTTGCTTACTGTCACTACTATTTTGCTTCTCGTGCACTTCTGAGATCCAAGTGGCCATCTTTTGAGCTTAGAATTCCCCTTTCAGCACATGCATTTAACATCATTTTGGGCACTTTAAATTGTTGGTGTCACTGTCAAACAAAAGGTGTGAAATACCAGGCCCTGCATGGTCCCCTGTAGGACTTTGTATGCATGAATAGCTGAAGGCATTTCCTTCCTCAAGACCTCAGAACACCTCAGTAGTGCAGACCTCATGTACCCTACAGGTTTCATTCTTCTTGCACACTTCTCCTTAAAAATTTTCAATGCTCTAATGACATTCCACACTGCTTTTATTATTTGAAGTCCCCAAATCAATAGATTGAAGAGGCTGCCTACCTGCACATATTTTATATAGTTATTGATGCTGCATTCTGCATTCATGATAGGACAAGGCGGAATGGCCTCAAGTTGCTCCAGGGAAGCTTTAGGTTGGACATGAGGAACAATTTCTTCCCCAGGAGGGTTGTCAGGCTCTGCAATGGGCTGCCCAGGGCAGTGGTGAAATCTCTACACTTAGAGACTTAGAGTCAAATAGGTGTGGAGCTGAGGGATATGAAGTAGGGGTGACCTGGCAGTGCTGGGTTGATGGTTGAACTTGATCTTAAAAGTCTGTCTACCAAAGTGATGCTAAGATTCTAGCTCCTGCCTTACAGAGGCTGGCCATTTCAATTATTCTTCAGTGCTACACTTCAGCACGTTTCAATTGATCACAATAAACACGTAGACTCTTACTTATACTAAAGCATTCCAGATATTAATTTCTTTTTTTCCAACTTGTAAACCAGGTTCAGCTGCAAGCATCACTTCAGCTCCGACTGCTACAACAAAAGGCCTCCTTCAGGTAACTGGAACCTAGGAGCGGGTTTATGCTCGATTGCTCCAGTTGCTTTCCAAATTAATCCCTGTATTTTTCTTCAGGTTGCAGCTACATCGCCAAGCGTCACTAAACAGATGGGAACTGCTAAAAGGAGCGAGAAGGCAGAGACTGCGACTCCGTCTGCACACACAGATAATGCAATGCAGGCACCTACAGCAGATGGGGTGATAAATAACCTTCAAAGGGATGACTCTCTAGACTCTGGTTCCTATGGAAAACAGGCGGAAACTCATGAGAGCGGAACACCAGCCAAAACTATTGGCAGGTTCTCGGTGATCAGCACGCAGGACGAATTAACGTTAACGGCACCGCACTGCTTGCGCTTCTCGGCGCCCCCGGACGTCTATTTGGATGAGCTCCCTTCCAGCCCTGACCTGAAGGCAGCTGTGCGGCGGGTGCAGACAGCCTCTTCCGTGGATGTCCTGTGTGACCAGGGCTCGAGCGATTCTGCCGAGGAGCCTTTCCCTCGCCAGCCGGCCGCTGCTGCCCACCTGTCCCCGCCCAGCAGTAGCACCGCCACCGACCTGATCAAAAAAGCAGCTGCCTTCCTGCAGAGGTCTGGCAAAGCTGGCTCAGCAGCCCCCGACTCACCCAACGGGCAGGGAGCCAAAATTCCCACCATCAACATCACCTCCTTCCACTCGCAGTCGTCCTACATGAGCAGCGACAACGACTCGGAGTTCGAAGATGCAGACATGAAGAAGGAGCTGCAGAACCTGAGAGAAAAGTAGGTCTGGTTTGCAAGCAGTGCTAGGGGAACTTCTGGTGGTACCTGGGCAGCATCTCCACACACAATGAGCAAATGGGTGGCTTTCAGAGCTGGAATGAGTAGACTGGGTCTGGGCAAAACAGGCATCACCGGGACGTTCCCATGGGTAGGGAGGCTCTACAGGACTGGAATAGATGGATGGATGGGCCAGTGTTAGTGGGATGAGCGTCAACAAGGCCAAGTGGCAGCTCCTGCACTTGGGTCACAACAACCCCTGCAGTGCTACAGGCCTGGGGCAGTGCGACTGGAAAGTTGCCTGGCAGAAAGGGACCTAGGGGTTCTAATGAACAGGCTGCTGAGTATGAGCTAGCAGTGTGCCCAGGTGGCCAAGAAAGCCAAAGGCATCCTGGCTTGGATTAGAAATGCTGTGTCCAGCAGGAGCAGGGAGGTGATTGTCCTCTTGTACTCAGCACTGGTGAGGCCACACCTCAAGTGCTGTGTTCAGTTTTGGGCACCTCAATACAAGTGAGATGTGGAGGTGCTGGAGTAAGGGCAAGGAAGCTGTGAAGGGCCTGGAGAATAAATCTTGTGAGGAGTGACTGAAGGAGCTGAGGATGTTTGGTGTGAAAAAGAGGAGGCTGAGGGCAGACCTGAAGGAGGTTGTGGAGAGGTTGGTGCTGGCCTCTGTCACCAGTGACAGAATGAGGGAATGGCCCTAAGCTGCAGTAGTGCATTAGGACTGGACATTAGGAAACATCTTTTCCTAGCAAGAGTGGTCAGACACTGGAATGGGCTGCCCAGGGAGGGGGTTGAGTCACCAACCCTGGATGAGTTTAAAGGTCATTTGGATGTGGTGCTTTTGGTGCACCTTGTAGAGTAGGGCTAATAGTTGAGCTTGGTGATCCTGAGGGTCTTGCAACCTGAATATTTCTGTGGTTCTGCGTCATACCACAACCTTCTATGTGTTGCTTTGTTAATTCCATCTAGAATAATTCAGTAACAACATTTTGAACCCCTCAAAACATTTTTGCTGTCATAGCCAATATCCTGACTGAACAGCCACGTTGCTATGGTAGCAAGCAATGGCACTCATAACATGTGTGAGAGAAGGTTTCTCTGTGGATACTACTTAAAATGGTTGAGGAAATTAAGGTGGGGAACAGCCTTGGGGACACAGTGATCATGACATAGTGGAGTTTGGTATTCTACAGGGTAGAAGCACTGGCACAGAGGTTGTGGATTCTCCTTCTCTAGAGGCTTTCAAGGCCTGTCTGGATGTGTTCCTCTGTGACCTGAGCTAGATTGTCTGGTCCTGCTCTGGCAGAGGGGGTTGGACTGGATGAGCTCTTTGGGTCCCTTCCAACCCCATACAACTTGTGAACCTACGAATTTTTCAGTCAGTGTGTGCTCAGGTGGCCAAGATGCTAAGAGCATCCTGGCCTGGATCAGCAATAGTGTGGCCAGCAGGACCAGGGAAGTGATTGTCCCCCTGTACCAGGCACTGGTGAGGCCATGCCTTGGGGTACTGGGTTCAGTTTTGGGGCCCTTGCTACAGGAAAGACACTGAGATGCTGGAGCAGGTCCAGAGAAAGGCAATGAAGGTGGGGTAGGGTCTGGAGAACAGGTCTTCTAGAAGAACTGGTGGTGTTTAGTTTAGGGAAATGCTGACAGGGAGGTTGCAGTGGGGTGGCTTTTGGTCTTCTCTTGCTAGTAACAAGTGATAAGACAAGAGGAAATGGCCTAAAATTGCACCAGGGGAGGTTTAGGATGGACATCCAGAGAAAATTCTTCCCTGAAAGGGTTCTCAAAGCCTGGCACAGGCTGTCCATGGAGGTGGTTGAATCCCCACTCCTGGAGGTGTGCAGCAGAGGCAGAGCTGTGGTGCTGAGGGCCATGGTTGAGCCCCAGCCTTGGCAGGGTTGGAGAATGGTTGGACCAAATGATCTTAAAGGTCTGTCCCAGCTGAAACACTTCTGTGATTTTACCTGTTAGGCAGGTCAGAGCCTTGCTTTTGCCTCCATCACATCTCTCATAGAGGCATCAGTCCACCCTTGGCAGGAGGCTGGGTGAGCCTGGAAGGAGTCTATGTGCCACCAGTCCTGAGAGTTAGCTTCTTTCCCTTCAAGCATTTTGTTCCTTTGCTGTCAGCTGATGGGTAAATGCCAGCGTTAGATGTGGTTTAACCACAGCCTTGGGCTCTGTGTGGGGCTGTAATGGTTTTACTGAACACAGGTGAAGCAACCTTTTGAAACACAGCTGCACTAACATGAAGCTGTGCCCTGACTTGATGGCTTCATGGCTGAGGAAATGACTCAGTGTGCTAATGGCATTTTTATGGGAGGCACTTTTGGATTTCTTCACCTTAAACCTCAGATTGAAACACATGCCTCAAGAGGTAACTTTTTTGAAGCCACTGGTTTGCAGAGAGGAATTCTAAAATAGTTTGGAGTTCCAGTTGGATTTCCTGTCAAAATTAGCTGGTTTTACATTTTAACTGCCCAGGATTCTGTTGGAGCAAGTTCTGTTGTGGCAAGGCCACAAAGATGCTCAGAGGGCTGGAGCACCTCTCCTGTGAGGACAGGCTATGAGAGTTGGGGCTCTGCAGCCTGGAGAAGAAAAGGCTCAGAGGAGACCTTGGAGTGACCTTCCAGTATCTGAAGGGGGCCTACAGGAAGGCTGAGGAGGGACTATTGACAAGGTCTTGTAATGACAGGATGAGGGGTAATGGGTTTAAACTGGCAGAGGGAAGATTGAAACTGGATGTTAGGAGGAAGTTCTTTCCAGTGAGAGTGGTGAGCCCAGGGAGGCTGTGGATCACAGAATGTGATCAAAGATCAGGGAACAAGTCCCTGACAAGATACTGATAGACTGGAAATGCATGAGGTAAGAAATGGTAAAGAAAGATTTCCAGTTTGATTCCTTTTTCTTATCAGCCAGTCCCTGTGGATTAGTTTTACATTCTGTGAATTAGTTTTACATCTGCTATGAGGACAGGCTGAGAGAGTTGGGGCTCTGCAGCATGGAGGAGAGAAGGCTCCAAGGAGACCTTGGAGTGGCCTTCCAGTATCTGAAGGGGCCTACAGGAAGGCTGGGAAGGGACTATTCAGACTGGATGTAAGGAGAAAGTTCTTTCCAGTGAGAGTGGTGAGACACTGGCACAGGTTGCCCAGGGATCACATTCTGTGATTCTGTGATCCACAGTCTCCCTGGAGGTGTTGAAGGCCAGGTTGGATGAGTCCTTGAGTGACCTGTTGTAGCGGGAGGTGTCCCTGCCTATGGTGGGGGGTTGGAACTGGATGATCTTTGAGGGCTCTTCCAACCTAAGCCATTCTGTGATTCAGTTTTGACTATTTGAGATGTCAGTTACCTCATTTGCCAAGTAGATTGTTGTAACTTCACAGACTTGATTGAGCACTGCTTTCTTTTATAACTGAAAATTGGGTTCTTTTTTTCCCCCCTTTCTTTTAGAACACAATATGCTTTACCCAATGCATCAACCACAGAATTCTTTGTTTTCTTTTAATGTTTAGGCATATGAAAGAAATTGCTGAGCTTCAGACTCAGCAGAAGAACGAGATCGAGGCTCTGTACATCCGCCTGGGGAAGCCTCTTCCTCCCAACTTGGGCTTCCTTCACTCCGCCCCGCCCAGCGGCCGCCGGCGCAGAACCAGCAAAAATAAGTTGAAAGGTGGAAAACTCTTAAACCCTCTGGTCCAGCAGCTCAGGAGTGGAACATCAAGCACAAGTAGGTACACTGGGGTTGCTTCCCGTTAGCTTGCGGCAGCTGTGATGGTGCTGTGTAGCAGGGAGTGCTGGAGAGGCGCTGGGGTTATACTGGGTTGAGTACCCTGACTCAGGTTTGCTTACTGCAAGCTGGCTTTGAAGTGGGCTGCCCTTGGGGACAGCTGCCCAGGGCTGAGCCATCCATACCTTCTCTGCAGCAGCTGGCAGGCAAACAAGATTCCACTCCAGTTTGGAATACAGCCTCTTGTGTTTTCTCATCCCAGGGCAATTTATTGATGCTTGTATTTATCCTCTATTGAATGGGTGCTGTAGCTCCTTGTCATTTGTGTTTCTCTACAAGATGCCATATTAATAAGATTGGATTGCATTTGCCTCCTGCAAAGGATAGGAGGTAAAGACAGTTATAAAACCAGTGGATGCTTTGGCTAGCTGATGTCATTTGGGATTGTTCAAACTTGTGATGGTTTGGGAGTTCCCTGCCCCCCCACCCTGCATTTGAATTCACCCAGACTTACACTCAGCCAGCTGTAAGTTAAGGAATGAAGCTTTATATTCACAGCTCAGCACAATATACAAGCAGGTATTTACAATATATTACAAATATTTACAGCTGTTTACATTAAAAAGGTAATACAGGAACACAATGCCCCTCCCAGGAAATCTAGAGGCGTTCCCAACCACCCTTCCACCTTTCCCCAACCTCCCTGTCTTATCCCAGGATCTACCTTACATGTAAGGTGAGTTAGGAAGATCAACCAGGAGGGTTAGAAGCAGAATTGGTTAGTTGGGTTACACAGATCCAGCAGAAGCCAAGGAGAGGGAGAGACCAACAGGCAGAGCTCAGACCAGAGCAACTCTGTCTTATCTATGTTTATGTCTTTGCTTGTGTACATCTCAGCAAACCTATGAGTGGACATCACCACTGTTTCCTTTGGACAGCCTACAATCTAATTTTTCCTCATAAAAATACTCCAATTAGCCTCAAACCATTACAAAACTCCAATGCAGTTTTGAGTCATTGGATATTTGGAAAATATAAAGATATAATCCAACTTTGGAAAATATAAAGATATAATCCAACTGGGAATGTTGCTATATCCCAGTACCTATTATCTTCAGCAAAACGTGGAGTAGAATATGGATGTTTTGCCTTCCGTTAAGTTTGTGCTGGTTTTCAGGGGAGCAGCAGCAATTCCAGCTCTAAAATCCTGTCTTTCAAACCTGGCAGCTCATTTGCAAAGCTTGGAATTTCCTTGCATCAATCTTAATTATAGACAAAGTGTTTGGGAGAGTTTTGCTTTCAATGAGGGATTTCAACTGAGATAGGAAAAGCAAAAATTCAGAGGCAAGATATTGAGTAGCTGAAGCAATTGGTGCTTTCTGCTCTTTGGCTGCTGCTTGGCTGCTGTGAACAGGCTTTACCTGCTTTCCTTGTCACGAGTTACCTGAATGTCTGTTACCCCTGCTCTGTTCCTTTCCCAGCTTGTTCTTGGCTTCTCCCTAACCATTCCCCCCCACCCCAGCCTATTCACAAATCCCACATCTGTCTCCACTCATGGACCTTGGCTCCCATCAGTGTGCTACCCTAGTCCAAATGTAAGCTTATTTATGCATAAATTGTCCCAATTCTAACACTCCCTCCAACCCATTTGTTTAGGGGTTTTTTTTGCTTGCCACTTTCAGTTAGAGAGCAGAAATCTGCCCAGTCAGGCTGCCCCAGTCAGGCTGCCACTTAGATGCATGCTTGCTTTCATTTCTTCTGTCACATTTTCAGTTTTTTTTGAGGCACTGTGCAAAGTTCATTTTATCCAGAATCATAGTCAGGGTTGGAAGGGACCAAAACGATCATCTAGTTCCAACCCCCCTGCCATGGGCAGGGACACCCTACCCTAGAACAGGCTGCCCACAGCCTCTGCCAGCCTGGCTGCAAACACCTCCAGGGAAGTGGCCCCAACCACCCCCCTGGGCAACCCATTCCAGGGCCTCACCACTCTCATGCTGAACAACTTTCTCCTCACGTCCAGTCTGAATCTCCCCACCTCCAGTTCTGCTCCATTCCCCCTAGTTCTGTCACTCCCTGACAGCCTAAAAAGTCCCTCCCCAGCTTTTTTGTAGCCCCTCTTCAGATACTGGAAAACCCCCTTCAGGAACTGGAAACCTGTATTCATGCCTGAGCCTTCTCAACCTTGACTATGTAGATTATTGATGGTTTGGCTTCCCTAGGTCCTGTCTCAGGGATCAAGGGCAGGCAGCTCCTGATGCAGTCGCTGGTGTAATTACCATTTCCCCTTTTAGATGCTTTTGCTGATAAATCCATGTAACAAATGCTTCCAAAAGGATTCTGGTGTGAAGCCTCTTCCCCTGAGATACCTGTGCAGATAGATAAATGGGTACAGAGATCTATATACAGACATGGATCTATCTATAGACAGCTAGAAATAAAATGCTGCTCCTGTCTTGGCAGCAACTTTTTGTTTCTCTCCATTTGCTTGCTTTCACCTTTCATGTTGAGAGCAAACCTACGTGTTCTGTTCAGTCACTCTCTTGAGTTCCTCCTACTCAGGCACTTCTGCAGCTCTCACTTTACTTCAGCAGTGCTCCACGTGAGCATCCTAACTCCAGCCTCTCTGGAAAATGCAGCAAAAGAAACTGCAAAAGCCACAGAGTCAGAGAACAGCTGGGGCTGGAAGGCACCTCTGGAGATCATCTTGTCCAAAAATTGAACCTACTCCATAAGCTTCTTGGAGAAAGGGAATCAGCCGGTGTAGGTGATTTTGTGGTTCAGGCTGCGCTGTGTCTAGTGCTTCAGAGCTGCAGGCTGCTGCTCCTCTGGCTGCCAAAGCAGCACTGTTTTGAGGCAGGGACTTGTATTCCGTGGTTTCCTAGCTCTTGCCGTTGCATGCCTGTTGTTTATTTGCTCTTGCAGGTAATCTTTCAGACTCTAAAGACTCACCCCACAAAGAAACAGCTAAAGCTCAGCCTGGATCTCCCGAAGCAGCAGCAGTAACGTCCCCTGCCTCGGCCACCTTTGGGAAGGCTGTTCAGACACAGCAGCCCTGCTCTGTCAAAGCCTCCTTGTCTTCTGACATCTGCTCCGGCTTAGGCCCCGAAGGAGGTGATGTGAACGCAAGCTCTGGCCAAGGTGATTTTTTTCCTACCAGCTGTTGGAGGTGTCTTCCAGTACATGCTGAAATTAGCTCACTTCCCCCCATGCCTGAACTTCTTAGGAGTGGATTTCACTTCTAGATCTATAGGAACCTGAGCCCTCTGACAATCCAAATCACTGGCGTATCTTTTAAAAAAGATGGTTGTGGTGTTGTCAGAAGAACAAAAGTAGATTATCTTAACAAGTGTCGAGGCAACACCCAAAAAAGGGATGCAAACTGGTAGGAGGGAAAGGCCTTTTACTTTTGCCAGCAGTGACTTTATACCAAAACCTCTTCTGAAGTCTGCCTGAGATTTCTGAGGGAAAAAAAAAAAAAAATCAAGGGCTAGCAGATTGTTTCCTGTACTCCATTTGAGGCTTTTTTCCTAGCCCCTCATTACTGGTAGACCCAAAGTTCCTCATTATCAACTACCAAACCATTTTGGGCTGGGGGTTGGGGGCTGGGGGAGAAAAAAAAAAAGAAAAAACCAGAACAAAACAAGCAAGCCCCGAGAAGCAAGTCACATTTCCTTTACCTAAGGAGTGAAGTCAGCGTGTGATTTTGGAGTCCCAGCTAAATGGCTGTAGATTGGCTGTGTTCCCCAGTCCCGACCTCTGATGCCTCTGTGTACTGCACAGCTCCTTAGGCTTTGACTGATCTCCTTGCCATGCATAGTGGAAGTTATAACGATGATTAAAATACCTTCCTCTCATTGCACATCCTGCCAAACTAATCTGCAAAGTATCTTACCTGTTCTCTTCTGCTGTTATTACATCCTTTGTGTATGGTCAATTAACTTACTCCTCTTGGCAAAGTTAAAATGGAGGTGTGGATGTTTAACTAACAAAGCTGATTTGACTGATGGTATAGGACATCTGATGGCAGCTACTTGTACTTTATAAGTGTCTTTGTTTTCTTCCCTTTATATTCATTTGCAGGCTGGACGGTTTTCCACCAAACGTCTGAGAGAGTGACCTATAAATCTAGTAGCAAACCTCGTACCAGATTCCTCAGTGGACCTGTGTCTTTGTCCATCTGTTTGTATTTGTTCTTTTGTATTTTATCACAGTCCATCTTTCTTTTAGCCCTTCCCTCCCTTCCCCCCCACCCCTTTTCCAATTCCATGTTTTATATCTCTGATATGTTTGGCAGGATGCCCGTTTTTCTGAACCATCTTTTCTATCTTTTTTCCCCCCCCCCCCCCCCCTCTTTCTTTTAAGTAACCCTCATCACCACACCTTACTTATTATTTAAGTTTTCCATACGAAAGCTTTTTTTCTTTATTTTTTTTTTTGCACTGCTTTTGGCTTGTGCCTGGGCACCAAAAGCATGTGTGGAAGATCTCATCATTTATTATTATTATTATGATGATTATAGCCTTATGGTAAATTT
>VWZI01011364.1:252089-303725 GCA_013396835.1 Psilopogon haemacephalus | reverse complement strand
GCAATGTGGCAAATAGACATTGTCTGCTGTCCCAGCTCCAGCGGCAACCAAACGAAATCCATCCTTCTGTAGACGAATGGTCTCTTTCACACATGTTTGGACTCTGAAGACATGCATGTAGCAAGCTGATACAATACTAGAAGGTCACTGAAGGGTATAACTTCCATACAAGGGCTGTATTAACACGATATANCCTCACCCCCTGCTCTTTGCATGTGGAAATGCTGAGACAACAGTGCTCCAGCTAGTTCTTTCCAAATCTGTCTTCTAGGTGGGCTTTTCCCCGGGCATCCACTTCAATTACTCTTAACTGAAAGCTTTTTTTCTATACCCAAGAGCAGCAGGGAGATCTGGTTACTCCGAGGGAGAGTACCATCCGGGTTTTTTTTGGGTGTAAGCTGATCTGGCTGAAGCACTTTCCTCAGCTTATTTTCTTATGACCTTATGTGACCTCAGAGATGAAGTCAATTAGCAGTTCATCAAAGCATAAAGAAGTTTAAAACAAACAACAAAACAAACAAACAAACAAACAAAAAAAGCAATATCAGATTTTTTCAGCTGATCCTTGGAAACGGATTGCTTAGGATCCAGGAATTATTTTTTTCGTGTGTGTGTATATGTGTCAAATAATTGTGCACCTGCTATTTTCTACCGGATTTGTATGACTTCTGAAGTAATTGGCAATTCATTCCACCAAATGATATCAAGCTACGAAATTGCAAAATTAAGAAAATTAAGACCTTTTCTTTTTTTTTTTTTTTCCCCCTTCCCCTTTCCAAACTCAAATTCATCCATGCTGCTTTTTGTAGGCAAACAAGATTTTGCTCGTACAATAAAGATATGTTGTGCTGAACAGGTACTATATAGGCCACTTACATACAACGTTAGGAAGGGTGAGGGCGTTCTGGGGAAGATGTTTGGTTACCAAACTCTTCACCTCCGTTAAAGATTGGAGCTCCCGTGGGAGTCCTGCATCGCTCAGCATTATCCAAGTGGTACGAATCAAAAGGCACGAGACCACTCAAAACACACTCCTCCAAATTTATAAACAGCATTTTATAAAATCATCCTGATTTTTTTTTTTTTTTTGGACTCCTTAGAAGTCCAAGTACTCAGGCTCTTGAAAACCGATGCTCGAAATGCAAGTTTCTAACCACACTTGAAGTCCTGAGACAATTTTGCAACCAGGAATTAATTCTTTTTTTTTTTTTTCCCTTGAGAACTTGAGGGGAGTTGTCAGTTGACAAGTTCTCCCCCTTTGGCATGCTGAGTGACAAAGCAGTTTCTTCCTCTGCACTTGTAACTCCCAGAAGTCGCTTCCTTAGCCTGTCAGAGAATTGCTATTCTGAGCGGCGCAAAAGGAACTGGGAGGTGGCGATGGAAACCCAGCACATTAACAGTATTTGGGTGCGTGGATATTGTGAATGAAAGCAAGGGAAGATGTAAACCTTTCAAATGGTGAAGCTGCCCCAACGCCTAAAGAACTCAGCACCACTAATTGCTTTCTGTTCTCAGCCCATATGCTCTCTTCTCGGCTTCTTCTGGGCAACGTGTTCAGAGAGGAGATTTGCACTCCCCCATTTCTGAGTCATACCAGGAGGTGGACTGATCTGCAGGCACTTAACCTTGACACAGCCATCCAAAGTCGCTGCTGCTTGGTTTCAAATCCAGCCTCTCACATGAGTTGCTAGACAGTTCTCCACAGCCAAATCACTTGTAGGTTTTGGAGGTTATTTCAGCTGGTTTCCCCAGTGAGCACAACAGGTTGGTAGTGTGCCTGTGAAGGGGTGAAGATGGGGCTGTGTGTGCCCCATCCTTCCCTAAGGGCAGCTGGGGCTGGGACTGCTGCTGGAAGGGTGTTCAGCTACCTATCCACTGCAGCCATGACTATGGGCCACAGGAATAGTAGTGCTAAATACTGCTGGCCTGTGCTCCATGCCCTCTGCAAGGACCGGGGCAATGCCTCATGCAGGCACAGCCAGGCGTTCAGATGGAGTGCTGAACATGTTTGCTCCTCACCAGGTTAGCCAGGGCTTTGAGCAGCCTGGCCTGTGGGAGGTGTCCCTGCCTATGGCACAGGGCTTGGAACTAAATGATCTTTGGGGTCCCTTCCAACGCAAACCATTCTGTGGTTCTCTGATCTTTGCCGTGCACTTGAGCAGGAGGAGCAAGTGTTGGAGACAGGCAGTGAGGGGAGCACTGCGTGTGCAAGGCTGAGAGGTGGCAGCACGGTGCAGGCCACTCAGTGCCACGTCCACACAGTTCAGGGTCCTGAGTCTATGCCACAAGTGGAGTTTTCCCCCGGAATTTGTCATTTGTTTGAGAGCTGTTGTGAAACGTTGTGCTGGATTTGCAGTACTGCTCTGAATTTGGTGAAGGCAAAGCAGGCTTTGGGGAGCTTGACTATTCCAGTGAGAGGCCAGGACTTCATCAGCAGGCAAAGCAGCAGCACATGTTTAAAGAGAGATGTTGAGATGCATTAAGGACAGTTTTGCCCAATATCTTGCCCTGGCTACAAGATCCATCAAACTTGAACACATTCACAGTGCTCTACAAGCTCTGGTTTTGATCTGCTCCCCGTGAGTCAGATAACAGTTGGGCCTGACGATCTTAAAGGTCCTTCCCAACTGGAAGGATTCTACAATTGTATGTCCAACATGGGCTTTCCTTTTGTGCTCTTTCTGGAAGAAAGTATTTTTGCTGGGCTTCAGCATGATTTTAGCCTGAGCTCCTTCCCTGGAGTAAACTGCAAAGGCGTCTGAGGGAAGAGTTTATGCAGCTTGTGAGTGGAATTTTCAACAGCTCCCTTTGGCTCAGATATGTTGTGTAAAGCGACTTCTGTCAAGCTCAACAATGAATATGTGGCATGTGCAGATGTGATGATGGAAATGGTCTAACCGGTTACTGCCATTATATTTTTTGTTGGTTTTTTTTAACTGTAGCTTTCAAGTTTTCTGGCAGCTGCTGCAGTGCAAATATGGGACAGTGGATCTCTTTTTTTTTTTTTTTTAATGCCCTCTCTGATACTTTAAACTTCTCAGGCCAAAAATCTCGACTTGGAGGTAGAACATTCTGCTGAGCTTCCGCAGGCTTAGATGAAATCTTAATTATGATTCATCTCCTTAAGCTTCCAGCTATTAAATACCTTGACGGTAGGAGTACTACAATTCATTAACCCGGTGAATTAGGCTTACCGAGTAATTGAATTGGAATTTAACGGCAGTCGCAGCCGAGGATTGCCGGTCCCTGCTGCAGGCAGTGGCACCATTTAGATGATGTTTCTCATCTCCCGGGCGGCATGCAGGAGTGACAGTGCTGGGAACAAACAGCTCTCTCCTTGGTGATTGACTCTCCTCTAATACTTCCCTTAAGGCAGCTCCACACGCGTGGCTGTTTGCGGATCTCTCTCTCTCTCTCAGCATCACTGTTCCCTGTCGCCTCCCCATGTTTGAGTTGGCACCCAGGGTGCCCACGAACTTGGCGAGTTGGGTTTTCAGGAAGCAGAAGGGTTGGTGATTAAGCTTTTTGACTGGCATTGGAGCAGGCAGCCCTGTAGTCAGCTGCTTGCTTTTGTTTTTCGCAGGCAATTGCTTTTCATTTGCATACAAATCGTGCTGAATTCTGCCTGTCTCTGCTGGGGGGACAGGCAAGAAAAGAGCATTCCAGTGTTAGTGCTGCTCCTGTTTCCATCATGGGAGCTAACTTTGAGCTAGGCAAGGTAAGGTGTATCTGAGGGGGGAAAAAAAAAGGCATTTCAATATGCACTACAGATGGTTGAGTCGTAAATGTGACTTGTATTTGTTCTCTAGGCTTTGAGATGAGAAACTGAACTTGGTCATGCTTGCATAAGACTTTACTGTAGTCATTTCCTTATGATGTTCCTGGAAGAGAAACCTCACTAAACTATGAAATAATAAGAAAAATCGTCCAAAGCAATCCTTCTGTTCCTCCTCATGCCACCCATATCAAAGCACAAACATTTCTTCTCCCCCCCTTTTTTTTTTCTCCTTCCTCTTTTCTTTACTCTCTCTTCCTCAGTCTCTGACTGGTGTGTCTCTCCTTTCCCCTTTGAAGACTCATTCAGAGCCTCTGTGAACCCGGACCTGCAATCTCTGAGTTCTTAAAAGCTGCATTTCTGGCACAGTAACATAAAATATCTAAGCTGGTTTGCTGTAGAGAAAGAGCTCATCCATCCTGTATCTTGCTTGTTGCCCCACACCAACTTTGCTCATGTTTTCAAGTGCTTCTTCACAATAAACTTGCCATGCCCCATGCCAGATCCTCATCTCCTTTCATACCATACAGATATTCTTCTTACCACGTCCAAAATACCTTTCAGGAAGTTTGGCACTCAAAACAGAAGTGGTGCCTGTGTCTGGCAAGATCTCACAGTTGAGTAGGGGTCTCAGTACGCTTCTGGCACTAACGATCTGTCCACCAGAATGTGTGAAACCATCATGAGGGATGGAGTGAGAGCATGCTGAAAAAAACCCCAACCAACCACCTGCTTGGGTGAAAGAAAAACTCAGCTACTCTGCTGGATTATTTTTCTGGATTATTTTGACAAGGCATAAGGGGAACTCTTTCACAGTTGCTGTCAATCGAAGTTCAGAACCTCACATGTAGACACAAATCCTGCTAAGAAGGTGTTTGGAAATAATTGGCCTCAGACCTGCAGAACAATGTATCTTTTTGGACTTGTAAAACAGGACTTTCGAGGGTTGTTTTACAGTTTGTCTTTGCAGCCAGACTAGCTTGACTCGTTCCTGAAAGCATTTTTGGCCTCCTGTCACTGAATGAATTGACATCATTTTTCCTGCCTAAATAGAGTAGGAATCAAAACCTCCTATGAGGAAGCCAAGGAATTGGGAAAAGAAAGCAAACAAACAAACAAAACAAAACAAAACAAAACAAAAAAAAAATCAAACAAAGCAAAACTACCAAAAACTGTACCCCCCAAAAAACAAAAACAAAACCAAACCAACCAAAAACCCAAACCCAAACCAATGCATCTTTAAGTCCGGGGACCTTGCTTTTGGCATGCTATTGTACTTCTCAAAGCTTCTGAATGGCTGCACATTTTAAGAAAGGTTTGAGCTGTCCAGTTAAACTTAAGACTTCCTTTACTCACCTGAACTGCTGACTTTGTCTGTCCTTTCTTGCATAATAACTAATTTCCGATTGCTTAAAAGTACAGAAGCTTGTCCGTCAGGTCTGTCGTGTTCAGTCTTACCTAATTCTGTCTGTCTTGTATTGTTTTACCTTGTAGGGTCCACCTTGAAACGACTATGTCTAGGCAAAGATCACAGTAGTAGTAACTATCCCATTTTTGTTTCTCAGTATTTCCTTCATGGCATGGGATTGTTTTTTTTTTTTTCTTTCTTTTTTTTTTTTTTTTTTTCCTTTTTTTTTTTTATATTATTTATTATTTCTTACTGTCGTTTTACTAAAAGCTAGTTGTTTAATGAAGTAGAGCTGATGCACTTCCTACTGGTATGAAATCAGAGTGTCTCAGTGGTGGTACTCGATGGTGTAATGCATGTGCTGTGATGTCTTGGGAGCCACGCATGCTGCAAGCCAGTGGTGGTGTTTCTTGTGTGTGGGACTGTGCACGCATGCGGCCAGGAATCCGGCTCCAGTGTTTTGTCCTTCTGAAATACTCACCTTTAGATGACTGCAGTTCTCTGCTGGAGGGCTTGAGAGCTTAAAAGTGATCTCGGTCCCGTCGAGCTGCATGAAACAGTAAACCCTGATTGAAGAGCTTTCCTCTCAAAGATACTGATTTTTTTTCTTTTTCTCACTGGTCCCTTTCCCCCAAGCAAAAAGAGAAGGAATTGAGCATTACCCACTGAGAAGTTAATGTTGCAGGTTGAATGCATGATCATTTAAAGGTTATTAATGTATTTTATGTAACCCTAGGACTAATTAGTTGACTGGTAACTGATTAACAGAAAAAAAATCAACCCAGAAGACTGAATGTGTTCATGGTTACTTATCTAAGAACTTTACTGCAGCTGTATGAACTTTTTGCTTGGAGAGATGGTCTTGATTTTGAATCAAAGAAGTGGGCCCAAAAGTTGCTTTCTGTTTGCTGCTGAGCTCAAATTCAGACACCTTCAGTTGCTGTTCCCTGCTGATCTTGCTGTGTCAGACTTGTTACCATCCCACCAAAAGGGCAGATTTTTCTTTTCCTCTACTTCTCCTAGAAATAACTGAACACAGAAATTAAACCTCTGCCTATACTCTTCCTGTCTGTTTTTATCTATACCAAAAGTTCTGTGCCTTTATCTTTGCCTCTAAAACTGCCCTATCTGCTTGTGTCCTCCTTTTCCCCCTCTTTCTTCTGTACAGTCATGGTCATGATGATGGTGGGGGAGGGATGCTAATAAAAAAAACAATTAGTGGAAAAAAAATGTGCAGGTGGCAAGGTAAACTTTGCTGACATCACCAAGAGTGATGGTGGAGTCCTGGAGCCTTTGAGCCTTAGCAGGCAGCCTTCCCTGTGCCTTGTGTGACAATGATGTTTTTCCAGGAGGACAGTAAACTTCCACAAGTGACACCAGTGGTAAATTCATTTTTTAAATGCCTGCAATTTGAACAAGCAACACGTCCTGTCTCCCACTCTCTGCTCTGCAGGCAGGCTCCTCTGCAGGGGCTTTGCAAGCCTTGGGGTGCCAGCATAGCTGGGACTGCATTTGGCTCTTCTCTCGGAGCGTTAATTGCAGCTGGAGAGAAGCTGCCAAGGCCGAGCTGACACGATGGGACAGAGGGTACCAACGCCTTGCACTCGGACCATTTCTTTAAGCAAAGTGTTCTGTGGGCAGGAGGGGGTGGGTTAAGAATCTGGAAAGGCAGCATAAGAAGTGCAGTAGAGGAGAAAAGTGTTTGAGCAGCGGAGTGGTGAAGCAGAGATGCCATTGTCAACTTTCTCTGTGTGTGATTTTCCAGGATCCTCCACAAACAGTCTTGTAACGTGTCCTGAGCCCCTCCCGCAATCAGCCCTGCAGGTTCAGGCCAACAACAGTAACAACAAGAAAGGGACCTTCACAGATGATCTTCACAAGCTGGTTGACCAGTGGACAAGCAAAACTGTTGGAGCTGCACAGACAAAGCCTTCCTTAAACCAACTGAAGCAGAACCAAAAAAGGCAAGACATGGAGCCCAAAGCTAACCCCATGCAAACACAGAATGAGACATCTGGAGTAAGTGGCACTCCTTGAAGGACCTTTTGCTGTGTGTCTGAAAGCCTTTGCAGAAGGACATAGACTAAGATTACTTCAGATTAACTGCTTCCTAGAAATGTCTGTCTCTTTTCATTAAGTACTAAACCAGATTATTAATAATAATAATTATTATTTTTTTAATTGTCTTTTGGAATAACCTTGATGGACGTATGGGCTGCAATACAGAGATAAAAAAATATATATTTTTAACTTGCAAAACTGCTTGTTAACAGCACTCTACAGCAATACTCATACCTTTAACCCATATGTTGCTGAAGTTTTAACTATTCCTAAAGGGGTTTGTTTGTTTTTTGGGTTTTTTTGATGCTTAATGGTACTCTTTAGGTAGAGCAGAGGCTGGAGGCTTGGAGGTAGTGAGCTTTGGTTGGAGTGGAAGCAGAGTGCTGTGCTGAGCCAGGGAACAGCTGGGGCTGTTTCTGAGCTTTGCCTGTTGTACTGGGCATCTTTGAGGCCCTCTGCCGTGTGACAATACCATCTTCAGAGATGCTGTGAGAGTACTTTACAACAGAATGGAAATTGGAAGCTCTCCTCATTCACCCCCTTCTTGCTTTCAGCAGCAGGGAAAACAAAAACGTTGTGAGGAGCACTTGTGTCCGTCTCCAGTGTTGGTGTTCGTAGCTGAGTGATGGTAGGGAGCAGGCACAAAAATCCCCTCTCACAGTTCTGCCTCACCCTGCTCTGGGTTTTCAGACCTCCTCTTCTTCACAGTTGGATGATTCTTTGACTAGTAAGTTTTGCTGGATTTTGTGGTTTTTTTTGGAAGACTGGAATTTGAGCCAAATTAGAGGAAAATAAATTAATTTTTAAAGGCAAAGAAAATGAAAACAAAGACAGTCAGAGACGGTTTTGCAATCCCTTAGAAACAAGACACCTGGGTCTGGGGAGTGAGCCATTGCCTTTATGGCATGCAGGAGTTAAAAACCAACTTGTATGCAGCAGTGGTAGCTCTGCAGGTACTCCTGAGGTGAGACCTGCCAGAGCAGGAACTGTGCTAACAGCTCTGCCTTGCTGCCCTGCTGCTTTTGGCGTCGGCGTGGACTTCACAGGTGATTTGTGCAAATTTGGTAAGCAGTTTGATGCTAACTCTTAGCTGCCACAAATGAACAAAAACCAGAGAGTAAATAATCCTTCTACAGGGTGATGGTTTAACCAGTAGAGATCTCTTGAGGCCCCATCCCTGGAGGTGTTTAAGGCCAGGCTGGATGGGGCTGTGGGCAGCCTGATGTAGGGTAGGGTGTCCCTGGGCATGGCAGGGAGGTTGGAACTGGATGAGCCTTGTGGTCCCTTCCAGCCCTGACTGATTCTATGATTCTTCTACTTGAGAGCCTCTTGGCTTTCACAAAGTAAGTCTAGGTTGATGCTAGTAAACAGGGAGGGGTTTGTAGTTTAGGGTTACAGGTCAGACTTGGTGATCCTGAGAGCCTTTTCCAACCTGGATGATTCTGTGATTCTAGAAATTGCTGGTGAAGGCAGAGATTTTGTTCTGTTAAGCCACTTTGGATTCTTTTGGTGTCCTTTTTACAGCTTGATGTCTTTCCCCTGAGAATTCTGCAGTAGTTGGAGGCATGCAGTGAGGGTGTTTCCTAACTCTGGAAGATCAAGTGGTTACTTTGCATATTTAAATCACCAAATAACATCAATTTAGAGTCAACTTTAACCTTCCACACTCTTGGAGTCTCTGATTCAAAGCCTGTGGAGAAGGCAGAGTATTGCTATGAGGGGAACTGCAATGTCTGTGTCTCAGTACCCTGATTTTAGAGGGTTTCCTTTTCTCAAATGTGGCAGGACACTGATTTTTTAGAGGGTTTCTTTCTTTCTGAAGTGTGGCAGCTGTTCCAGGGAACTGGCAACACTGATTGAAGCCTTTTGGAGATGCCAGAGAGGCTGGGATTCTCTGCTCTTCATTTCACATCATTTCTCCTTGCTTGGAAGGGTGGCAATTGTTTGGAGGCCTTGCAAGCCCTGCACCAGCTTGCCCCAGGTGGTTCTGTGTGTGCAAGTCTTTGTAGGGCCATAGAGGCAGCAGAAGGGATGCAAAGGTAGATGGCAAATATTCCTAACATGGTTATTGCTGAGAGATTTGGGCCTCCAAGATGCTGCAGATGGTACAAAACATGGTGGTGGGCG
The DNA here is from genome assembly GCA_013396835.1 of Psilopogon haemacephalus. Lineage (NCBI taxonomy): Eukaryota > Metazoa > Chordata > Aves > Piciformes > Megalaimidae > Psilopogon > Psilopogon haemacephalus. The sequence goes on along the minus strand of VWZI01011364.1, from coordinate 294,354 downwards.
TGATACAAATGATTTTTACAAGGTTTGTTTGGGCCATTGAGCATCATTCTGCTGTTTGTGTCTTTTGAAGTTCACCCTAAAGGGGAAATTGAAGTTAAGTAAAGATGCTCGGTGCAAAACAGCCAGAAGAGGAGGAAAGAAATCGTGTGAGAGGAGCCTTAGTCAGAGCAGCTAGACAGGTGACCCATCAGAAACTGAAGCAGTGAGCTGCGTGAGGAGATGTTGTATCTGCACTGAATCACCTTTGAAAACAGGATTGAAAAGACAAAAAGAACTCAGGAAATCACATAACTGATGGAAAAAAATAGCTTTCTCCCGGGGAGCATGGTAAAGCTCAGGCTGTACTGCTCCAGCCCATCTGCCAACACCATCGCTTCGTCAGCTTTCTGATCCAAGCCAAAAATGCTTTTGCAAGAAAAGAATAGGGAGCACTGAACAGATTTGCAGCCCATCAGAGAGAGTTCTAATAAGGGTTTCTGTTGGAAATAAAGGCTGGGTACATTGGCAAGGGGCTGACTTTTATGCCTTTTCAGTTTTGCCTGGAACAAGCCAGCAGGAAGCTGTTAGGGTAGGTTGCCTTCAGACTAGGGGGTCTGTTCAAGGAGAAGCTGTTGTTGGTTCTGTCCCACGGTTGGAAATGAGGGCAGGAGGGAGGCAGTATTTGTACCTTCACCTCTGAATTGTCTCTGGAGGCTATTGGGCAGACAGATGTCTCCTTGAAGGGTTTGTAAACAGGAGGAGGAGGAGTGGTGCGAGTTGTCCCGCGGTGCTCTGCTGGAATGAGCACCAGAGAGCTCCTGTATGTGGCACAGAGGACAAGCAGATGATGAGCATCTTCCTGGGCTGGAAGCCTAGGGATGATCTTACAGAAGGTATGACAAAGAAGGCATCAGAGCAAATGGACCCTTTCTCCTCTGTGTCTGGCCAAGGGAAAATGGCAACAAATCCTCCCCTTTTCCCTTCCCCTCCCCAGTAAGAGGTTTTTTGGTTTTGTTTTTTGGTTGGTTGGTTTGTTTGTTTTTGATGCATTGTTTTCTCTTGCTGTCCACCCACTGCTATTTGAGTGTACAGGGTGGTTGTGTGGCTGACTCCAAGCCTTCCCTTTCACCCTGGAAACAGAGGACATGCTCTCTCCTGCTTTTAATTTCTTGAGATGCTTCTGCCACCATCAGCAAACTGCTGGCTGCGTGAACACAATACATTATGGGTGCCTTCTTCAGCTAAGTGAGGGCTACCCTTGAAGGCTGGAAGTCAGCTCAGATAAGAAATTAGTGGTGTGTTGGGGTTTATTTTCATCCTCTTCATCGTCAGAAGCATAGAAACCAATAAAATAACGGGTGGAAAGGAAGACTTGAAGTTCTGCTTTGCTTCTGTGGAAGTCATCTGTCTAGTGGCTGCAAATCCTGGTTTATCTGTATTAGAAGATTAGATACCTTCAGGTGTCCAGTGATGTCACAGGATCACTGACATTGGACTCGATGGTCTTGAAAGTCTTTTCCAGTCTAAGAAATTCTGTGACATGGTGCTTTTCAAATGTTTGCTTTCAATGTGGAAATACAGGTAGATTCTCATCACCAGTGACTGGAAAGGACTAGAGAGAGGAGATATTAGGAAGAACTGTTCAGCCTAGAGAAAAGTCCAGAGGGACCCTAAAGCTGCCTTCCAATACCTGAGAGTATCCTACAGGAAGGCTGCAGAGGGACTTTTCATGAGGGTGTCTAGAGTCAGGACAATGGGGAATGGTTTGATGCTGAGGGAGAGTAGGTTTAGACTAGGCCTTAGGAAGAAGTTCTTGAGTACAAGGGTGGTGAAACTCTGGCACAGGTTGCCCAGGGAGGTTGTGGATGCCTCTTCCCTGGATGTGTTCAAGGCCAGGTTGTTTGAGGTCTTGGGCTACCAAATCTAGTTGAGAGGTGTCCCTGCCCATGGCAGGGAGTTGGAATAGATGATCTGTGAGGTCCCTTCCAACCTGAGCCATTCTGTGATTCTATGATTATGGGAGATTTTCCAACTTAGGTTTAAAATACCAGCTGAAATGAAATGAAACTGAAGTCAAACTTCCTGATCAGAGCTGTTTCTTGCGCTCATCTGTGTTGAAGAAATGATCAACTAATCCTTCTGCACAGGTAACTGTGGCTGTTCTCAGCCGAGGAATACACCTGGCAACATGAGCTGCCTTGTGTGCAAAGTGCTGAACATTGTGTACTTCAAAGGCACTGTCTGAAAGATGCCTGGGAATAAAGGGCTTACCCAAAAATGTTTTCTGTTCTTTATACCTTTACCTACCTTCATGGGCTTGAAAGAAAAAAAAAAACTTACCCCAGGAAAGCTGGAAATGCCTCCCGAGTCCCTGCTGAGGTGGTTTTTCTGTGTCAGTTGGTGACAATTGTGCCACAGGCTTCAAGAAGTGTGGAATGGTTGGGTTTGGAGCATGGTGCAAGTCTGTTCCCAGTTGCACATGTAGAGCCTTAAATCCAGCTGCTGCTTTACTGAGGGATTTAGCTGAGAACAAAAACAAGTCAGGAGGCACGAATCGGGTAGAAGTAGATCTCTCTGTATTTAAAAGAGCTAAAAGGAAGCCTTTTCAAGCTTAATAATTACTGCTTGTAGAAGGAATTCTCTATTTTGGGCAGCTAATCCTTTGTCATCCATGTACAGCGGTGTGGTTTGTTGGAAGCCATTGTTTTGGAGATCTAATAACAGCTTGTGGTCTTCAGGTCTTAAAAATATGTCCTCAGTTCCCCTTTTTTTGTTGTTCTTGGGTTTCTGCTGTTAATTTTGTCAGATTTTTATGCATTGCTAATGTTAAATTCATGACATCACCACGGCTGTTTCTCCTGGTTCAATGCTCACCATCTGACACGGGCCAGAACTGGAGACAGGGAAGTAAGGGAGGGGTGTGGAGTAGTTCTGTATTGCCCTCGACTTGCTTTGGCTTAATGCTTCAGAGCAGTGAATCCTAGAGTGGTATTGCCTTTTTTTATTTTTCATTGAGAACCTATTAATAAACCCCCCCCACCACAGGCTCATCTTTCTCCACCCAAATTTTACCACCGTACCAACGTTACCAGGTTAACATGAAATACAAAATGAATAGGATACTCCCAGGCTTAAGTAGCAGCCTTGTGTCATGAGTAGGTGCTGGCTTGGTGGGAGCCACAGCAGGGCCTTCCAAACCCTGCCACATGAAACCCAGAAAGAAGTGCAGAGGGAGTGGGCAGTGCTCCGGGGAGTGGCCACTGCCACAGCACTGCACATCCTGCAGCCTGCATTTAGGAAGGAGAGATCCTTCTCTGTCCCTCACATGCGAAACCTGAGTAATTGGAGTGGGTATCACAGGATGTTAGGGGTTGGAAGGGACCTAAGGAGATCATTGAGTCCAACCCCCCTGTCAGAGCAGGACCAGACAATCTAGCACAGATCACAGAGGAACACATCCAGACAGGCCTTGGAAGTCTCCAGAGAAGGAGACTCCACAGCCTCTCTGGGGAGCCTATTCCAGAGCTCTGAGACCCTTCCAGTAAGGAAGTTCCCCCTTGTGTTGAGCTGCACCCTCCTGTGCTGCAGCTTCCATCCATTGCTCCTTGTCCTATCCGAGGGAGCAAGTGAGCAGAGCCTGTCACCCCTTGCCTGACCCTCAGCCCTCAAATACTTGTAAGTATGTATTAAATCCCCTCTCAGTCTTCTCTTTACCAGACTAAGCAGTCCCAGGTCCCTCAGCCTTTCCTCATAAGTCATGCCCTCCAGTCCCCTCATCATCTTCACAGCCCTCCACTGGGCCCTCTCCAGCAGATCCCTGACCCTCTTAGACTGGGGAGCCCAAAACTGAAGGCAGTATTCAAGATGAGGTCTCACCAGGGCAGAATAGAGGGGGAGGAGAACCTCCCTTCATCTGCTGGCCACACTCTTCTTAATACATCACATCTCATTGGCCTTCTTGGCCACAAGGGCACATTGCTGTGCCATGGATGTTCTCCGCCAGCACTCCCAGGTCCCTCTCCACAGGGCTGCTCTTCAGCAGGTCACCTCCCAGCCTGTACTGGTGCAGTTTATTATTCCTAAACCCAGATGCAGAACAAGGTGTCCTTGTTGAACTTCATTCGTTTCCTATTTTGGTTCCTATTTGGTTCCTATATTAATAGAATGGGAGAAAAAAAATATCTGGAAGTGCTGCTGGCAGCCCCCGAGGCAGGAGCAGTTCCCGCTGTGTCCTCGGCGGGGTTGCATCACCCAGTCTCAGCCACCGCCGGGGCTGCTCTTTAACCACCGTGGCCAATCTTTTCTCCGTCCTACGCTGCCCTTAGCTCAGAAAAACTTCTTGCAGAAATACGTGCTACAATTTTGAAAGCCTGCTCCGAGAGTGGCTCTGAAAGTACGAGATTTGAGCGCGTTCTGCATTTAGTTTGTTCATTTCTATGCAGGAAGCCGAGCATAAGAAAATCCTTGGGTTGGTTCCTTCGGGTTTCCGTGGCTTTTTTTGTGGCAGTCAGTTCTCTTAGTGATGCTTCCTGTCTCCTTAAATAGATTACATTCAGGCAGCCTTCCCCTCCTCTTCCTAGCAACCTTCCCTATTAATTTTTTTCCACTTAAAAAAAAAAAAAAAAAGAAATTAAAAGGAAAGACAGAGAAGTATCAGAGCCAAAAGCAAGCCCCACCCCACGAGCTGCGAGGCTGCCGTGCCAGCCCTGCGCTGCCTCCAGCTAGCAGGTGCCCAGCCGTGGGGCAGGGCTGCCTCGGCACGCCGCTGCTGCCTGCGGCAGGCGGGGAGAAGAGGAGCTCAATGGCAACGCTTTCTGTATTCTTCTCTCCGTAGGTTAATTCAGTAAGAACGGGCCTGGGGAAAAAGGGCGTGGTTCCGCTGTCTCGCCCCATGCCCGCTGCGTTAGCTCCTGGAGCCTCGCCGCCCCTGCCGGTGCCTCTGCCGGGGCCTGCCCTCCCTGGCACGGTGACACCTTACGTGATGCCTCTCTGTCAGTACGGAGGAGTTTTCCCGATGGCCGTTTACGGAGTGCAGTGGCCGGGGCCGGCCGTGCCGCCCGGGCTGATCCGCGCCCCGAGCATCGGCCGCTTCTCGCCGCTGGGCAAAACCTGCGTGCAGCTGTACCCGGGGCCGCTGCAGCGCCCTGCCGCCGAGCCGCCGGGGCCGCGCCTCCGCATGACGTAGCTGGGCGGCGGCACCGGCACCGGCACCGCGCTGCCGCCCGCACTGCTGCCCGCACTGCTCCGGGGGTGGGTCCCGCACGACGTGTAGGTGGAGCGGGCGGGGGTCGGGTCAAGCCTGCTAGCACACACAGCCATACTCTGCATCCAGCGATCACTGTGAGATGGTTCCGCACGAGAAGGTCTGTCCGGCCTGGCAATAGCTGCTTGTATTCCGTTGCTGAAGACACTTTATTCCTTGCGTTCTGAGGTTTTCACACTTGCGACCCTTAACAGTCGACGTACTTGAATTGATGACTAGCAAATTGTACTAACCCTGCGGGAGTACAGTGCCTTGAACTTCAGCTTCTCAGTTGCAGCTGGAAAGACCTTCTCTGGAAGGCATGTTCTAGTTGCAACCTGCTGGCGAGTGGAAGCTCTTTTTCTTTGCAAAGCTGTGGGAGGTTCCCATCCGGCATGCATCGGTTTCGCTCTGCTGTAAAGGCTTTGAATTTCTTTTCTGATGCTTTATTAAAGCCAAAACCCTCTTGGGAGGTGAGGTTTGGCCGAGATGCTGGTCACACGATTGTGCTGGTACAAGGAGCAGTGAGATGCATGCTTGAAAACTGGAGCGTTTCCAGAGTGGTGCAAGGATGTTGTGTATCAGGACAGGTGATGGCGTTGGGCAGTGCAGTCTTCCCCAGTCTTTGGTTGAAGTGGTTGTAGCTGGCAGCTTCCTCCAACAGGCAGGCAAATGCTGTTTTCTGCTGGGTCAGCAGCAAACTGGATTTTGTTGTCTTTCCCCTACTGGACTTTTCATAATTCAGTTCAATTACAAATTCGTGCATGTTTCCTAAGTGAAGAAATGTAACTGAGATCTCAGCTGTTAGGAGAACAGGTCTCCAACTTACTGTAAAGAACCATCTCAAATACAGCACTTTGGTGTGTTCTGGCTTCGCTCCGGCCAACGAGGNAAAAGAAAGAAGCTCTTCTTCCTCATATCTAATACTTCAGGTTTGGAGTCTCACCATCTTTTTGTTTGAAAACTTTTTTTTTTTTAAATTGTGTTAATTTTTTTTTAAGCGATGTTTGCGCTGCCGCTGGCATGGACACCTCTCTCCTGGTGGCAAGTAGCTCTTTGCCCGTTTGGCCGTGCGTAGAGCCTCTCCACCTGCACCTCTCAGTCTAAAGGCACAAGATAGCCACTCACACTGGGTTGCTTGCTGGTAAGTCTCCTTCCCCTAGAAAGCGCTGAGGGAGAGCGTTCCCAGGCGGAGGCCGTCAAGCGCGCGAGCGCAGCCGAAGGCAACCTTGCTCCCATCTCTCCTGCCCGTGGCATTTTATCCTGCCTGCTGACGGGCAGAGATGTGCTGCCAAGCTGTGAATTGTATAGTTCTATTGTACTTTGAGCATTCTCTCTGTCTGAAATTTATTTCCTTTGTACCCTTTGAATATATTATTCCATCAATTCAGTTAGAATTGAATTTTATAGACGATTATGCAGAGTCTTCTGCCTGGGCAAAATACTTACTGTAGTAAGAGATTTCTGTTCTCTGTAACATGTACCTTTAATTTGTTTGGGTTTTTTGGGTTTTTTTTAGATTCATGTCTGTATGCTTCATGAGCAAACATGGAAAATATGTTCTCACACCAGTTTCCCTTCGGCTCGCACTGAACCTTACAGTTTATGTTGCTGTTGTCTGTTGTATAGCCCATCCCTTGTATACTGACAAAGTCAGTGGCACCAAGAACCCCGGGAAATTGTATAGACTGACTACAAAGAAGAAAAAAATAAACATTTTTGTGCTTGAAAACTGTGTGCACAACCCAGTGTTCTTCTGAAACAGAGAGCTGTGTCAGCTTCTCCGCTCGTCCGGGTAACTCTGCCTTTGTTTTCCAGCCTCTTGTTCCTTGCCTTGCGTAGAAGGAGCAGCTGTAATGCCCCCACTCGTCCTCAGCCCATAACCGATACCTCCTGCCTCTTGGCAGCTGCAGAAGTGAAATGGTGCTCCAGAGGTTGTGTAGTGCCACCTTGAAGGTTTCTTTGCTTTTGAAACTTCCTGCCCGCTGCAGCGTTTCTGCTGCCCCTGCTGGAAGATTACCTGAGTTGCTCTCTAAGTAGATGGTGTCTTCAGTTGTTGGTGCTACACGTGAGGATGCTAGAATTTGGTAGTAGCTGGTGAAAGAGCCATGTGGACCATATCTCTTCTACCCTGAGAATGCTAGGGAAGGCCTCCTAACTTGATCCTCCTAACACTGAAATGCGAGGAAGCAAAGACATAAAGTTGAGCCCTGATGCAAGCGGCACCCTCTTGGTGAGCACCATTGCTGGTGTAGACTGCAGGAGACATTAGAAAGGAACATTTGGGAGGTTTGATGGTCTTGCTTCTGTCTTCCTGTGCATTTGATGCATGTGGCTTTGCTGTGTGCTCTGTCCATTCAGGCCTGGGAGGTGAGCTGCAGCTGGGTGCCAGCCCTGCTCTCCAGGCCTGGGAGGTGAGCTGTAGCTGGGTGCCAGCCCTGCTCCCCAGACCTGTGTTGGCCACCTTGCATGTGCTGTGCAGCCAGGAAGGGTGGGCAGCCTGGGGCAGCCAGGCCACGCTTCTCGTGGGTCTGTTCCTAGCTATTGCCTCTTCAGCTGGTACTGGGGCCAAATGATGGCTCAGAGGTTGATGTCTGCATTTTGGTAGTGATGACCTTCATTTGCTGATAGCCTTCTTGGCTGTAGTTCTTTCCATTATTAACTTGAAGCTATGTTTTGTTGCCCTTGATTATGCCAATCGTGTCCAAGGGTGCTTTGACCCTTGGTGGCTATGGATCAAATGACAGGAGATTAAATGTACTTGGCAACTGCTTGAGCTAAGGAGTGAGAGGGACCCAAGGGGTCTGTGCTACACCATCGGAGGTGGGGATCTGTACCCAAAAAAGACATTGCCTTGCAGACCCAGAGCTGAGCTGACTTTGTTCCTGACTCTCAATATTGCTGTGATGTGCAGTGAAGGGTTGGAAGCTGGGCAGAATTCCTGCCTCGATGGTTACAGCCATGCCCTGTAGCTCTGTCATCATCTTCTAACGTCCCCAGTGCTGCTCCGCGAGGACAAGCCTGAAGTCGGTGTGGATCCTCAGCTTTAGAGGTTCCAAGGAACTCGCTCACAGATCCTTTGATTGCAGTCTTGTAGTTCTAGAACCTTAATGCAAACATTGAAAGGCTGTGTTAAATTGCCATGCCCTGGCTTGGAAATGCCAAACTAAGTTTGCCCATGTGCCATTAATTTGGCTGTCCCATTGCCAAGTGATGTGGTATCCAAACATGTCATCACATCTGCTCTTCCCAGTGCATCCCTGGCTTGCTTGGAGCAGGGCTGGACTGGGAGGAGAGCTGCTGCTGCTGCTGGCACTGCTTGTCTGCTGCAGGCACTCAGAGCAGGAAGCTGGAGAAGGCAGGGAGAGACATTCAAGGGGTCAAGGCTCTTCCACAAACCCAGGCTTCCCGACAGGGGATGATGTCCAATTGGCCCTTGCAGTTTCTTTGCGTGTTCAACTCTGGTCTTCATTCCACAGCTACTACTGAACTTGTACTTCAAACCTGGCTCCTAAATTATGCTGTTTTGCAGTCTCCTATGTGACTTCGTGTCTCTGAAATGCATAGTATGAAAGACAAGGCTGAATGGGGCAGGGGTGGCAGGCTCTGCTGCTGCAGAGATGTTTGTGTTCAGGAGGAGGGAGGAGGGCTGGCTCTTGCTAAGGGGAAGCATTCCTAAAAAGAACTCCTTAAGGAAGTCACAGGTTTTGCCATGTGCTGTTTGTGGTAGGAAATCAGGAGTACTCCTGACTCAGTCATTGCCTTCACTTGGCTTTCTCAATAGTTGCTCTTTCCCTTCAAGCATTTTTTTTTTTAATGATAGTGGTGCACTATTTACAATTCTGAGAACGTTCAGAGTTCCTCCAAACAAGCCCCCTGGACATAGCACTTGGTGGGTCTGTGTTGGTGTTGTTCAGTTAGCGCACATTTGAGGAGGAAAAACCTCCATCCTCCCATGTTCTTTGGAGGCTGGCTTTGGAGAGTTGCAACCAGAAATCTCCCTGCTGAAGTGAGGTGAACTCAACGTTGCTTTCTCCGAGTCCCCATCGCCTAATTAAGTAAAGAGTTGATGCTTCTGGAGTAGGACTGATGGGTTAGCTAGTGTGGTGAAAACCTACCTAATGTCCTTTCTGCCAGCTAGCCCCCACCTGAGTTTTTTATAGCTGCTGTTGGAAGTGTTGGCTTGGAGGCAGAGGTCACAAATGCAATAGCTGATGACTGTGTTTAGCATCTCAGTAAAGTTTCCTTGCATTTTCTGGTTCCTCATCTGCCCTTCCCAGTCCCCAGCCTGGTGATGTTTGTGGAGAAGGATGGGTGTGTGGCTGCTGAACGTGGGCAAGGTCTCTGCAGAGCCTGTGAGCTGGCAGTTCACGTGGCTCTTTGCTGCCACAGATGGATGAGTATCTTGCTGTGGGGCTGGGTTTAGAAAGCAGCAAAGCTGTCATCATGTGGAAGTTCTTGCCGTGGTTATTAATTATTGACTGAATCCTTGAGCAGCATTTCCTTGGTGGTGTTGGGCTGTGGCTGGCTGGTGCTTAGGCTGAGCTTCAGTTGAGTCTGTGGTGTTTCTTCTGAAGGAACTTGGTCAGTACAATTCTTTTCCTGTCTGTGTCCTCCTGGGATGAGCTGTGGGTCAGGTGGGAATTGTGCCGTGACTTGCACGTGTGGGTAACACTTGCCTCTGTCGGTACCTGCTGTTCCAGCTAGGTCTGTTTCTGGAGCCATCCCTCCCTGCAGATGAGGATGGTGATGGTGCAGCCCTCACTGCCCTGCTTCTTTTATTAATGCAGATAAGCTCCAGAAAGGCAGCATGATGAAATGAGGTTTATGAGCTGTCAGGCTACAAGCTCTGCATTATGAAAGAATGGGCTTTGGATGGGCTCTGATGTTACCTGTGTCAGTAAATAGATTTATTGCAACCCACCCAGCTTGTAGCAGGAGGCAGAACCTTCACCTTCTCTATGTGACATGGTCCTTTCTGCTCGTTGCTCAGTGGTAGCTGCAGCGTGCTAACAGGATTGCTGCTGCACACTTGGGGAGCTGTATGTGACTGTAAAACTTCTCCCTTGAAATAACTTCTGTGTGAGGAGGTTAGAGGCTGTGTGACTCCAGTCTTACACGCAGAGCCTCATTAAGCATTAGCTTCTGCTTGACAAGTGCAGAGCAGCTGTGCGTGGAAGCTGCTCTACTATTGTGCTAAGGTATCTGCTCTAAGGGTGACATAGTTGTGACAAGTTCCTGGTCTGTCAAACTCTGTTGAGAAGGGAAGCTCAGATTAATTCACTTTGTTGCAGTGCCACTGGATGGGTTCAGGGTGTCTCTTCAGCACGATGTTGTTGTGGCAGATGAACAAGGCAGAAGGAGTAGTTAGGGTTTTTTTTTCCTTTTTCCTTCAGGAAGGAGCTGATCCCTGTACTTTGCCTTTCATCTGAGCACAGCTACAACAACACTGCTTTCCAGGGCTTTTAGGTGATGAAATAAGAAATACAGTATGAGAGGGAGGGCATCCAGAGAAGAGCAGAGAGGCTGGTGAGGGGTCTGGAGGCTGTTGTGTGAGGAGCAGCTGAGGGAGCTGGGGTTGTTCAGTCTGGAGAAGAGAAGGCTGTGGGCAGCCCTCATTGCTCTCTACAGCTAGCAATAAAACAAGAGGAAATGGGCTGGAGTTGTGCCAGGGGAGGTTTAGGTTGGATATCAAGAAAATTTTTTCCTGCAGGAGTGATCAGGCATTGGAACAGGCTGCCCAGGGAGGTGGTGGAGTCACCATCCCTGGAGGTGTTCAGAAAGTGTGGAGATGTGGCACTTCAGGATACAGTTTGGTGGTCGTGGGAGCAGGCTTATGGTTGGACTCAATGCTCTTGAAGGTCTTTTCCAACCTTAATGATTCCATGATGGGATGGGCATGGTGAAAGTCTCTCGAGCCATACTTCTGGGGACTTCTTTGTGTCTATCATATTTTTATTGAGACATTATGGGGTGCTGACACTCTCTAAACTCTTAGAAAATCCAAGTAGATAAAACCAACTGCCAGTCCATCTCAAAAGGGTATTCTTTACTTCAAAGGACTTCTCATTTGTGTGGTGGTGTTTGGTTCTTTTTAATTACTTTGCAAATAAGGAGAAGCTTCCTCAGTGTGCAGTGGTTGTGTTTCAGGCTGGACAGGCTGCAGCTAACAGATTTCTCCCTGCCGGCAGCAGGTACAAGAGGTGCAGTCGCTGCTTTTTCCCGTAGCTCCTGCCAGCACTGAGGAAGTTTGGAATGTAACCACTGATCTCCTCTCTGCTGTTATCTGGGCAGGCTGACCTCAAAATAAACAGCCAAGATGTTGTCCTTGGGACATGGGCTAAGCAGGGGTTTGTATCCAGAGCCAGGCACCTAGAGGACTTGCTTGGCTTCTGGCTTTCTGGCTGACCTGTGGTGTAACCAGGGTCAGACCCACTGCTGCCCGAAGTAGTTAATTCTGTCTTGTTTTCCTGGAGGGACAGTGCTGGCTGCCAGTAGGATGGTGATGGATTCAGCTGGACCTGCAGAACTGAAGTAGATCAGGAGCTCAGGGAGGAATTGCGACCTAGGCATGATTTTACTTCCTTTCAAAGCGATTCTCCCTATGAGCAGGCAGAGCAAGAAACACAGGAGGGGAATAACTGGGACCACATTTAAGGACAGCAGAGCTAACACCTGGAGACCCACCAGGAGCTATGCCAGCCGCCGCAGCTGTTTGCACAGGGAGCCTTCCCCCGCTGGCCCTCGCCTGCCCCGCTGCTGTAAGCGACTCTGCCTTTCTCCGGAGTGCATCCGGCAAGCTGTGTGCTCGGTGAACCCATCTGTGCTTGCAGGGCCCCTGCAGCAGGCATGCTTCCACGCTGCAGGGCACGGCAGCCTGAGCAGCATGCAGCACAGCCGCCGTGTACGGTGCCAGGCGTTGCGCGGGGATGCATGGGGGCACCTCCCTGTGTCGCTGCCGCTTCAGCCTTGCGCTGTGCTCTCCGCACCCTCACTGCGTTTTATTCCGGTGCTGGCGCTTCCAGCCCTCAGCATCCCTGTGCCCTTTTGTGTCCGCCCAAGCCAGCTCGCATTGCTGTCTGTGAAGGGTGCTGGATGCTGACGGATCCCTTCCCTGCCTTGTATTCTGCTGCTGTGGGGTGTGGCTTCCCTGCTTCCCCGGTGGGAGCAGGAGCCTAGGCTCAGGTTGGACACAGGAGGTGAGCTTGGACTGTATCGCCAAGCCTGCAGGCACAGGGAGCTGGTGCTCAACACTTGCCTCAGCAAGTCCCTTCAGCAGCCTCCTGCAGCAAGCCTCCTGTCCTCACTCAGCAGCAGTCCCACACCAACTGAGCCAAACACTGGGCCCCTTGGCTGGCTTTCTCTGTTTCTGCCTCCTAGGAGACTACCTCTCCCCCCACAGGAATCAAGACTCCAGCCTGAGGGGCTCCACAAGGTGCTGGGGTTCTGCCACCAACATAAATGTGTTTATGCCTCTGAGCTTTCAGTGCAACCCAGGTGATGTGGTACCAGGAGTTTGGTCTCTGTTTCCCTGCCAGATGTGCACAGGGGGCTGGCATGCTCTGGTAGGAGCCATCTTCTGCCTGCTCTTCAGTCCACAATCTCATGTGGCCCTTTTGGGTTTTGCTGGTTTTATTTTTTTTCTTTGTTTGTTTGTTTTTTGGGTTTTTTTCAGACTGTAAAATCCATATATAGATGTCTTTTGTTTTGTTGGTGTCTTTTTAGATGCTGAAAATGAGATCCTCAGCGACTGACACGTGGCCCCCTCAGCTACGGTGCCAAGCTCGAGGCCCTGCCGCAGCCAAGGAGGAGGAAGAGGAAGATGGAAAGTGAATTATGACGTGTGAGAAAAGAAATTCTGTGCTGTTCTGGTCCATTCAACGCAATTTTGTAACTTCTTTCTAATGTTTTTTTTTGTTTTGTTTTGTTTGTTTGTTTTTTGTTGGGTTTTTTTTTTTTAATTTATAGTTGGAAATACAAAAATGTTATGCAAAAAAAAAAAAAAAAAAAGGAAAAAAAATAAAGGAAAATTATTTTGGGGGAAAAGGATTTTGTTCCAGGTCATTGCCTTCTGTTGTGAGCCAGCAGCTGGAGGAGAGGGAGGGAGAGGAGGAGATGATCCTCCCAATCTTTTTTGTTTGGTACAGTTAATTGTAACTGAAGCCATTTTCCCAAAAGCTAAGCTAGGCACATGGCTTCAGGTCCTAGTACAGAGAAGGTAAGTCCCAATTCCACTGAAATTCCTCACAGCTCTTTTGTATAGGTAATTCTCTGCTTTAAACATGCTCAAATTGAGTAAAGAAACCTACAGAGACTCCACCGGGGACTGAGTTGGTGAGTTGGTGCTTGTCACTTCCCCCTTTTACCTCTTTCTTCTAGACCAGCCACACTTTTCTTGCCAGAGTCAAATAGAGTTCTTGAACCACTTCTGGTTGTTGATGTAGGACTGGGATCCTTCTGTGGATGGGTTGGTAATTGCAGCAGGTTTGAGCAGACTTCGAAGTGCTTTCAACAAGCTGAAACAATGTGGTGGGAGATTTTCTGTTGCTTGGTGCACTGCCTGGGTTTCAGTTGTCTCCTGGATTGGAGGTGATGTACAAAGCAGTCTGTAGCAATCACCTCATCAGTGAGCGTTTGTCCCTGAGGGCTCCTCAGCTGGGTTTTGGTAGAGAGATGGGTTTAGCACTCTTCAACAGGAACAGGGAAGAGTGCTGCTCTTGCTGCTACCTTTGGGTCCCAAGCTTTCCCACCCTCTGCTGCTGTGCTGCGTGCCCAAGGACCTCAGTTGCTTCCCCATCAGACAGTTCCAGACCATGATGTCCTGACCGTGTCGCTCTTGGTTTTGCCAGCAGAGAAACAGGGACTTTGGTTTGCCCCTAAGCCTTTCAGTGCCCCCCTGCCCTCAGCTGCAGTCTGGCATGTTGTTGGTTGTTATCTGCCATGTTTGTCTCTTCCAGGCCTTGGTTCTGAACAATAAATCTTATTTTGATGCCGTTGCTCCCTATTTCCTTTGCCCCTCGGCTGCTCGTGCGTGTTGCCAGGGGCACTGAGAGCACAGGTGGACTCAGGCATGTTCACAGGATGTTAGGGGTTGGAAGGAACCCAAGGAGATCACCAAGTCCAACACCCTGAAGCAAAGAACCATTCAAGCACTTTGATAAATGCAGAGTTTTGAAGCCCCAGGGCTGAAAGAGAGAGATTTGTGTTAACTTTGTGCTTCTGGGGGTGCCTCCTATCCTAGCTGTGCCCAGGGAAATGGCACTGATCTCCTGCATGAAAGCAAGGGCTGGAGAAGTGGTGAAAGTTGTTGCTAAGTAATTGCTTGCCCCGGGCCTTTCTGCTTGTTAATGGGTGTGAGACCTGTGGTCCAAGCCGGCCCTGCACCTTTCGATTCTTTTTGTGGGTTGCTGTCATCTCTCCCTTGGCTGTGAAGGCTCCTCCCTCACCTGCTGCTCCCTCACACTGGCCCTGGCAGTGCTGGCACACTGGGTATGGGGGAGAAGGGCATCGTATTCCTGATGTGCTTGTCCAGGGGTGAGTCACTGTTCCAGTGAGCATGGCACAAAACCAGTGTGTCCTCACCTGAGACTTCGTTCCTTACGAATTTCACAGGCTGTTCTCTCCAAGGACAACTCTTACTGGACTCTTGGGGTCCAGGTCTTCTGAAGTGTGGGCAGCCTCCATTCTGATGCCTGACCCTCTTTGAAGATGGCTTCCAGGAGACCTTATAGTAGCTTTCCAGTATCTGAAAGGGGCTACAGGAAGGCTGAGGAAGGACTGTTCACAAGGTCTTGTTATGACAGGACAAGAGGTAATGGGTTTAAACTGGCAGAGGGGAGGTTGAAACTGGATGTTAGGAGGAAGTTGTTTGCAGTCAGGGTGGTGAGACACTGGCACAGGTTGCCCAGGGAGGTTGTGGCTGCTCCCTCCCTGGAAGTGTTGAAGGCCAGGTTGGGTGAGGCCTTGAGGGACCTGTTCTAGTGAGAGGGGTCCCTGCCTATGGTGAGGGGTTGGAACTGGATGAGCTTTGAGGTCTCTTCCAACCTAAACCATTCTATGATTTAGCCACTGGCAGCACAGTTAAAAGCTTTAGGGAGAATCATACAAGGGTAAGATGGGATTCAACTTGTCTTTAGCTGAATGTAGACCTGCTCCTAGATGTTGTTCTCCCAGTTTCTTCCATTCCCCAGGTGTGGATGTAAAGCAGCTGAGGTCTTGGCATAATTGTCCATGAAGAGTTTCTGGGTTATTAGCACTGGGATATCTTGGCATATCCAAACTGTCCTTGAGTGGGGCTTCAGAAATTCTTGTGATCTGTTAATCAGTGTGGAATCTTCCAAGAAAAGCAATCAGAACTACCAGCTACCCCTTCAGCTTCTGCAGCAGTGAGAGGAACCACCAGTGAGTAAAGCTTTCGTGGACATGCTAACAGACAGCCCCACAGCCATGTGAGCTCAGTTAGAAACACAAGGATGTGATGACTGAGGCAAAGTGATGGCTCCCAAATCTTCTAACAGCCCAGCTTTGGAGGTTCCCAGACTGCTGCCAGTCCAGCTTTGAGGGCTCCCAAACCACTGACAGCCCAGTTTTGGGGGCTTCCAACCACCCAGCAGCCCAGCTTTGGAGGCTGCCTAGCTGGAGAACGGAGGCTTCCCCAATACTAGACAAGCAGGAGAACAACTTCCTCCCTCCAACAAAGTCATCCAGAAAAAATTATGACCTTGTTCCATCAGATCCTTCTGAGAGGCACTGATAAAATACAGAGTAAGTACCAAAATGAGCATGGGTTGCAGTGCTGAGGGATTTGGGCTGTAGCTTGTCTCCACTGAGCATAAATCTGGTGCCAGCGCAGTGCAGGGTGAAGCAAGGTGAGGTCTGGCTCTCATTCCAGTTGTGATCCACTCATTAGCTCCTCCATCACTCTGCCAAATGTTGTCCAGGAGCAGGTGAGGCTGTGGATCCAGGGCTGCCTGGGCCAGCAGTGTGGCTTCAGTCAGGATGCAGTGTGTGGGCAGTGGTGCAGCTCCATCATGGGGAGGTCACAGCTGAGCACAAGTGCACGGTCAGCCAGGGCCCTTCATGGTTCGTGCACTGCTCTGAAATAACAACTGCAGTGTAGAAGACAGGCTTGGGTTTATTAAAATTCTGTCTTCTAGGCCTTTGTCCAGTCAACACCCTACGTGTCTGGTCTGTAGCATAATCCAAAGGCACCTGCCAAGGCAGGAAAGCTTGGGCATGTGCTTAGTAAAATTGGAGCTTTAAGAGCTGGAGGAGCTACTGGGCTATTGGTAGTAGAGCTACTACTACTCCTAGTGTGTACAAGGCTGAGGCAGACCTTGCCAGGGCTGAGCTCCTTGCTGCTGTGCAGAGAGATGTGCTCCTTCTTGGCTGTGGCTCCTCATCCCAGCATTGCATCTGTGCTTTTCTCCTGCAGAAGCAGAGGTGTGGGTGCTGGAGGTCTTGAGCAGCTGTTGAAGGGAATTTCAGAATCCCAGTGTGGTGGGGGTTGGAAGAGATCTCTGGAGATCATCCAGTCCAACTCCATTGCACCCACAGCAGCTTGCCCAGGATCACAATATCCAGCTGGGTTTGGAGTCTTTCCAGAGAAGGAGACTCCACAGCCTCTCTGGGCAGCCTGCCCCAGGGCTCCACCACCCTCACACCATGGAATTTTCTTCTCCTGTTCAGGTGGAACCTCCTGGGTTCCACTTTGTGCCCATTGTCCTTTGTCCTGTCAAATCACAGGGAAATCACAGAGAAAATGGGGGTGCCATGGGGTCTGCTGGACATGGACTGTTGCAAACAGCATTGCAGTTTCTGGAACAATTCCTTTTTTATTTACCCTAGAACAGGGCACTTCTTGTCATTATTGAAGCCTTAAGTAAAATCTTTCAATGTATTAGAAGAGCTGCATTTGAAAAAGCAGCCATTCCTCCTCTACTCTGCTTTGGTGAGACCCCCACCTGGAGTACTGCGTCCAGTTCTGGAGCCCCTGTTATAAGAGGGATGTGGACATGCTGGAGAGTGTCCAGAGAAGGGCCACGAGGGTGATCAGAGGGCTGCAGCACCTCTGCTATGAGGACAGACTGAAAGAGTTGGGGCTGTGCAGTCTGGAGAAGAGGAGGCTCCCAGGTGACCTTCTTGTGGCCTTCCAGTATCTGAAGTGGGCTAAAAAAAGCTGGGGAGGGACATTTTAGGATATTAGGTAGTGACAGGACTTGGGGGAATGGAGCAAAGCTGGAGATGGGGAGATTCAGATTGGATGTGAGGAGGAAATTGTTCAGCATGAGAGTGGTGAGAGCCTGGAATGGGTTGCCCAGGGAGGTGGTTGGGGCCAGATCCCTGGAGGTGTTTGCAGCCAGGCTGGCAGAGGCTGTGAGCAGCCTGATGTAGGGTAGGGTGTCCCTGGGCATGGCAAAGGGTTGGAACTGGATGGTCCTTGTGGTCCCTTCCAATGCTGACTGATTCTATGATTAAATGTGTTTCTGGGGGCAGTGAGAGGAAATGCTAAAAATGCAGCTCAGGTTCCTGCCCCAAGGCCTTCTGAAGCGGCAAAGCATTTTAACAGCTTTTGATTTGGAAGGGGTGGAAATGGAAAGGGTTTCAAATCCCCTCTGGATTCCTGTGGTTTCTGTGAGAGCTGAGAGCATGTTTAATTGCATAGTGAATGGTGCAGCTCCTGGCTGGTGTAGCACTCTGAGCAGGAGCACTTGAGGAAGCAAAAGGAGGAATCGATTTGGTGAGATGCTGACTGAATGCTGGAGGCATCCAAAGACCCTAGAGGCTGTTAGGTGTTTGACAAGGGTGCCAGGGGCTGCTAAGGCAGTTGTGGCAATGGGGAGTCAGTTTGAAATAATCAAACACAGCAGAATAATTCTCAAATATTTGCTGAGTGCAGGTGAGGCGAGGCTGTGGCCACACCGGTCAGCTGCTGCCCGTGGGCAGTGCAGGCGATCACAGGATGTCAGGGGTTGTAAAGGACACAAAGAGGTCATCGAGTCCAACTCCCCTGCCACAGCAGGACCAGACAATCTAACTCAGGGCACAGAGCAATGCATCCAGACAGGCCTTGAAAGTCTCCAGAGAAGGAGACTCCACAACCTCTCTGGGCAGCCTGTGCCAGTGCTCTATGAACCTGCAGCTGGATCAGCCAAGCCTCCCAGTTTGGTGTCATCAGCAAACTTGCTGAGCAGACTCTGTGCCTTCATCATAGAATCAGTCAGTGTTGGAAGGGACCACAGGGATCATCTAGTTCCGACCCTCCTGCCACGGGCAGGGACACTCTACAATGGGTAAAGAAAGAGTGCGTGGAGATGATGTAGAGCTTTGGAGCCTTGGATGCCACACCTGGGGGCTTACTCCTGGAAGGTGACCTGGTTTTGTTGGCCTTTTTAACTCAAAGTGTGTCTTGATTTGCAGCGAACCACCCTTTGAGGTGAGCAGCAAGGGCAGTGGGTGTCGCTGAGCGCTGCTGCGCCTGCCTGTGGGTGGCAGAGTGAACCTTCCTTTGCACGCCCAACGCCGCCTGGCAGCGCTGCGGGCAGGACTGGCTGGGGGTGGGAAAGGGACACACTGCTGCAGACACGGGCAGGACAGGCCCAGTGCTTTGCCTTTGCCGGTGTGAAGTAACAGGCTGCCTACAAATGGCTGGTGGGGTTCTGTGTGCTCCCGCGGGAGGCTGCCAGGACCGCCCTTCCCTACCGTTTTATTGGCTAATGGATATGCACTGCTGATCAGAGGTGATGGGAGAGAAGGATGGCAGCCACCGGTGCAGAAGGGAAAGGATTGTCTGTTTAGGGACCAGAGAAGGTAAGTAAAGGTACACACATCCCCTAAAGCACTTGGACCCTTCTATTCATCAAAGGTAAGTAAAGGTACATGCATCCCCTAAAGCACTTGGACCCTTCTATTCATCTCCTTTCCTTCCTTCCTTTGCTGGTCTCTGGCAGCTGTCAGTATAAAGCCAGGCAGTTCTGCAGCAGGAAGATGTAGCTGCTGGACAAGCAAAGCCCAGATGCTCTCCTTCGGCTTGAACTGACACTGCTCAGAGGTTTCCCTTGCGCAGCACCAGGTAAGTTAGAAAGGACTCTGAGCTTGGTCATCTCATCCCAGCCCCGTGGGAGGTGAGACACTCTTGAGGAGACTTTGCATCACTTTCCAATAAGCACTGAGATGGTTTTTAGCTCCCGCCTTTGCCCTCAGCATCTTGTCTGCACTCAGAGGTGTGCAGGGCTGTGCTGGTAGGAAGGTGAATTGGTTATGACTCTGTCTTATAAATATGCTTATAAAGATCTTAATGCTGATCAATAGCTAAAGGGCAGGGGACAAGACTTTTCAGGTATGTTCAGTGGCAGGACAAGGGGCAATGGGCACAAACTGGAACCCAGGAGGTTCCATCTGAACAGGAAGGGAAAATTCTTTAGTGTGAGGGTGCTGGAGCCTTGGGGCAGGCTGCCCAGGGAGGCTGTGGAGTCTTCTTCTCTTGAGAGACTCCAAACCCAGCTGGATATTGTGATCCTGGGCAAGGTTCTGTGGGTGCCCTGCTTTAGCAGGAGGGGTTTGACTGGATGATCTCCAGAGGTCTCTTCCAAGTCCTGCCGTGCTGGGATTCTGTCTTTCGGGTAATTGTGATTATTGTCTTTATTTACCCTTTGTGGGTAAAATCTTTACTTTGCTGAATACCAGCTGAGCCCAGGCTAAGATAATAAATGAAGTGTCAACAGGGACAGTGTGGGGTGGCAGCACTGGGGATGGAGGCAGGGACCCTCTCTGGCACAGAGTTTTGGCTGGAGCTGGTGGTTCTGGCTGGACTGCAGCAGCAGGACAGACCACGATGGTGTTTTCCAGATGGGTAAGCAAAGCACCCATCCTCCTTCTCTCCAGCACCCATCCTCCTTCCCTCCAGCCATCATCTCCAAAGACAGAGCATGCTGAAGGGCTGTGCCTGCTGTACCCAGCAGGTTCTCTCACTAACCCCAAGTGCTAAGGCAGAGCCGGGAGGCCAGGATGTGTTTTTCCACGACTATCTGAGAGGCGCAAGTTGGCTTTTCTGTGGCAGCAGCCCTCATCTCCTGTTCTTTGCCATGGTGATTCAGTAATGCTTCACTGTTGTCATGGTTGCAGGGTTACTACTAAAGCCAAAGCTGCTGCACAGCCCTTTTATTCATAGTGTCAGTGTATAAACTAATTAAGTAAACTGAAAGCAGCCATCAGCTCCCTGGGCCTTGGTTTTATAGTGCTCAGGTTCAGAGAGTCTCCGTTTCTGCAGCCCTCCAAAATATCAAACCTCACTATTTCATCTCCTTGGATGAGTTCAGCATCCTAAGACTGGGAAAAGTTCACTGAACGTTTAACTGCCCAGGACCACCCTTGCAAAACTGCTAAAGTCTCTGGAAAAGCTCTTTTGAGCTGCTACAGTGAAGCTGGGAGCCAGCATGTTCCAGGTGAGCTGCATTCCTTATGGCTGCCTTAGCCAGGCAGAAACTCAGGGCAAAGGTTTCTGAGCTCATGTGTTATGTAGCAAGAAGAAACGATGCCAAAATGATTTGACTGTGAGGTGGAGGTGAGAGGGAGAGTGGCACATTTCTGCAAGGCCCCTGCATGCTCCCTGCAGGAGGGATGGTGAGTGGTGAGCGTGGCCGCCCCAGGTGGCACCAGCACAGGCCATGCCAAGTCTGCAGTGACACAGCCAGCTGGGGGTTGAGTCATGCAGCCACAGGATCATTGAGGCTGAGAAGGACCTTGAGGAGTATTGTGTCCTGCCCTAACCCAGCTCCCGTATCCACTAAGCTCTATCCTGAAGCAGATCTCTGCACTTCCTGAGCACCTCCAGGGATGGTGACTCCAGCACCTCCCTGGCAGACTGCTCCAATCCCTGATTGCTCTTGCAGCAAAGATATTTTTACTAATAGCCAACCTAGACCTCCCCTGGCACAACTTCAGCCCCTTTCCTCTGGTCCTCTTGCTGGTTACCTGGGAGAAGAGACCAACAGCAGCATCACTCCAACCTCCTTTCAAGGAGCTGTAGAGAGGTTTCTCCTCAGCCTCTTCTTCTCTGGACTGAACTACCTCAGCTCCCTCAGCTGCTCCTCTAAACCCCTCACCAGCCTCACTGTTCTTCTCCAGGACCTCAGCACTTCAAGACTTCATAGGAGCCCCAGAAGTGCTGAGGAGAGCCCAGGCACTTTGGCCTGAGATAGAAGCAGTGCCACTGGCACCTGCCTTTGTCAGGGAAGGGGATGGAAGATTTGGTGTCCCCAGCTGGTGTCCTGTTTGCTGGAGCTCTGCCCTTGGCACCTGTTGTGCTCTGCTATGGGCAAGGGGGAATTTCAGGAGTAATTGAAGCAAAGTCCAAACCTATTTCCTCTTAAAACGAGCTGCACCTTAGTGTTCTCTTGGTATCCCCCCAGGAGGGTGCACTCACTCTGGCATCTGCTCCTGGGGAGCACAGTGCTGTGTGAGGTCAGCCCTTCAGCATCCTCCCACAGAGGGGAGCAAGGATATGGGAGATGCCTCCTGCCTTTTGGCTGAGCTGGGCTAAAGCCACAGCTGTGAATCAACTCATCTTAAGGTACACAGGGAGCTGGATGTTCCCCCTTGCTCCGTGCAGAGCTGCTGGGTGCAGGCAGCACAGCATCCTCCTACCCACTGCTGCTCCTCCCTCCCTGCCACTGCTGCAGAGCCCTGTTTATCCAGCACTTCTGGCTGTTCACCTTTGTTGGTGTGGTGGGCCCGGGGTCTGGCAGCTGGAGGGGCTGTGCTGCTGTGGGAGGGCACAAGGCTGCCCTTCATTGGGCTAGAGGGACCAAGGGGCTTCCTGGGAACCATTTAACTTCTTCCCTTTTCCACACCAGATGAAAACACCCCAGTCCTCACAGAAACTGGCCCACAGAGAAGTTTCTCTCTGCTACCTGTGATCCATTTCTCTCTTCTTACCTTTTCTGAGGTGTGACAGCAGCAAGAAGGACCCCAGGTGGGATGCTCAGGGCTGAGGGATTCAGAGGCAAACTTGCTGTGCTCCTGCTTACTCATGGCTGTGTTCAGCATTGCTACCTATTGCTCTGCTAGGCCTACTGTTGTTGGTATTCACATCTGGAAAAGAGAAAAAGCAGTCTCTGGAAGGCAGCATGAGCCCACAGAGGTGGTGGCTCTGCGCCGACCCTTGGCCACTCCTCGGAATCGGCTGGGTTTTGCCGCAGCTGCAGCTAAGGGCTCCGCAAGCTGTCCCTGTGCCACCCCGGGCAGGGGGCAGGCACCTCCACTTGGGGGTGCGAGGCCAGGAGCCGCCGGCGGTCGCTGCCTGCTGCAGAGTGCTGCTTGCTGTCTGCCCGAGAAATGAGGAGCCTCGGCGGCGCTGAAAGGAAGGTGACCTACACAAACTCGGGCGGGCTCCTGCCCCGAGAAGCGGTGCCAGCAACTGAGCCCGAGGCGAGGCACGGTCGATTTCTCTGTGCTTCGTGCTCAGCGCCTGGGAGAGGCAGAGAGTTCTGTGCAGCGGCAGGGACATCGCCAGCGGGTGATGGAGAGGTCCCCTTGGTGGATGCAGCCCCCCTGCATGTCAGGCTACACAACAGCATCCCCTGCTTTCTGTCCCTTCCCCTTGTCCCGTCTGGATGAGGTGGGTGCAGGTGGCCTCAGCCTGCAGGCAGTGTGCAGAGAGCTGCTGCTGGAAACGTGGTGTGGTTGTTAACGTGAGCAACATCCGAGCACCAGCCCTGCTCACAGGACCCAAGAGCAATGGAAGGTCTGTCCTGCTGCCAGCAGGGCATGAGGTGTGTTGCTGCTGGGAGGGGTGAGCCATGGCCACGGTTGGGCTGGACCGCTGGGATGCCTGGGGAAGCATCACCACCTCTGCTGTAGCACGGCTAGGGTGCCTGTAGGGTGCCTGCAGGCTGACACTGTGGCATCCTTGAAGTTCAGGGCCAGCAGCTGGAGCAGTGCAACCAGATCCACCTGGACTAAACCATGGTAACCATGTGAACGTTATCAGCCCTAACCCAGAGCTGCTGACTCCGGGGCAGGTTGGTTGCTGCAGCCTTGCCTGTGCCAGCAGGTAGCCATGAGCCAGCACGGCTCAGTCACTGCATTTGACAGCTCTTTACCAAGCGCTGTTCCAAAGAAGCTTAATTAGGAGAAGTTAAGAAAAATCACCATGTTTTGCAGGGTTACTTTGGCAGAGCTGTGTTTGAGAGCCTGCAGCTCCTCATATCCAGAAAGTGCCATCTCATTCTGCAGCCCCTGCCTTTTCCCCTCTCAGGAGCAGAGATTGATCCCTTCTCTTGCACCAGCAGCTGGGCCACAGCCTAGCAGTGACTCAGCCACCTCTGTGGGATGGCTTCTGTGTGCACCCAGTGCTCCTACATGGCTGCTCACAACCTGTGCCCACCCAGCTGGCTCCTGGGTGATGGCAGTAACGAAAAAAAGGAAAATATTTAAGGAGTGAAATTCCCAATGCTGTCTTTTGCTTTGAAAGTTAATTAAGGCAGCACGATCCAGTGTGACTTCAGCTGTCTAAAGTCCATTTTGCAGTGTTAGCAGTGAGCACTTTGAAGTTCCCCTAAAGCCCTCTCTCACAGAGACCTTTCTTTAAGGGATGCCTGTAAATGTCTTTCCACACTGCTGCTTTTGGCATAGTCAGCTAAAAAGCATTCTGTGCTGCAGAAAGGGAATTTCCTCTGAAGGTATGGCAAGAAAGTTTGAATATTTCAGTTACTGTTCCTTAAAAGAGTTCAATATTTGATTTCCCTGCAGTTGCAACACTTCTGAAGAAGCTTATTTGCGCTGAATTTTGCAACTCTGTCATATTTAGGATGCTGGTGAAGGGTCTGGGGAACAGGTCTGGTGAGGAGCAGCTGAGGGACCTGGGGTTGTTTAGTCTGGAGAAAAGGAGGCTGAAGGGAGACCTCATTGCTCTCCACAGCTCCCTGAAAGAAGGCTGGAGCCAGGTGGCGCTTGGTCAAAAGTGACAGGACAAGAGGAAATAGCCCCAGGTTGCACCAGGGCAGGTTTAGGTTGCACATTAGAAGAAACTTCTTGACTGAAAGGGTTCTCAAAGACTGGCACAGGCTGCCCAGGGAGGTGGCTGAATCTCCATCATCCCCAGAGGTGTTTCAAAGAAGCTGTGGTGCTGAGAGCCATGGTTTAGCCCCAGTCTTGGCAGAGTTAGAGAATGGCTGGACTGGATGATCTTAAAGGGCTTTTCCAGCTGGGATCCTATGAAAGGTAACTCCATAAGCGTTAACTTCACACAGGCGACCTTCAGCTTTGCAGAAGCATTTTTAAGGCAAGCCCACAATTCCCCCTCGATGCAGAGCACCAGCTCCAGGCAATTCTCAGAGCCCAGCCTGACGATCTGCACAGCGCAGCAGGGGGAAGGTGAAACTGCAGCATGGCTCTGCAGAAGGCAGCAGGTGTTCTGCAGCAGCACTTCTTACCTATGAAGTTCTGCACCTCCCAGCAAATGTCTTTGGGGCCAGGGCAGCCTCTCCAGTATACTCCAGTAGCTATTTGTTGAGTGTGTTCCCAGTGCTGCCTTGCTCCCTGGCAGTGCTCCATGGTAGGCACAGCAGGGCCGGGGCGAACAGAAGAGCCTTTGGTGCTGTCCCAGAGCTCTGCCTTTGGGAGCCACAAACACGCAGTGAGGGCTGCTCTGCTTCCTTCCTTAGCAAATAATTTTTGCTGTTAAACTTCTTCTGCCAGAATCCCTGTTGGGACACAAATAAAACAGGTATGAGAGGGAGATGTTCTTCCTCAGCTCCAGCCCCTGCCTGGGGACCATTATGGTGCTTAGTGCATCAGCTGGAGCTCCTGCCTTACCAGATGTGCCGGGACTGAAGGCAGATGGAGGGGTGGCAGGAGGGAGCCACCTGGCACGGTGCAGAGGCTGTGTCCCACTTGGCAGTGCTCAAAATGTGTAGGAACGCAAAGCAACCTTCAGCAAGAGCTCCACGAGAGACAGCTGGGCAGCCTGAAAGAAAGGAAGAGTAAGAAAGTGGGAGGACAGCAAGCCATGGAGTGAAGGTAAGAGCCTGCACAGGAAGGGGAGAGCACAGCCAGCTACAGAGAAATTAACCCAAGCTCAAGAGAGGCTCTGCCCTTGGTTAGACAAATACTGCCAGGATAAGCTTTCCTTTCAATGTAGCAAAGAGGCAGAGACAGTTTTGCAGAGGGAGGTGGCAACTCAGACAATTACTAATTCTCTGACACTGAGGGGACACTTACACAACGTGCACCTCACGTTCAGGTAGTGCTGAGCCAACCTGACCAACCAGGTGCTGTCCAGAAACAGGCTGCTGCCAGCTCCCGTGCTGGAAGTCCCAGATCTGGCCACATCTGCTTCAGATTTGAGGCTTCCAGCTGACCTCTGACCAGCCTGTGAGATATTAGTGGGTGAAAATGACTTGGACTCCAAATGCTACCTGGCTTGTCAAAGACTTGTTTGGCTGGGAAAAGCTCCTTAAGATCATCCAGTCCATTTTTGTATGTAACATCTTCCCTCCTGGTGCAACCGTGTCACTTTGGAGAGCCTGGCTGGGAGGAGCATAACAGTGGGTGGTGAGGCTGCTTTAACTGCATTGTTCAGCAAAGGTATCTATTGGTCCCTGCAGACCTGAAGGGCCTTTCCTGCTTGCTGGGCATTGCCCCTGGAGCCATTGCAAAGAAGAGCAGCACAGCAGAGTGAGGCCAGAACTGGGAAGTTCAGTAAAAAGTGGGATCTTGATTAAGTAAATGACTGGGACTTGAACCCTAGCACCTGATAACTTTACCTGGGCTGATCTACCAGATGAAGGGACACTGTCACTCTCGTGCAGGAAGGACTTTCACGGCTGCTAAACACCAGTTCATCTTTTTCAGCCCTGCTAAACTAAGCATGACAGCAGACAACTCTATAGGGAATCCCCTTGGGGGAAATACCAGGCAGGCAGAACTGCCTGAGCTAAGGCTGGTGCTAGCCTGGGATGAGGTGGGTATCAAGTAGTCCTCAACAGCTGCAGGTTGGAAATTGGAAGACAGTTAAGAGTAACGAAAGGAGCAAAATTTTGGAGTGCCCTGTGTTTGCAGAGGTGGCTTGAAAAGCTTGGGGAAGGGTTGTGTAGCTAAGTGGAATTTCCTGGAGACAGAAAATGACTTTCTGGTGATGAGTACACAGGAATTTGGTGTGCTGCTGTAGTGGAGAAGAGAGGAGATTGCTGTTTTGTCCACTCACTTCCTAAATGTGTAAGTGTGTGAGTCATAGAGTTCTTGCTGGTTGTCTGTGGGCATAAGAAAGACTCCTCTTGGTGTATCAGATACCTTGGGGGAGGGGGGTGGGGGTTGTTGCTTTTCCCATTCTCTCAATCACTGAAGATTAGACAGAGCCAGAAACAGGATAAAAGTGAGATTTACTAAGTATCTTTAAAGTCACGTGGTGGTGTCCTGGCTGATGTCCTCACAGTCAGATTACTCACAAGCTTGGGTTGGGATGGAAACTCCTCCCATGGTCAAAGCAGCAGAACCTCTCCCATAAAACTGATGTGCTTGTCCTCCTGTGCAGGAGGGAACCCTGCTCACTTCCTAGATACCACCAGCACATCTCACTACACAAATCTGCAGCAGGATCTGCTCCTGTTGTGATGACTTCTAACTCTCTTCCTGCTGCATGTCAAAGGCAGGAGCTAGGGGTTTTGCTACAAGCCACAGTATTGTCATGCCCGTGGCATGTAAGCAGATGCCCTGCATGCCATTGTGCCCAAGACACCTACTGCCCAGTGACATGCAGATGTTGGAGCCTCAGCTGTGTGACCCTGGCCTCCTGTCCAACCCTGTGTCCTTGTATTACCCACACATATGGTGGTACCCCATGGTCTGTGCAGATCACCTTGTGCTCACTGTTTCTTTGGTGGAAAAGTGGTGTAAAACGGTGCTTTTTTTCATGCTGTGGGTGAGGAAGATCTTGTGATGCAGGCTTCAGTGCTAGGGGGCACCAGGAGTATGTTGACTGCCGTCCTGCTCGCTGGATTCGGTGCCTCACGTCTGTCAAGGGACCTCTCCCTGTGTTTCTGGACATCACACTGGACATGGTGAGTGGGCAGATGGAGAAGACCTACAAGATCCCAACAGATCATGCAGTCAGCTTCTTGCTACAGCATAAGAGATAGCCAAGGTTTGACATTTCAACAAAGTACCTTTGTTTTCCTGATAACTGAAAGTCCATGTGGAATCCTAGAGGGGCTGAGACACCAGAAACCCTCTCCTCTTTGCTTTTCTGAATCCCTCAGTCCTCTGCAAGCAGCCTCAGAGGCCTGGTTTTAAACTACTTGTGTCCATTATGTGACAGCCACAGTATTTCTGTGGGCTCTCAAGTAAACATGCTGCACCCTCCAGGTCACTCCCCTTTCTCCTTGTTGTAGAGTATAAGCCCAGGCTATTTGCAGCATAGGTTTGTGTTGTGCCAAGCTCCTCTAGAAAGCACTCTGCACTGATTAGAAAGTAATTACAGAGGACAAGTTTTGCTCAGTCCCAAAATAGCCTGGTGTCAGATTCTCTGCTGAAGTCAACTGCTACCCATGGCTGCCTGCAGTAAACCCACCAGGACACAGCAGCAGCAGGTGGTCTCGTTCCAGGTGGGGAGTGGGGAATATGGCAAAGGGGCTGGCATGAAAGGGATGGTGAGTTAGACTTCACCCTTCCCTTTCCTCTCCCCTTCCCCTTTTCACTCTCTTCTCCCTCTCCCTCCACTTCTCTTCCTCTCCTCCTCTCTCCTTTCCTTTGGTTTGTGCTGGGAAGACTGGGATTAGTGGGACTCTCAAAGTACCCAAGTCAGCACAGTTATTTATGCAGTTTTCTTCTATCACCTCGTTCCCCAGCATGTGCTCATAATGAGGACTGGTCCAACCCAGGTGCAGAACCCTGCACTTGCTCTTGTTGAACCTCATGAGGTTCACCTGGGCTCACTTCTCCAGCTTGTTCAGGTCCTTCTGAATGCCATCCTAACCCCCTTGATGTTATCTGAGAGTTTTAAACCACTCTCTTTGAGGTGCCAGCTTGTATGCTGATTTGCTTTGCATCTCATCAGCAAAATAACTGGACCATAGGATGTGCTAGAGCAGCAGTAACTGAGTAGCAAACACTGGAGTAGTCCTGTCTGTTGGGGCCAGCCTCTGAGAATGGCACTGGGAAAGCCAAGGAACTGGAAGCTGAAGAGCTGCAAAGGTGGGAGGAATAGATGCTGAGTTTGCAGCATCGATTAGCACTTGGAAAATCAAATTCTAGTGCCTTAAACATCCCTGGGGCCACAACCATAATGTTCCCTACAGTGTGAGGTGCTGAGCAAAGGGAAGAAAAAGCACTGCCTGCTTCCAGCATGTGAAAAGACAAAGGAGTCCCTGGAGAAAAGGCTGCAGAATGAGCAGTAGGTGTGGTGCTGGCCAACCGTGTTAGTGTTTGTTGTGTTCTGGAGAGCTGTAGCATCACTGCTGCTCCTCTCATTTTGAGGAGCTGTAGTGGCTCAACGAGAAAGGAGCTGCAGGGGCTTTACAGAGAAAGCTGTGGGGTTAAATGTGTGAAGGACAGAGAAAAACCATGTCCAGATAACTATGATTAATGGTGCAAAATGCCTGGAGGTGGTCACAGAGCCAGAGGGTGGGCAGTAGATGGTCGCTGGGTCTCGTGCCTCTTTAGAAAGAGGACTAGAAAGGGATGAGTATGGAGGCAGCTGAATAAATCATGTAACAGGCAGAGAGCTTGACAGGAGCAAGTACAGAGCAAGCAGCCTTAGCAAGGACGACTGCAGCTGGTAGATGTGCAGGGAGAGGCAGAGGCTGGATCAGCCTTGTGCAGAGTAAATCAAAATGTTCACTTCCCATCTTTCACAGTGCTCTGAGAACTTTTCCTGGGCAATGTTCTTTCCCAATGTTCTACGTGGGGCTTGCAACTTTAATGACATCTTTAGGGCCAAACCAAGCAGCCAGCAAACAGCATCAGGCTGCTTAAAGGGAAGCCCTTGAATGCTGCAAATGACAAAGCAAAGTGGCAGGCTGTGAGAAGGACAGATCGTGATGATGGCAACAGTTTGTGATGTCTGGATTCTCACATGTGATGTCTGGGCACAACACAAAGCTGGCTTTCTGTTCATTTATTTAAAGCCATCTGGCTTTTTTCACATATTCTCTGGAAATCTTTTCATCTGCTCTGTGCCACAGCTGACCCTTGTTGACTAAGATAGCTTCCACTCAATAAGCTTGCTCCTAAAAAAGCCCACTCCTTCCCCCCTTAGGGAAGAAACCAGCATGATTCATGCTTCTCCAAGGTTGAAAGTTTTTTGTTTGTTTTTGGTGGTTTTTAAAAAATTCATACAGGCAGGAAGAGAGAGCTTCTGAGTAGTACTACAGCTGGCTAAAATAACTTAGCAGCTCAGAGGATGCTCGTGACGCAGATGTCACATCACAGCAGTACCCAGGCCAGCACACGAGCAGGGTATTGCCTAGCACAGTGCCATGGAGGGCACCAGAGAGGTGCAGCTGGTGGTAAAGGTGAGGCTTTGTTCTCCAGTTCTCAGACCTGCACGTTGCTGGTGCCAAACCCTAGCCTTTGGAATTCCTAATAGCACAACAAAACCCAGCAACAGCCATGCGGGATGAAGGATGCTAATTAGAGCCCCTCAGGTGTGCAGGCTGTGCAAAGCTCCTGCACTGGAGCCATATGAGAGGGATGATTTAGAGTACAGTGTCTGTGCCATAAACTGGAGGCAAGGCCAGACACCAGACACCACTGCTATGAGCAGCACTGCAAATCAAGAGCCTCTGCATTCGTGACTGGACTCGGATGAAAGAGGAAGCAAAAGGCAGCCTGCAAAACCCAGAGATGCAAATGTGTTACCAAGATTGGAATTGAAAGCACAGAACAGCCTGAGAGGGAAGGGACCCTAAAGATCATCTACTTGCACCCCTCCTGCCATGGGCAGGGGCACATCCCATTAGACTAGGGTGCTGAAGGCCTCATCCAGCCTGGTCTTAAACACTTATAAGGATGAGGTGTCCACAAGTTCTTTGGGAAACCTGTTTCAGTGTCTCACCACCCTCATAATAAATCCTCATAACAATCCTAAAGCCCAGTCTAAATCTACCCTGCTCTAGTTTCAAACCCCTCCTTGTCCTATCACAATAAGCCCTTGTCAAAACAGAAGTCTCTCCCCAGCTCTCCTGTAGCCCCTTCAGGTACTGACAGGCTCTAAGGTCTCCCTGGAGCCTTCTTTTCTCCAGGCTGCACAGCCCCAACTCTCTCAGCCTGTACCCTCATCATCTTTGTGACTTACTCTGGACCTTCTCCTTCTTGTGCTGGGAACGCCAGAACTGGAGGCAGTGCTCCAGGTGAGGTCTCATCAGAGCAGAGGGGTAGAATTACCTCTCTCCATCTCTAGCCATGCTGCTTTTGATGCAGCCCAGGACAGGATTGGCTTTTTGAGCTACCAGCACGCTTTGTATGCTCATGTCAAGCTCCTCATTAGCCAGCAGCCCCAAGTCCTTCTCTGCAGATAGATAGGAAATACCTCTACTCACGCTCCAAGCCTGCATTGAGGGAACTGTCACCTGAATCATGGAGTCAATCAGGCCATCCAGATCTGGGTTTGAGCTCACACTCAACTTCACATCAACAAGTGACATATTGATAGTAGTGGAAATTACTTCCTGTGCTCACTGCATTATTCCAGAATAGACCCCAGTGATCAGTCCAGGATTATCAATATGCTGCTACTAACACCTTCAGCAGGTGCAGGGAGGAAAGCACTAACACTCCCCGAGAAGAAGCAGCAGAGAAAGCAACTCTCATTTTCTGATTTCCATTTACAGCCTAAGCCAGGCAGTCTGCTGGGAGCAGAAGTCCTCTGGGAAAAAAAACAAAAAGCAACAACACTTCTGAAGGCTGTGCTTGTTTCCTTTGCACCAGGGTTGCAGCACACTAGGTGCATGCACAGGGTATTTTTAGTCCCAGATTCTGCCAGGCAGAAAGGCAGTGGAGTTAATCACACAGAGCAAGTTAAACAAAGGCAAACCTGCCAGTAGGCTCAGGGGGGGCTTGCAGCAGCTGCTCCTGCATCTGGGTCGAGGCAATCCCAAGCACAAATCCAGGCTGGGCAGTAACTGGCTAGAAAACAGCCCGGAGGAGAGGGACTTGGAGGTGCTGGTGGACAAGAAGCTCAACATGAGCCTGCAGTGTGCACTTGCAGCCCAGAAAGCCAAGTAGAGCCTGGGCTGCATCAGAAGTGTGGCCAGCAGGTTGAGGGAGATGATTCTCCCCCTCTACTCTGCCCTGGTGAGATCCCACCTGGAGTACTGCATCCAGTTCTGGAGGCCCTGGGACAAGAGAGATGTGGACATGCTGGAGAGTGTCCAGAGAAGGGCCACGAGGATGCTCAGAGGGCTGCAGCACCTCTTGCTATAAGGACAGACTGAAAGAGTTGGGGCTGTGCAGTTTGGAGAAGAGGAGACTCCCAGGTGACCTTCTTGTGGCCTTCCACTATCTGAAGGGGGGCTACAAAAAAGCTGGGGAGGGACTTTTTAGGCTATCAGGTATTGACAGGACTAGAGGGAATGGAGCAAAGCTGGAGGTGGGGAGATTCAGATTGGACGTGAGGAGGAAGTTGTTCAGCATGAGAGTGGTGAGGCCCTGGAATGGGTTGCCCAGGGAGGTGTTCGGGGCCACTTCCCTGGAGGTGTTTGCAGCCAGGCTGGCAGAGGCTGTGGGCAGCCTGATGTAGGGTAGGGTGTCCCTGGCCATGGCAGGGAGGTTTGAGCTGGATGATCCTTATGGTCCCTTCCAACCCTGACTGATTCTATGATTCTAACCCTTTGTCACCCTTCCTAGGCAAATCTTCCAACACTGCCTACGGGGAGGGAAAAGGCAAAGGCAAAGGGCAGATGAGGGTTTTTTTGACCTGGATGAAACAACCTACCTACACAGCTGCAGTGAGAGATCTGCCTATATTCAGATTGTGCTCAAAATTAAAGCCCCTTTAAAGTCAAATGATCAAAGCTGGTACGCTAACCTATTAGCTCTCCACTGAGAAATACTTTGCAGGTGATGAGCTATTGTCTGCCCCAAGCTCCCACCCCAACACTTAGAGCAATTAGTGTTTATGGTAATGACACATCAGTTTTAAACAAACCCATTAGCTCCAAGTGGCCTATAAACCCCCTCACCAGGACTAAAGGGTGGAGTGCTGCTGGCTGTCATTTACCCAGGGTTTGCGCTGCACTGCTCACACAGTCTCAAGTTGTGCCAGGGGAGGTATAGGCTGGATGTTAGGAGGAAGTTCTTGCCAGAGAGAGTGATTGGCATTGGAATGGGCTGCCCAGGGAGGTGGTGGAGTCACCATCCCTGGAGGTGTTTGAGAAAAGACTGGATGGAGCACTTAGTGCCATTGAATAGGGCTGGGTGATAGGTTGGACTGGCTGATCTTGGAGGTCTCTTCCAACCTGGCTTATTCTATTCTATTCTATTCTATTCTATTCTATTCTATTCTATTCTATTCTATTCTATTCTATTCTATTCTATTCCTATTTCTATTTCTATTTCTTATTCTATTCTAAGTGGACTCCCTTGCATCTGCTACGCCTTTGAAAGGCAGCATGTGCCTGCTCAGCAATTCCATTAAGAAATAAAGAGTGAATCAAGAAAGCACCTGGAAGGAGTTAAGGAGATCTGAATGCTGAACTTGCACCTCCCGTGCCACAAGCACAAAGAGAACAAATTCTGGTCTGCAGGCAGCCCAGTGCAGTGTTCTAGAGCCTCTTAGAATCATAGAATGGTTTAGGTTGGAAGGGTCCTCAAAGATCTTCCCCACCCTTGCCCTGCTGCCCACAGCTGCTCTTGCTGCAGCCCAGGACACAGTTGCTGTCTGGGCTGCACTCACACTGCAGCCTCATGTTGAGCTTTTCATCACCCCAGACCCCCAGGTCCTTTTCCTCAGGGCTGCTCTCAGCCATTCCCCACCCAGCCTGGAGTTGTGCTTGGGATTGCATCCACGCAGGTGCAAGACCTTACACTTGGCCTTGTTGAGTTTCATGAGATTGGCCTGGGCCTACCTCCGCAGCCTGTCCAGGTCCCTCCGGATGGATCCCTGCCCTCTAGGAAGTTGACTGTGCCACACAGCTCGGTGTCATCTGCAAACTTGCTGAGGGTGCACTCGATGCCTCTTGCCCAGGAGGTGGTTGGCTTCGTCCCACAGAGTGGGGAAGAGCACACAAAAGTCTGCTTTGGAGTCTTCCAAGAGGAAAGTAAATCGCTGCCCATTTCACTAGTGTGGCGTGGAAGACAGGCTGGTGGAGATGCACTTTGCACAAGACTCTACAACCCAAAAGGCTGAAAGAGACACCAAATTTAAAACCAATTAGGTGTCTGTTCTGGAAAGGCAAATCCTTTACCTCTCTAAGGGAAAGATGTAAAGAGGATTAAAATGGCAATATCCTTCCTCAGGAAGGTTTGGGGTGGGTTGTTTTTTTTTCTGGCAAGAGAGATCTTTCCTCATAAATAATTGCTCTTTCCTATGAGCTAGCTTTTATCAGTGACCACAGGACTACACAGACAGAAAATAGATTCTATCTGCCCAAAACAACTCACGGACACCAACTCTCATTTTGTTTTCTTTACTGGGTAAAAGGAGGATGATGGCTTTTAAATGAGATGTTGAACTCCTTCCAGAACTGCAATATAAGATACTGAATCAATCATTCTTCATGCAGTTACCTCCTACTCCACGAGCTCCTACTACCATAAAAATCAGTTGTTGCCAGCTGAGCCGAGTGACTAATTTGCAGTTTCATATTTGTTAGAGGGTTTTTTTACCTCTTCCTCTTTTCATTGTTTGTCCACGAGCAGACTGCCTTCCTTGATTTCTCCTTTTCAAAAGCATGTCCTGTAACCACTCCACAAAGCAATCCTTGCTGTAAACCATTCGTGAGCTATTTGTTGCAAGAAATCTTCAGCATTCCTCCTAATTCTATTTGTTTTTTACGAACTTGGTGTCTGCTTCCGTGGACACAACAGCCAACAAGCCAGTTCTGAGCATCCTCCTGGAGAACAACCTCACTTCTGAACGCAGGAAACTCCAGGAGCAAGCACATTTGTCTGCAAATAAAGCCTGAAGGCTGCATGCTCCTCACCGAGAAGCTCATGGGTTGCATGCACCTGTGCTTTTCATGCTGGCTAGAAGACAGCTTTTCCAGCCCTGAAGAGAACATTTCTTTTAGCCACTTCACAACCCAGTCCTGCTCCTCCCAGAGCTTTTGTCTCTTCCCAATTCATTACAACCAAGCCTTCTTCCACGGTGTGCAAGTGGTTGGGTTCCCTATCGCGACTGAAGCGATGCACAGGGTCAACATTTCAAAGCAGCCACAGGAGTCTCCTGCTTGTTGTTGCTCCTTAATGGAAAACAGGACTGAACCACAACACTGGCTGAAGAGTCTGATCCCAACCCCGCTGGAGTCACTGGTAAGCCTCCCTTTACTTCAGTTTCCATGGGGAAATTGCCCTGCTCAGAGGATAAAATACCAGGTGACAGTTGGGAAAGAAGGAGTGCGCTGCTCAGAGAGGTTTGGATACCTCCTAGTAAATAGTGTTAGGATGAGTTTGCAGTATTGACAAGGAGGGCCACAAAGATGCTCAGGGGGTTGGAGCAGCTCTGCTATGAGGACAGGCTGAGGGAGTTGGGGATGTTAAGCTTGGAGGAGGCTCCAAGGAGATCTTAGAGCTGCCTTCTGGTACCTGAAGGGGGCTGCAAGAAGGATGGAAGGAGACTGTTTGCAAAGGCCTGCAGGGACAGGATGAGGGGAAATGGCTTCAAACTAGAACAGAGCAGATTTAGATTGGATGTCAGGAACAAGTTCTACACCACGAGGGTAGTGGAACACAGCAACAGGTTGCCCAGGGAGCTGGTTGAGACCTCATCACTGAAGATAATCAAGGTGAGGCTCAACAGGGGTCTGGGCAACCTGATCTAATTGAGGATGTCCCTGCTATCTGCAGAGGGGGTTGGACTGGATGACTTTGGAGGTCCCTTCCAACCCAAACCATTCTGTGATTCTACGATTTTTCCACTGGAATGGGAAAGGGAAACAACCCACCTCTCACACCCCAAACACTGAAGTGCACCTTTGTTACTGATAGAGCAGAGAGAGGCTGAAATGCAAAATGCCACGACACTTCTACCAGGGAGGAAATCTGGATGAATGAACAACAGAAAGAAAAAAAAGAACCCTATTGCCATTAATAAATCACTTCTCAAATTCCTTTTAGTAATCCTCCCAAGCAAATGCTGTATTTCAGAACCCTGGTAATTGCATGCAATAGAACTGAGCCACTATTTTATCCTGCAGAGGCTGAAAACGAGAGGCAAACATCCTTTGAGTGATGTCACCAGCACGACTCTTATTGATTTCAGCAAGGGCAAGGCTCTGCCCAGACACCTTACTTGTAAATGGGCTCTTGAAATAGCTTCTCTTATATTATGTTAGAAACAGCTCACCACATAAGGCCATTTCACAGCCCGTGCTGGCTCCTCCATCAGCTGCACTGCAGTACGGTACACTACAACTTATAACTCGTAAGAGGCATTTTAACAGTATTCCACACAATCAAATTACCCTCTCTATAAACATTGTTCTTCTCCAAAGTGAAGCTTCACTTGAAGTTATGGCTCCACGGTGGCTGTTTGGTCAGCCACTCACACCACCTTTTACAACCCACACAGGATCACCTTGGGTTTACTTTGCCTTTTCCCCCTCCACCCTCTACCCCATTTCATTATTTTCCTATTGATTTTCAATCTGAATCATAGAATCGTAGAATGGTTTAGGTTGGAAGAGACCTCAAAGATCAGACAGTTCCAACCCCCCTGTGCCATAGGCAGGGACACCTCCCACTCGAACAGGTCGCTCGAGGCCTCATCCAACCTGGCCTTCAACACCTCCAGGGAGGGAGCAGCCACAGCCTCCCTGGGCAACCTGTGCCAGTGTCTCACCACCCTCACTGTGAAGAACTTCCATCCTGCTCAGATGTCTGGAAGTTGATAAAATGAAGCTTTATATTTACAGCTATGCACAATATGCAAGCAGATATTTACAATGTATAACAGATATTTACAGATATATACAGTAAAAAGGTAATACAGAAACCCCACAGTCCTCCCAGAGATCAAAAATCCCTAAGAGGGGTTTCTAACCACCCTTGCCACCTTTCCTCCCTTCCCTAATCTTATCTCACCAGCTGTTGATGCAGCAGATAGGCAAAGGTAGATTGGCCAGGGGGGTAGCAGTAGGAAGGAAGTTAGTGGACTTATTAAGATTCAGCTACAAAAGGCAGGGAAAAGGAACCATGCAAGAGGCAGCCACAACCCAGAGAGGTCTGAAGCTGTCTCACTTATCTATATTTGGGTTACAACTCTTAAAACATATTTTTTTTTCTCAGTAGAGCTCTGAGGGAAGTAGCATCATCTGTTTTCCTCTCTCAGCCTATAGTCTCATTTCACACACAATTCCTCCTCAAACCAGCACAGATGTAGAAGACTACCTTTCAACAGGAGAGCAGCTGGAAATGCTCAAGGCAGATTTTAAAGTTGAGGACCAGAACTGGCTTAGAGAAGCCAAGCAGAAAGCAACGTGGGATTAGGTCACTGCAGCAGCGCATGAGATGCTGGGAGTATTTTATTAGGCAGCATGCTCTTTAATTGTGAGTGTAACACTGGCAATCATTCCCAAAACACAGTATGTTCTTGTTGAAGATCCTTGGCTCCTGAGTGGGAAAATAACTTCAGATGCAGAAGTGATTTGTTGGGTTTAATGGGTTTGTTTTCGTGTAGCTTAACACTGACTTTAAATAACAGGAGCTGCACTGCAAACCTGGCTGCACAATTGAGGCTCACCAGCCCAGCTGCCCAAGCTGTCCCTGAAGATGGTCTCCTTGTTCAGATGAAATGATCTTGCCTTCCTTCACTCCTCGATCCTACCCCAGAGCCTGAAGAAGCATATGTAGGTTCTCCTAGAAAATGCTATAGACAGTGAACCTGAGGCACCCTCAGAAAATATGCAGGTGATAGCAAACTGAGTGCTGCAGATGGTAAGACAGAAGGACAGGATGGGTGCCATGCAGAGACATCTGGGCAGGCTGGAGAGGTGGGCTGAGGAGAACCCCATAAGGTTCAGTATGGCAATGTGCAAGGTCCTGCACCTGGGTTGGGGCATCCAGAAGAGGCCACCAAGATGATGAGAGGGCTGGAGAATCTCTGCTACAAGGACAGGCTGAGAGAGTTAGGGTTGTTCAGTGTGGAGAAGAGAAGGCTCCATGGAGATCTTAGAGCTTCATTTCAGTAGAGCTTCATTTCAGTATCTGAAGGGGACCTGCAGGAAGGCTGGGGAGGTATTGTTCAGAAAGGCTTGTGGTGATAGGATGAGGGGCAATGGTTTGAAACTGGAGCAGGGGAGATTTAGGTTGGACATTAAGAGGAAGTTCTTCACAATGAGGGTGGTGAGACCCTGAAACAGGTTGCCCATGGAGGTGGCTGAGACCCCATCTCTGGAGACATTCAAGATCAGACTTGATGTGGCCCTGTGCAGCCTGATCTAGTTGGAGGTGTTCCTGCTGAGTGCAGGGGGGGCTGGACAAGGTGACCTTTGAGGGTCCCCTCCAACCCAATGCACTCTGTGAAGGTACACATCTTCCTTAGACAAAATGAATCAGATGATTCTTCTTCACTCCTAGGGTCTGATGTTCTTCCTGAAATCTGCAGTGAAATTCCTCTTGTCTTCAGCAGTACCAGACACTGTCCGAGCAGGCCAGATGTAAGCTTGAAATTCTCCCAATGAAAAAGGTCCAAAGTGGTGGAGTCCCCATCCCTGGAGGTGTTTAGGAGGAGGCTGGATGAGGCATTTAGTGCCATGGTTTAGTTAATCAGAAAGGTTAGGTGATAGGTTGGACTCGATGATCTTAGAGGTCTTTTGCAACCTGGTTAATTCTGTGGTTCTGTGTAGTGTATTGGGGAGATCCTCATTAATAACCATCGAGGAGGTCATGGTTCCCTTGAAAAGGTTAATGGTTTGGAGAGTTACCCATTCCAGTTAAAAAAAAGTCTGATCAATGAGAGAACAAATTAAAAATGAAGCCTCTGTGATAGAATCAGAGAGCAGCATACTACAGTCAAGGGGACAACCACCCCTTGAAAGAAAAGTCAACAACTCCAGCGGCAGCAACTTCAAAAGGGAAAATCTTCTCCTCGTGTTCAGATGTAGTCTTCACAAGCAACATCAAGAAGTGTTAAGATGCTAATAGCTAATAACACTCAGAATAAGATCCACTCATTTACTAACTGCATAATTTAATGCATATCAAAGGAATGATTTTCTCATCTCATTCTCTTCTTAGAGCTAACACTAAGCTGGGCATTACCGAGCAGATGAAGCTGCAGAGACTGCAAAGCATCCCTCAAACAGCCGCTTGAGAACTGCTTCATTTCTTCTGCTGGGTGTCTCGCCTGGGTTTAAGGAACCACAAACCTTCCCTCCTCCTTGTCATTCAGACCTCGAAGCAGACATCAGGAAATCAGGTAGGCATGTGATGTTTAACAAAAACCAGTCTGGGGAAGAGGAGACTGAGGGGAGAGCTGCCTGCAGGGAGGTTGGAGTGAGGAGGGGGAAGCCTCTGCTCCTCGGTGGCAAGAGATGCAACCAGAGGGAATGCTTCCAAGCTGCACCAGGGAAGGTTTGGGCTGGATGCTGGGAATTACTTCTTCACTAGAAAGGTTCTCAAACCTTGGAACAGGCTGCCCAGGGCAGTGCTGGAA
This sequence comes from Psilopogon haemacephalus, assembly GCA_013396835.1. Taxonomy (NCBI): domain Eukaryota; kingdom Metazoa; phylum Chordata; class Aves; order Piciformes; family Megalaimidae; genus Psilopogon; species Psilopogon haemacephalus. Next base: position 255,325 of record VWZI01011364.1, on the reverse strand, counting down.
GGCACCATTCCTGGAGTTGTTTAAGCACCATGTGGAGCTGGTACTTAGGGACATGTTGCCCCTTCAGTGCTGGGTTGAAGGCTGAACTCGATGAGCTTGGAAGTCTTTTCCAAACAATCCCAAGCACAAATCCAGGCTGGGCAGTAACTGGCTGGAGAGTGGCCTTGAGGAGAGGAACTTGGGGGTGCTGGTGGATGAGAAGCTCAACACGAGCCTGCAGTGTGCACTTGCAGCCCAGAAAGCCAAGCAGAGCCTGGGCTGCATCAGAAGTGTGGCCAGCAGGTTGAGGGAGATGATTCTCCCCCTCTACTCTGCCCTGGTGAGATCCCACCTGGAGTACTGCATCCAGTTCTGGAGCCCCTGTTACAAGAGGGATGTGGACATGCTGGAGAGTGTCCAGAGAAGGGCCACAAGGATGCTCAGAGGGTTGCAGCACCTCTGCTATGAGGACAGACTGAAAGAGTTGGGCCTGTTCAGTTTGGAGAAGAGAAGGCTCTGAGGTGACCTCCTTGTGGCCTTCCAGGATCTGAAAGGGGTCTACAGAAAAGCTGGGGAGGGACTTTTTAGGCTATGAGGTACTGACAGGACTAGGGGGAATGGAGCAAAGCTGGAGGTGGGAAGATTCAGATCGGATGTGAGGAGGAAGTTGTTCACCATGAGAGTGGTGAGGCCCTGTAACGCATTGCCCAGGGAGTTGGCTGAGGCCACATCCCTGGAGGTGTTTGCAGCCAGGCTGGATGAGGCTGTGGGCAGCCTCCAGCTAGACTCCATCCCATTGACCACAGCTCTCTTCTTTCCTTCACCCAGTTCCCACCCACCTCAGTCCTTGATGGTCCAGAATGTGCCTGCTTAGTTTAGGTGCAGGGATGCTGAGGGAGATGTTGTCAAAGGCTTTCCCACACTAGCTCTGTCATTTCTCCCCTTGTACAGTTCTTTGCAGCATTTTTCTCTTCCATGACTCAGCTGCACAGGGCTGTGGGTTTCATGTTTGCGTTCTAGTGCAAAAGGTAAATTATAGCTGCTCTGGGGCTCAGCCTGGTCAGAAAGGGAAAGGTTTGGGATGACACCCACCACTCCTGCCACTGCTCTGTGGAACATTACCACCTTAGAATGATAGAATCAGTCAGGGTTGGAAGGGACCACAAGGATCATCCAGTTCCAACCCCCTGCCATACCCAGGGACACCCTACCCTACATCAGGCTGCCCACAGCCTCAGCCAGCCTGGCCTTAAACACCTCCAGGGAAGTGGCCCCAACCACCTCCCTGGGCAACCCATTCCAGGCTCTCACTACTCTCATGCTCAACAACTTCCTCCTCACATCCAATCTGAATCTACCCATCTCCAGCTTTGCTCCATTCCTCCTAGTCCTGTCACTACGTCATAGCGTAAAATGTCCCTCCCCAGCTTTTCTGTAGCCCCCTTCAGATACTGGAAGGCCACAAGAAGGTGACCTGGGAGCCTCCTCTTCTCCAGACTGAACAGCCCCAACTCTTTCAGTCTGTCCTCACAGCTAAGGTGCTGCAGCTCTTTGAGCATCCTCGTGGCCCTTCTCTGGACACTCTCCAGCATGTCCACATCCCTCTTGTCCCAGGGGCTCCAGAACTGGATGCAGTACTCCAGGTGGGGTCTCACCAGGGTGGAGTAGAGGGGCAGCCTTGCAGCTGCGCAAGGAGTAGATGTTGCCTGGGTGCCAATGCCAAGTTACTTTCCTGGTATTTTTTTCTTTTTCCCAGTTACTAAGTTGTTACCTAGTTACCAGCTAATCCCAGCCTGGTAACCATTTAGGGAAATCTGGGCTTTTATTTATGACAAGGTAAGCTAGCCTAAATAAATCAGCCTGGTGACACTTGAGTCGCCCAACGGTACAACGGGATAAGGCTCCACAAGGGTTTCATGGTTTGAAGCTTTCAGACACAAAGTGCAGGGTGAAATTAATTATGATTAGCCTTGACAACCCTCATTCAATTTAAAACGTGCTTAAGTGGTTAAAAATAAAACTTCAGATTCCCTTTGCCTAGCCAGTCCTAAAGCTATCTAAGCCTGCCTGGCCTATCTGGTGCCTGACTTGGTTGTAAGATTTACTACTGACAGACCTGAAGTAAGCTTAGAAAAAAAACCCAGGAAGAAGCAAGACTCTGCAGACACTTGTGCCTGTTTATTTGCTAGCTCTCTGTTAGAGAAGCATGTCCCAAGTTTAGTTTTCTGTCGGGGATTAATCTCTCCCTTTTGTGACTCTGGACCCTCCACCCCTCTCTGCCTCTCCCCCCTCAACGATTCCAGCAGGAGGTTGCTAAGCGACATGTTCTTCTGTACTTTAGCAGAGAGGAACAGATCAAAGACACCCACAGCCCTGAATTATTTTATAAACGAATTTAAAGAGACACTCTCCCCTACCACACCATGTTGGGGAGATCAGAAGTTGCTCTATAGACTGAAAGCATCTGGAGAATTAAACCAACATCTCTGGGAAAATAAAAACGCTGCTGTCACGGGGAGCTGTGCAGTATTTAGCCTGCTGGTTTTTGCTTTTTCAGAGCCAGGCTATGAATTACAGGATCACAGGATGTTAGGAGTTGGAAGGAACCTCTGGAGAGCTTCAAGTTCAACCCCCTTGCCAGAGCAGGACCGTACAAACTAGCACAGGTCACACAGGAACACATCCAGACAGGGCTGAAAAGTCTCCTAAGAAGGAGACTCCACAACGTCTCTGGGAAGCCTGTTCCAGTGCTCTGTCACCCTTACAGTAAAGAAGTTCTTCCTCCTGTTGAAGTGGAACTTCCTGTGCTGTAATTTCCATCCCTTGCTCCTTGTCCTATCCCAGGGCACAAGTGAGCAGAGGCTGTCCCCGTCCCTGTCCCTTCCTTCCTGACCCCCAGCCCTCAGCTATTTATAGCCATTGATCAGATTCACTCTCAGGCTTCTCCTCTCCAGACAAAGCAGCCCCAGGGCATTCAGCCTTTCCCCACCGATGCTAATCCATGTCTCTAGTTTCATGGCAGTGCAGACATTGAACTCAGGCCAGGCTGCAAGCTTGTACAACTTTCCAAAGTAAGGTTTTGTGTCATCAAGCTTGCTGGCTTTCTAACTCTTCTCGTCTCTTGACAAAGAGTTGCCATTACTCAGAAATACTTCGTTCTCTGAATTTCAAACAAGAAAGTCTCGGGGTAAATTTCGGGTGATTTATCTTTAAAAGAATAAACGAAGACAAGAAAGTGATTTATGTAAATCGGAGTG
>VWZI01011364.1:241568-252063 GCA_013396835.1 Psilopogon haemacephalus | reverse complement strand
GGGGGGGAGGAAAACCCCGAAGACACCAATACCTCAGAACTCTCAGAAAAGAATGAAACCCAAACAAATAATTTTCCAGTGAAAAATGTGGCCATGCACAAGTTTAAACATTACCTCTTGCTAGATGGGAACTTCTCTGGCAGCAGCCCAGGCCTGCTGTTGGGCTGCTGTGTACGAGCACGCCAACAGCCCTTCCTGAAACAGAAAAGGGAAGAATGATTTGCCCTCAGATCTACTCCCTCTCAAACACCATCAATGTTGTAAAGGGAAAGAACCAGTAGCAAAGTGCAAAGGGCTTTTCAGACTTTCATTTCCGCAGCCAGCAGCGCTGCACTGCCTGGAGAAGAAGCAGAGGAGCACAAGCAATGTGCTTGAAGCATCACCAAGGCAAGAGGGGCAGGGTGTTGGGAAGCAAAACTCCTGGGTCAAATGGCTGCAGAAAAAGGCATCCTGAACACTGCATGCAGCAGCCTCCCCGTATGCAAATAGTGCTTTGTAGCCACCTCACCTGCCTGCACAAATGAGCCTTTTACAGCAGCTCATGCAGCCAGGTGCTCCTGCAGCTGCAGGTGTAAAGTGCACACAAGTGACCTCCTTCCCTTCACGTGTCTGCTCATGGAGCAGTGCCAGTTCCTAGCTCCTCACTCTCACCCTGTGCCTGCAATCTCACATAAAACTGAGGCTAGGTTAGTGAAACGTAAATACAGTCCAGGGCTGTAAAGGGATTAACCTGACATAAACCTTCACCCCCTACAAAAAAATAGAATCATAGAATGGTTTAGGTTGGAAGGGACCTCAAAGCTCAATGTTCCAACCCCCTGTGCCATAGGCAGGGACACCTCCCACTAGAACAGGTTGCTCAAGGCCTCATCCAGCCTGGCCTTGAACACCTCCAGAGAGGGAGCAACCACAACCTCCCTGGGCAGCCTGTGCCACTGTCTCACCACCCTCACTGGAAAGAACTTCCTCCTAATATCCAGTTTCAATCTCTCCTCTGCCACTTTAAACCCATTACTCCCCATCCTGTCATTACAAGACCTTGTGAATAGTCCCTCCCGAGCCCTCTTGTAGGCCCCTTTCAGTTACTGGAAAGCTCCTATAAGGTCTCCTGGAAGCCTTCTCTTCTCCAGGCTGCAGACCCCCAACTCTTGTAGCCTGTCCTCATAGCAGAGCAGCTGCAGCCCTCTGGACATCTGTGTGGCCTCCCCTGGACTGGCTCCAACGGTTCTACGTCCTTCTTGTGTTGGAGGCTCCAGAACTGCACACAGTTAACTCCCTCCTCAGGGGTCTGAGTAGAGCAAAGTAAAGGGGCAGAATCCCCTCCCTTGCCCTGCTGCCCACAGCTGCTCTTGCTGCAGCCCAGCACACAGTTGCTGTCTGGGCTGCACTCACACTGCAGGCTCACACTGAGCTTTTCATCACCCCAGATCCCCAGGGCCTTTTCCTCAGGGCTGCTCTCAGCCAGCCCACCTCTCCAGCCTGTCCAGGTTCCTCTGGATGGATCCCTGTCCTCTAGCAAGTTGACTGTGCCACACAGCTTGGTGTCATCTGCAAACTTGCTGAGGGTGTACTCGATCCCTCTGTCCAGCATTACTCTTTCTTTGCAGCCATTTACTGTCCATAGAGAACACAACCCTCTCTTCTGGAAGTCTCTTCAGCATTCTAATTGCTCAGATTTGGCCTTTAGAACCCAGCCTAGGATGGTTAATCTATACTCTTGTAAAAGCTTGCCCTTTAGGAAAGGGCTTAGCCAGCTTTTTCCAGTTCATTACTGGGTGTCTATCAGAGGGGCAAGATGTAAGCTTCACCTTCACCAATGCAGTGTTTTGTGTATAAACATCTCACCCAGCACTGTGCTGCTGCTGGTGAGCACATTCGGTGTGTTTTGGCTGGGTTTCTGAAGGGGAAAACTGAGACTTGCACTCTAAATATTTCCTCTAGAGCACAGATTCCTCACCAGACTAATGGCATCTTGTCCAAAACACAACTCAGCACTGGGAAGGGAATGCAGTGCTGCTGGCAGGGACTGACTCGCCAGCCTTGGAAGCTGCAATCCTTGGGACCAGTGGCACAGGCAGAGCTCTGGAGCTGTGCTCCACAGCCCAGCTGGGTTCCCCAGCCGTGAGGAAGGAAACAACTCCTGTCACCACCAGCCTGGCAGTGCCTGAACTTCTGCTGAGCTCAGCCCAACTGCTGCGTGCAGCTGCTCAGCCCACCCGAGCCACTACCTAAGGTAATATCTTCTGCAGTGGGGTGTCCTCAGCTCTCATTCCTGCTACTGCTGTGGCCATACTGGTAGGTTTTTGCTTATGGAGTGATTCTTTTTTACTTATTGCCAGGCTGCTGCCAAAACATAGTCACAGAATGGTCTGGGTTGGAAGGGACCTCCAAAGCTCATTCCATCCAACCTCCTCTGCAGTCAGCAAGGTCATCCTCAACTAGATCAGGTTGCCTATAGCCCTGTCCAGCCCCTCCTTGAATACCTCCAGGGATGGGGTCTCAAGCACCTCCCTGGGCAACCCGTTGCAGTGTTTCACCCCCCTCGTGGTACAGAACCTGTTCCTAACATCCAATCTAAATCTGCTCTGCTCTAGTTTGAAGCTATTTGCCCTCATCCTCTCCCTGCAGGCCTTTGTAAGCAGTTTCTCTCCATCGTTCTTGCAGCTGCCTTCAGGTACTGGAAGAGCACTATCAGGTCTCTCTGGAGCCTCCTTTTCTCCAGGCTGAACCTCAGCCTGTCTTTCTAGCAGAGGTGTTTAACCCTCTGATGTCCTTCTCTGGACCCTGGGCTGGTTGCTCACAGACATTTGGGCCTACAAACAAGAATTGATGCTTTGGATAGGTGGGACAACATTGATGGCCAAAGAGAACATCAATAATGATACTTCATGTTTCTACAGTGCTCTGCCTGCTTAAAGCATCACATAGGCTGCTAGTAATTAGCAATGTGGATGCTTCTGAAATGATCAGCTGGATCATTTAAATCATCATTAGGATACAATTAGCAGCCCTTTGAGCTGAATGCTGTAGTTCAAAAGAGTCTAATTGGTGGCTCCCGGGCCAGATCTGGACAACAGCAGGATTGTGTCTGCTTTTCATCTTCCCTAAGTGCAGCAGCTCAAGGAGCACCTCGTCCCAGGAGTGGCAGTGCTGCCCATGGCAGGGACACGGAGAGATATTATGTGACTGGGAGAGGCAGTGGCACAAAGCATCTCTTGTGTCCAGCCCAGCGCACCAAAAAGGGATTCTGTAGAGCTCATTTCAGCCTGTGTGCAGAGTCTAGCAGGCATAGCCCCACAACTTCACATGCTGCAATTCAAAGAAACGCTTCTCTTTTTGTTTACTTGGCTGCCAGAGCGCAGCCTTGTGCAGCAAGAGCTGTAGGGATGGTTAAGACAAATAACTGAGCTATCTACGTCTAGGGATGACACGCTGGTAGACCACACTGGCATGTGTTTGGGTAAGATGAAGAATTTAGTTACTGTAGCAGACTGAAAAGGCAAGCTCCGGCTTGGATGGTGTTCCCCAACCTGGCGCCCATATCCCGCAGCGAGGCAGCTAAATCTGTCACTTCACATGCTTCAGACACTTGTGCTAATTGCACAAATGCCAATAAAAAACGGCATGTTTTGGAAGTGTTGGAAGCCTAAATAGCTGCTCTTCTGCAACGGGCAGGGGATGTATTTTTAGCTCCCCTGTGCTCTTCCGCTGCCGCCCCTGGCAAATGCATCGCACTTGTACCGTCCAGCTACAGCCGTGGACCTGTCTGCGACCCCGTCGGTGCTCCTGCAAAAACTGCTGCAGCCTGTGCTTAAATGCTGCCTTCTGCACATCTCATACAACTATTCATTACACCAAGGGAACAGCAGGCTACTGTTCCAGGTTTTCCAAGAACCAGTGCTATTTCTCTCCCTTGCCTGCTTCATAACGCCTGTGTTATTTATGCTCTTGCTCCTGAAAATTCAAATTTAGGACTGAAAATTTTCACCTTCTTTTTTTTCCCCCCCTCTTTTTACAAAAAAAACCCCAACACTTGAAGGCAGCAGCGAGTGGACCTGATGGCAGCTGTATCCTACATGCCCTGGCTGTGAAAGCACTGCTTGTTCTCTGAAAGGAGAAATTCTTCCAGGAGGAATCACTCACCCCCGCCTCCACAAGGCTGCTTTTCCCATCCCCTTGGAATTCTTGCTGCCACTCATTCTCCTGCCCCACAACTTTGCAGGAGCAACACTGACATTTACCTGCTGCTTGTGCAGGTCTAGCTCCTAGAGGGTTGGCCTGATCAGGAATTTAATGTTTGCATGTAGCAGGGGCTCTGCTAAAGTATGATGGCTTTTCAAGCACCTTTTCCTTGAACTGGTCCTTGCACAGTGCTTCATCTTAAGGTGGGCTTCACAACAGGCTTTAGGACAACTTCTTTACTGTAAGGGTGACAGAGCACTGGAACAGGCTGCCCAGGGAAGTTGAGTCTCCTTCTCTGGAGATTTTCTAGCCCTATCTAGATCCGTTCCTGTGTGACCTGAGCAAGATTGTCTGGTCCTGCTCTGGCAGGGGGGTTTGACTCAATGACCTCTTTGGGTCCCTTCCATCCCCTAAAATCCTGTAATCCTGTGATCTCCAGAGGTCCCTTCCAATCCCTAGCATCCTGTGATCCTCTTGCAGAGAGGTTGATGCTGGTCATTAGTGACAGAACAAGAAGGAATGGCCTCAAGCTGCAGCAGACAGGTTTAGACTGGACATTGGGAAAAAAGTTTTCCCACCAAGAGTTGTCAGACATTGGAACAATATGCCCAGGGAGGGGGCTGAGTCACCAACCCTGGATGTGTTTAGTCATTTGGATATGGTGCTTGGGGATATGGTTTAGGGGTGAACATTGCAGAGCAGGGTTCTTGGTTGGACTTGTTGATCCAGAAGGTCTTTTCCAATCTGAGTGTTTCTGTGATTCTTTTCTCTTCCTCTGCCAATCATGGAGCAAGCAGCAGCAGCAGCATGTTTTCAGCTATGTCCTGTCTGTGAAAGATGTCAGTGCTGGCCTGGCATGTTTTACTAGTATCTGAATGGCCCAAAGAAATTATTTGGAAAGCAGCAGATGCTTTTGGACAAAAGAGAAAGAGGGGAAAAAACAGACTTGAAGAGGATATTAGCAGGTCACCTGGCCCAAGGAAAAGTACAGCTCGAAAAGTGGCTTACACCAGTCAGCCCTGTAATGCCCACCCAGGAAGATCACACAGCTCTTGTGATCCTGCTTCTGTGGTCTGATGCCTTCACTTCGCCTCTCTCTCTGTGCTCACCACACGATTCAAGGACTGTGAATCGCTGCCCAGTTCACTCAAATGTAGGAAACTGCCTACACCTGCTGTTTTCAGACACACAGAATGCATGCTGTCTCTAGAGGAACAGGAGAGCAGCTACTCCAAAACCTGATGCAAGCTTTGTTCCAGCCACAATTCTCAGAGCAGGTGCTCCAGGGAAGCCATTTGCTGGTGTTTTGCATAGGCAATTGTTAATGATACTAAAATAATTATCTGCTGGAACACAGACAACACACCAGAGCACAGGCCAGAAACTCTGATGGCAGGCAGTATTGGGAAGAAGTTCTTTACAGTGAGGGTGGTGAAACACTGGAATGGGTTTCCCAGGGAGGTTGTGGCTGCTCCCTCCCTGGAGTTGTTCAAGGCCAGATTGGATGAGGCCTTGAGTGACCTGTTCTAGTGGGAGGTGTCCCTGCTTGTGGCACCGGGGGGTTAGAACTGGATGAGCTTTGAGGTCCCTTCCAACCTAAACCATTCTATGATTACAGGAGGTTCACAGCAAAACCAGGATGCCAAGAGAAATTCCCAAATAGTATGAAGAGAATGGAAAAAAAGTATTTGTTCCACCACTGGTGCCTTTACTGAGTTTCGAATCATAGAATTGTCAAGGTTAGAGGGGACCTCAAGGATCATCCAGTTCTAACCCTCCTGCCATGGCAGGAACACTTTCCACTAGATCAGACTGCCCAGAGCCACATCCAGCCTGGCCTTCAAAACTTCCAGGGATGATGCTTCCATCACCATCCTGGGCAGCCTGTTCCAGTGTGTCACCATCTTCATGGTGATGAACTTCTTCCCATCATCCAATCTGAATCACTAACATCCAATCTGAATCACTTCTAGTTTTGCTCCATTCCTGAGTCCTAGCATTACTTGACACCCTAAAAAGTCCCTCATCAGCTTTTTTCTTTTTTTTTTTTCCTAGGGCACTTTCTACTGGAAGGCCACAATAAGGTCTCTTCCAAGCCTTCTCCTCTCTGGACTGAACAACCCCAACTCTCTTGGATTGTCTTCATAGGCAGGGAGCTCCAGCCCTCTGATCATCCTTGTGGGCCTTCTTTGGACACACTTCAGCACATCTATATCCTTCATGTAATAGGGGTTCCAGAACTGGATGCAGTGGGGTCTCACCAGAGCAGGCTTCTGCCCCTGTGCCAGCCATCTGGATCAGCCTTCTTCATGGAAAGCTGTCAGGGACAGCAAAGAAAGCACTGAATATGCAGGACCTCAGGAGGATTCAGCAATTTTGGGAGAGACTGAGAAGTTCTGAATAACTTACTGCATTTAATTAAGTGCTATGTTTATGAGAATATCTCAGAAGAATTAGTTGAGAATTGATAGCAGTTTGCCTTGATAGCAAAGGCAGATGCATGAAATCAACCACACCACAAAGTGACTACCAACTAAAACTGAAAAACATAATGAAGACGAATCTGTTTTGGAGAAATCACCATTTTTCTAAGGTAAATAAAAAAGCAAATGCCATTATGAGTAGGGGGGGAAAAAAAAAAAGAAAAGAGACTTGTAGCATGGTCACCACTGGGGATGCATTTGCATGAGACTTCCTGAGTGCCAGAACAGCACCCTATCTTAGATGGACAAAGAGGTGGGATCTATTCTCAATGCTCACAAACATTAAAGGTCTGTTAGGCCAGCTAGTGAGGACAAGTGAAAACCCAAAACACCAGTGAACTGCAATTTCTTGTGCATCTTTTTGCTGCCAGCCCTCAGACTTAAACCAGCAGCTTAAGCTAAAAGAGACAAAGAGTTTGAGAAAGGCACAAATTCTACATGGCAGATGCAAGAACAGCCTTGAAAAGCAAGTTAAGATGCTGAAAAGCAATCTCTAGTGGCCGCGAGAAAGCACAAAGGAGTCTTCCTCTCCCTAACGCCAGTCTCCTGCAGAAGTTCCACACAGCAGCAAAGCAGAGTGGCTACATATGCAGCCAGCAGAAAAGCCTTGATACCACTGCAAAGATGCAAGCCACAGTTATCAGACACACAGGGCAACTGGTTTCTCACAGCTCCGGTGGAATTTGCATTTTAAATGAAGCTGAAATGTTAAGAGCGGAGGAATGCTTGATGGGCAAGAGCAGATCAACCCCAACTAAACATTCCAGCAGAGTCTTCTTGGCACAAAGAAAGTTTTACAAAAGATACCATGAGGATTGTTTGCTGAGGCATATTCCTTTGGGTAGACTAAGGGAAAAGGCAACTGGTAGCCTGTTGAAGCTGACCAACCACCTCTCGGTTTCTGCAGTTGTTAGATCTTGCAGAAAGATGAAAAAGGAAGAAGTTCCAGAAAGAGACTGAAACTCCTCCAAGAGCTGATGCTGATGGGAGACTGATAAGAATCGAAATGATTCAGTTAGGTGGCTCCCACTTGCAGAGATTTTTGCCCTAGGAGGAAAATGTTCCAGCATAGGTATCATAAATATTTGAAAACAGTTATTGTATGCTAAAACGAGATGGTGCTTGGAGATATTTTGGAAGGCTATAGACTCCCAAAGATGGGAATTCTTTAGCTGTCTAAATTTTGTATGCCTCTATATGGTTTGATCCAAACTAAGATACAGGAAAATGATGCCTCACCAGCTAGCAAGCCCTACGATACAAAATCTGTTATGTCCCCAAAATCCTTTTTTAAAACCTAAGTAATTTCAATTTCTACTTTTGCAACTATTTTAGACTAAGTAGCAGGCATGCCTATAACTTAAAAAAAACCCCCAAACACTAAATAACACCAAAACCCAAAAGATGACGACTTGGGATAACACACATACACTGAGGATGGAGGTAAGTCAAGGTGCACAAGTGCCCTAGTCCAATTTTGCTGGGTTTAAGTACATCACTTGAAGATTCTGCAAGTTTCTGTAAACAGAATTTGTCATCACAATTTGTAATAATACAAAAAGCATTTGGAATAACAAGCAGGTATGCAGGCAACACACGAAGGGGCAGAGTTACTGCTGTGTGCTTACTTACCCCTGCCAGAGCCAAAATGCTCCAGTGACAGGGAAGGGAACCAGGGCAACTCACAGCCACAGCTAGCAGCAGGACATTAACCTCTGTTGGATGTTCACTTGCAAGTGTCTGTGTTTAGATTTAGTACCAAAATAACACAAGAGACATATTTCACTTTGAGCACTGCAGTAGCAATGCAGAAAAATATCTTGCCCACAGGATGAGCCCATGGCTCCTTACAGACTTGGCAGTAAAGAGCAGGACTGGGAGTTTTTTCTCCTACAGCAGCAGACTGGGACCAGCAGCTCCACTAGGATGAAAAACGAGGAGAAACATTTAGGGAAATGATGTAAAACAAGTGTTTTCCATAGGCATCAGTGACTCCCAGGCAAATGTACCTAACCTATCAAGGCTCCTGTGGATGGCCTGTTCCACAGCCTGTCCATATTCACCTTGCAGTGGGACCAAGTTTTGTTAACAATCGACTGCAGTGATAACTTTCATCTCTGTTTTCTTGCCCCAACATGGTTATTCTTCATGAATTCTTCCTAATGACTGTTCGGTTCCTTCCTTCTAGGGTGCCACTCCTAATTCTCTTCTCTTCAGGTTGGATAATGAGTCACTGGCTTTAGTATTATTCTTTATTAACCCTTCCCTCGCACAACCAACATCTGGTACCAGTGAAACATGCTCAGTGCTGAGAAAGGAAGCTCTTCAAAGCCTTTCCTCCATCGCACCACTCCCTTAGATTAATCTCCCAGTTCCTGCAGGCTTGCTGCTGCTGCTTGATGAAGAAAAGGCCTTGTTTGTCTTCATGCCTTTGGTTAATTGCTCTTTAAGTCTTTCTCAGTCTACATGATTTAGTGGGCATGGTGGTGCTGGGTTGACAGTCGGGACTTGATGATCTTAAATGTCTTTTCCAACAGAAACGACTCTATGATTCTATTAGCACTGCTGGTCTACTGCCACGTTTTGTGTGCCCTTCAAAATGCACTACAGTAGTTTATTATTTTGCTGTCACCAGAATATGTGACTATTCTTAAAGGAAAATCGAGAAAGTCTAAGGGAAAAGTTAGCTTGGAAAGAGATCAGACTCTCTAGTTGGGAAACCACGCTCTCAGAGCATTGCAAAACCAGACTTCTAGGAAGAACTGTGTGTTTTTCATTAGCTATTTTTGTTTTTTTTTTCCAGTATTCCTTATTACACTGTCCCTATTGCTCTACCTGATGGTCTTGGATACATCCAGAGCAGCCTTGCTTTAGCACTGTACCACCAGTAAGCCAACCCAAGAACCAGCTATTCCCTGGCAGGAATATTTGCTGCAGGTGCCAGTCCAGACTGACAGAAGTATCATTAACACCTTTTTCCCTGCTTAACGAAGTATCAACGTCTGACTATACAGCATGTGCAGCTTCACATCTTCTTGACACCTGCACAGCAGAGAACTACTCGGGTGCTAGGTTACTATTTCAGTAACAAACTGCAACTCCCAGGCTGGGGTACAGCCCTTATGATGGCCTTTTAAAAGATCATTTTATCCAAGGACAGCTAAAGCAAGCTGGCTCCTCGTTGCCCGTGCAGAACACAAGGGGAGGCTTTCCCCGCGAAGTTTCTGGTGAGGCTCGTTCACCACTAACGCCAAGAGACTGAGCTGCAGGGCAGGCCTCAGGGTGCAAGCAACCGCTCGAAATCTCCTTATGGCGTTAAGACGATCAAAATCACCCCGAGTTCCACCGCAGCGGCGGCTAAGTCGCGGGCGAGGCGAGGCTAGGCTGTAATTACTCATCGTAAATAGCGGCCATTGCTGCCAGCCTGCCGCGCCGCCCAGGCGGCCCGAGCCCGAGCGCGGCGTGGCCCGAGCCCGGGTGCCCTGCGGCCTCCCGGAGCAGGCACAACCGTTCCGGGGCCATTCCCGCTGTAAACGCCGGCGCGGGCACCGCTGGCCGGGGACCCATTCAGGGATGGGCACTCCCGAGCCACAGGCAACAGGTGCCCCGCAGCGCTGCTCCCCCGGCTCGGCCTTGCTATGGCGGCGGCCGCGCGGCCCCGCCCCGGCCGCTGGCGGCAGCCGAGTTGAGGGGAATGCCGCCTCCCGGCAACTTGTGGCTCGGGTCAGATCGGCCCGGCCCGGCCCGGCCCGGCCCGACTCGACGGAGCGGCAGCGCAGGCACCGAGAAGATAGGCGGCGACGCGAAGCAGTCGCACGAGGCCACGGCCC
>VWZI01011364.1:178286-239894 GCA_013396835.1 Psilopogon haemacephalus | reverse complement strand
TCAGTTTTAGTTATCGCGCATGGTGGATCTGCAACAAGTTCCCCACGGAGACGAGGTGCTCAAACTTGTGCCGAAGGTGCGATCGCTTGCTCTAGAACGCGGGGGTTTCAGTTTCGCGTTTATGAAGGTGAAGGCTTTTGCTCCGAATTGCCCAAACGGACTTTTAATCAAGTGTGGAATAATTCACTCTCCGTAGCGGCAGGCACTTTACAGTTCGTGTGCTCGGGAGCGCTGATCTGACAGCTCTTCATTTCGAGGAGGAGTTTTCTTATCGCACAAGCCACACTTGAGGCAGGAGCTGGGCTCCGTGGCGATCTTGTGCTGACACCAAAGGCCACAAGTTTCAAAGGTTGGCCAACGTTACCGTGTCCCAGCTCCCTGTGGAGCGTTCCGGATAGGCGATGGTTTCTGTGCAGCCATAGCGTGTACCGAAACACAAAACGCTGTTAAAACAAACCCTGGGATGAAGCTGCGGATTTAAGAGTTGCTGCTCGCTCTCCCGCTAGGAAGGGAAGAGCAGCGGGAGTGGAGTGCGTGCTCCTAGGCTTTGTTATTGTAAATTACTTTTATATGTACAAAAATATTATGCAACCTTTGAGATTTGCCCGCTTGATCGCTGGCAGCGGCTTATCCTTAGCTGGCTTTTGTATGGCCCTTTCGGAAGATGAGAAAAATTGGGGGCAGGCTGCAGTACTGGGATGAAGATGGATGTTAAAGGAGCTCACCCAAAAGGTAACTTTGGGTGAAGTTCCTCCTAGTCTTGCCAACGGGGTGAGAGTTGCTGCTGTTTCTCCGTGGCATCCTGCTTACTCAGCCAGACCCACCGTGGAGGAACGTGTTCCCTCGCTGCCTGCTCACTGGGCTGGTGTGAAGTCTCCCTTGGCAGGCAGCGGCGTTCAGCCCGCTTGCCGGTGGAAGTCCCACCCTAGGGTGGCCCTGGCTACGCTCGGCTCTGGCAGGCCAATCCCCACCGTAGTGGCCGAGGTCACCGCGCCGGTCAAAGTGTGCACAACAGATTGAAAGAGTCGACGAAGCTCGTTCTTGCAGCACACTTCGAGCTCCACCAAACCGATGTCTTGGGATTGCGGCTCGCTTAAACTGAAGAGTTTGTGGCTGTCTGCTATCTAATCTTTTCCTGGTCAGTGTAGGAGCAAAATCACGTGTGTGTTTTGGATATAAATGATGATGGGAATTTGAATGATAGCAAAAACATCATCTCGTTGCAGCTTGCCCCTCCACCTTCCCCCCGGTGACTAGAAAATGCTTATGTTCTTTTAGCAAAAAGTTTTAGGGACCATGTAATGAAGTTGCTTACTTTGATTTTGAGACTTAGATCCGCGGGTTTGGGTGGGAAGGGACCTTGGAGATCATCTAGTGCCAGCTCCCTGGTATTGGCAGAGCCACTCTTCACTAGATCAGGCTGCTCATTAATAGAAGCAATGAATGGGGTAAAATAAGAATGTTTTTCTTTTCTTTCAGTGCGCTAAAGGGGGTACTTTGACGCAGTATTGAGATGCATGGTACAGGCAGAAGGCTAGCAGGTTTCATATGGGTAGGAATTGGGTAGCTCTTGTGGCATGTTGAACCAGCCGTTAGCCTTTTAACTGTCTTCTGTCTTAGCCCTGCTTCCTTTCTGCCGAGGTAACTTTACACCCCAATAAAGTTGCCCCATTTGACAACGGTGTCACCTGTAGCACTTTGTTTACTTTCAAGCTTAGCTGCAGCATTAGCTACTTTAGGGTTTCTCAGTAATAAGTCTTACTCGTAATCTCTGGAAGCAGTTTTAGGAACAAGAGGACACGTCATACTGAGACCCTTCTCCATCATTTAAAAAAACCCTGAAACAACAAGCAACAATATCCCCACAAGTTTGATGAGGAAGATTTAAAGGGTGGATATTTGTCTGCTTTGGCTTGACACTGTGAGTTGGGAAGGGCACATTACCTAATCCTGGGTGGGGGGAGAGCGAGAGTTGCTATTGGAAAGGTTGATATGCCTGAGCCTGCACTGTGGATGTCCAGACTGGACTGGTTATGTGAAGCAGTTAGCTCTCGTGGGATGGAAACAAAGCAGCAATTCCTATTTTGCTTCATTCCTACAGCTGCTCAGAAACTGGGGATAGCTCTGGTTTTGACTGATTGCTTTTCAGGTTAGGAAGTATATTTCATGGCTATAGTAGTAACATGCATAATACTCATCAGAGGTACTGCTGAACTGAAGTCACCTTCCTTTTCTGCCTTCTCTTATGTGATTTCTTTCTAAATTTCTATTACTTAGATCTTTCTTTAAACCTTACTCCTCCAGTTTTATTCACGTTCTCCCTCATGCTCACTTTCTCACAGGCCTTCTGGTGTGCAATGAGCACATGCATCTTGAAGGTGTAATTTGTATTTGCACGTCTTGGTGATGTTAAAGGAAATTTGCATGTGCAAAAGACAGTTGTCAAATTCTAGTGTTTTCTCACTTTGTTTTGCAAAGTTGGCTGGAGAATACTGATTAAATATGAAACATTTTAATATTTTTGGGAAACATTGGAGGCTTGAGTAGAAGGCTTCTTTGCATTGCTAGGAACTGGCTGTGAATTTAATCTGTTTTGGTAATTAAAAGGGAGAAAAAGAATTATGCCTTCTATCCAGAGCAGTTAGAAATCGCTTGCAGATGGTTTTAGCAGGATGTAAAATCAACAGGTTCCTGTTACAGCACATATCTTATGGGTTCTTAGCCTAATAGTGACCTGGTATTTTTCTGTTTGTGGGAGGGAGGGAAGGAGATTTCTTAAAATAAACTTATATGCAAAGCAGGTTTGCTACAATGTAAATATTTAAGCAGTGGAAATCTTAACATCTTTAGTACTTTGGTGAAGCTTTGTTCTATCTAAATGTTGATGTGCCTGTTCACTCAGACAGGACTCTATCTGATCCAGCATCGTTAATGTTTACAGAAGATTGAGACTTGAAAACTATTCCCAGCTCCCAGCTGTGATTTCCCCCACGTCTCCCCACCCTGGGTTGATTTGGAATGTATCCTGGGTACAGATGCATCTTTAGACTCTGTTTTTGTGAGAGCTGTTTCTTTGCCTCTCACCTCATCAGATTTATGTTAGGAGTTAACTGTACCTTGGTAAATTGAGCTCTTTTCCCTGTGACAGTTCAGTTATTTGCAAGTGAGTTCTACTATTACCTAAACATCTTGTGGCTTCATGCTGGTACCTTGCTGTGTCAGATAGCTAATAAAAGGAGGAGGGAGGGAACTGGAGGCGCTGAAGGTAAAGGAGATCAGAGCAGGCTGCACACCCAGTTTGTCACACAGTGCTGTAAAAATTCTTAGCTGTTTTTATTTGTATAGCTGATCTGTGGCTGTCTTGCACGCAGAAATGTTAATTTTAGGTAAATGTGCATTATTAGGGAAATGAATACACTCCTTCTTTTTGGGAGCAGAAGTTTCAGAAACTTTGATAGAATCCATCAAGCATGAGGAAAGCTAAACTTCACTTACCTCATCAGAAGACTGTAATTTAATGTCAGGTTGGAAAGTATAAGGCATGAAGAGGACAGGAAGGGTCACTGTGAATTTGCTGTTGATCAGAAACTCTTTGCTGAGAGGTAGGTAGCTGTGGAAAGTTGGAGCAGGCTGTAGAGGTGTGGGGCACTCACTTGTGGCCAATAGCTGCAGAGGAAGTAGATGGCATCACCAGCATGAATGCTGTGTTATTCTTGCCCACTCTGGAGACTGAAGCTTATAGTTCTGTATTAGACTGGTTTGGGATAGCTTGCTGTGAAATCCTTGGTGCAGGGAGGTTATACCAACTCCCATCTTCTGCGGGGTTTTATGAACCACTGGCTCTTCATTTTGTGTGTAGATGGTAAAAGCATTAAGCATCAATAGCGTTATGCTCACTTGATTTCTGTGTGCTTGTGTGCAGACTAGTTGTAATGTCTTCTGACAGTTTGGAAATGCAGGACTTTAGCTACTAACCTGTCATCCTGGGGGGGGTTGTTTTAGTGTCATCTTCTTGGTAAGAAAGGCTGGCTTTTATGTTTCCAGCCTTAGGAGTTGTTTGTGTCTCCCCTGCACGACATGTCTGTTCGAGTCATCTGATTGCCAGAGCTTAAAGTATGTGCTTTGCTAGGCAACAGGAGTTGAGAGGTGAAGTTTGGGCTATAAACTTGGAGGAGTTTGCAGCATCAGAGACAGCTGTGCACAAGTGAACAGACTGAAAGCGAAAAGAGGGGGAAATTTTGCTTAACACAGTGGACGTTGAAAGGTTAAGAAAGTTACCTCGGCTCATCTAGGGTTGTGTTTAACACAAGGCTTCAAAACTTGAGCTCGTGGGATTGCTTTTTAAGGGTACATCTTGGCTTGCT
Organism: Psilopogon haemacephalus; assembly: GCA_013396835.1. Taxonomy (NCBI): domain Eukaryota; kingdom Metazoa; phylum Chordata; class Aves; order Piciformes; family Megalaimidae; genus Psilopogon; species Psilopogon haemacephalus. Next base: position 235,530 of record VWZI01011364.1, on the reverse strand, counting down.
GAGCAGCTCAAGTATCCACAACCTTAAGATTTTTCCCTCGAGTGAATCCAGCCCTTGGTACAGCAACACGATTAGAGTTTGAGCCTTTGTGTTAGCAAACTGTCACTTCAGAGGAGTTCAGTAATCTTTAACGCCACTTCAGCTTGTGGGCTTCCAGAACTTTGGGTTAGTGCTGTTGGGCACTCCTTAAGGTCCCATCTCTGTCTGCTGTGTCACTGGACTCTCCTGATGGCTTTAACTACACTGCCAGTGTTTCAAGTGTGCATAAACAGTGTCAGAAAGACCCAACGTTTCGTAATACGTGTGATAAATCAGGACTGCAATTTACCACTGTGCCTAATTACTCTTGTCTTCTACTGTAGGTTGCACAGAGCATTGAGGATCATCATCAAGAAGTAATTGCTTTCTGCAGAGAGAAAGGTTTCCATGGTTTGGTTGCATATGACTCCGATTATGCATTGTGCAACATCCCTTACTATTTCAGTGCCCATGCCCTAAAACTGAGCCGTAATGGGAAAAGCCTCACAACAAGCCAATACCTAATGCATGAAGTTGCCAAGCAACTGGACCTGAATCCAAATCGCTTTCCTATTTTTGCTGCTCTTCTAGGTAAGTGAAGTACTAAAAGCAGTAGATGTTACTAGTCAGCCTGTGATCTGAGCTGCAGTTAACTCTTGTAGCGTACATGTGTAACACAGCACCTAGGCAGAGGCATTCCTTTGTTTTCAGACATTCCTGCTATACTTGAGGTGGGCTGGATGCATTTTTATGAGGCCAGGCGTGCTGAATTTGTAGAGACCTGCGAGTGATGCAAATTGTGGCTGGCTGAGTTAAGAGTAGAAAGTAAGAATTCTGCAAAGCTCTGCCTAGCCAAAATGTTCTGGGTGGGTGGGGAATGAGGACGGTTGTTGTTCGGCTGAGTTTGGTCTTAGATAGCATGTGAGGTCTGCTTTTGATAAGGCACATTCCAGACTCTGGAAGCATACTGATGTTTTGTAGTCTGCCTTCAAAGAACATGTATAGAGATGATTGGGTTGCAGGAGCTTTTTACTCCCTCAGAAAAAGGTATTGGGCAAATGCGACAGCACGAAAGGTGCATCAGAAATACGTTAGGTTGCATCGGGTGAAACTACATTGCTCGTTGCACAAGCAGTCAGCATTTTATCCCATTCCATGAGTTTTGTTGGGATAGTTTCTTAGCACTTCTGCTTCAGCATTTGATCCCATTCCATGAGTTTTGTTGGGATAGTTTCTTAGCACACCTGCTTCTGCAGGGCGGTGTAGTATCTAGATGGAGGAGAGGTAGGAGAGACTTCACATCTTTGCTTCAGTGGGACAGTTTTCTAACACTTTTTTCCCACAGATGTCATACTTAGGTGGAAGAGTGAAGTAGTTAGTAAAGTTTGCTCTAGCGAGTAAGATCTTTTTAAAACATCATCTGTCACCCCTTTTTTGGGTGAATAAGCATGGGGCAGCCACTTTCTTGATCTTGTCATAGGAAGCAAAGAAGAAAACATGGATTTTTCTTTTTATTTGCTGCCTGACTTTGTGTTTTAGTGTGGGTACAGGATAGAAGAGGAAAGCTTCTCCTTTGAAAGCTGTAAATGAGAGAGGCTCAATCTGCTTTAGCATGCTAATACTTTAGTAGTCTTTAATATTAAATTGTTTCTAGTCCAGGCAAGTACCTTCCATGTTCAGAAGGAAAGAATCAGTGCATCTCACAATAGAAAGCCACAAGTATTTGGCTAGCTGAAGTTATTTTCTGTTGGTGCCTCTTCGCTCAGGAAGGTTACCTGTGTGCAGGAATGGCAGATGGTTGGCTAAGCTGCAATTTAAAACAAACCCTTGGTGTCAATTGCATGACAGACTACTATTGCTGGGCTTTGTTTTGGAGTCTATAAATAAGTTGTTGCATGCCAGTTCAGTGAGTAAGGATTACTGCTCAGAAGGCAGTTTCACAGTTGCAGATATGCTTTATGGCATCAGTGTGGAGCACATGTGAATGACACTGCTGTAACTTGTCACGCTTGACCAGCTGGGTCCTTGCTTGGATTTATTAAACAGTAGGTGAAAAATATTCTGTGAGTTTTCTGAAGGTTCTGCAATTCTATGTAAGAAGCTGTTGACTGCTTTTCCTCTCTTGCCATCTTAACAAAATACCTTGCAACTTGTTCTTAGGAGAAAGAAACTTGAGGTGATTTCAGGTGATTGCTAGAGAGAGAGATTTTGTAGGGTTTTCTTCAAAACTGATAGAAAAGTTAAAAGAAGTTGAGCCACAAGTTTAGTTTTGTGTATTTTGCATTTCTGTTGCGTGTGTGTGTGCACATCGGTTCCGTATTAATAAGCAGGATAAAGTATGTTGAAGTCAGGGTTAGGACAAAAAGTATTTGGCAGGCCTTGCTATGAGGAAGGGGTTTTATATATTAGCAAGTATTAAAGAATGTAGCTATTTGGTGATCCAAACAAGGATTACTTGAGTTTACAACAAACGGATCCTGTGTGACTTCAGGTGCTGGCAACATTGCTTAACTTCTGCACCTCAGGAATATAGTAGCTTCAAGGGCTTTTCATAAAGTACTAAATACATATAGGAGCATAATTGTGTGTCATGTGGCAAATGTTTAAAGCAAGGTAGCTCATTCAGATCTCAATTTTTGTATTTGATTTAATATTCGAGGGTGTGTCTGGCTTCACAGGTTATTTGTGCTTGCTCCTGTGGCCTCTTTCGGTCTCCTTTGACACTGATAAGTGGAATGAAGAAAATCACACAGAGAAAGAGTGGGTGCTTGATTACATGGGGAAGCTGTGTCAACCTGTTAGCTTGCTCTGCTGTTCTGGGTTATATCAGTGTGGCTCCTTACGCTGGTACTTTGTTTAGGAATAAATTAATTTATTGTGAAATAATTGCTGCTGGCTTAATGATCACAATTACAGACGGCCAAGACCATCAAGAACTTGTATCAGTGTTAGGTCTGTGAATTCCCTTGTACAGAGAAAAGTCAAATTACTCTTGTTTTCATGTAGAATCATAGAATCAATCAGGGTTGGAAGGGACCACAAAGATCATCTGGTTCCAAACCTCCCTGCCATGCCCAGGGACACCCTACCCTGGATCAGGCTGCCCACAGCCTCATCCAGCCTTGCCTTAAACAGCTCCCTTCAGATACTGGAAGGCCACAAGAAGGTTCCCTGGTTGCCTCCTCTTCTGCAGCCTGAACACCCCCAACTCTTTCAGTCTGTCCTCACAGCAGAGGTGCTGCAGCCCTCTGAGCATCCTCGTGGCCCTTCTCTGGACACGCTGCAGCATGCCCACATCCCTCTTGTAATAGGGGCTCCAGAACTGGACACACTACTCCAGGTGGGTTCTCACCTGGAGTACCTGGAGGTGCTTTCTTGTCAGGAACATTAAGGATCAGTGTGGGGATGCTGATAGGCAAAAGAATTGTTGAGTGATTCAGCAGGTGGAGGAGCCTGAGGAATGACACCTAACTGGTCAATTAAAAAAAGTGTTCTTGATGGCAAATTATTTGGAATTGAAGTTGTGTTCAGGGACAAAGTTTCTACTGAAGTACTCCAACAGAATATTTGTCTGCCTACTAACTAGGCAAATTTGGAAAGGTTGCTGTCTAAGAAGGTTATTTATACAGTGTGGCTGCTTGCTTTGGTTTATAGCTTTTTTTCCTTCTTGCAGCTTTTTATGTAGAAGAGTTTTGTACTTCTAGGTTGTTAATAGAAGGAGTAGCCTTGTCACGAGTAGTTAAAATGTGGCCAAAATACTGCATCCTCCAAGAGCGTGCCCTTAAAACATTCTGTCCTGATTGCTGATGTAAACAGGGAGTTGATTTGGGTTCTGCTGTACATTTTGACTTCAGAATAAAAACAAAACAAAAGAAAAAAACCTCAGCAAACCCATGCTTCAGCAGTAGAAAAACAAACACAGTGTGAGGTATAGGACTGTAATTCCATGAACTCTTCAGAAAGGGCAATGGCTTCAATTAGTATCTAATTGCTTTAAAAAAACCCAAGGCATACACTATAATAAGCCATTAAAATGGGGAAAATCAATATATGTGGAGGTTTTTCAGCCAGGTCAAGAAATAAGAGGTTGCTTATGTAATGTTGGTCTCTTTCCCACTGTGACAGTGCTTCCCAACATGTCTTGGGTGATGTAGTGTGCTCTGGTTCTCAGTAACACTGCAGGACTAGGTAAGGTAAGTACAGGCATCACTTCTGATTTGGACTGCAGAAGACACTGCTGCACTTCAGCATCCTAAACTCTGCAGTTTAGTGTGTGGTCAGAACTGGTCAGCTGGTCTGACTAACTTGTGTTACGTTCAAGGGAATTAACTGAAAAGATAGTTGGAGAGCAAACAAGGTTGGAGAGAGGAAGGGAGAGAAAGCCTAACTGTTTAAAAAAGGTAATGTTAGCATCTACACAAGTTATTATTAGTTATCACAAAAACTGTCCAATGATCTGGCTGGAATTGATGTTTTCAGACCTGCAGTACAAAGGCAGTCCAAACCTACCTTGATTTTTAGATCAGTATGAATTTGAGTTTTACATAGAATCATAAAATAGTTCGGGTTGGAAAAGACCTTTGTGATCATCCAGTCAAACCATTCTTTAACTCTGGAAAGTCTGGTGCTAAACCATGTCCCTCAGCACCACATCTCTGTGTCTTTGAAACACCTCCATCCAGGGATGGGCTTCAGACATCTGCCTGGGCAGCCTGTTCCAGTGTTTGAGGACACTTTCAGTGAAGAACTTTCTGATGTTCAATGTAAACCTCCCTTGGTACAACTTCAGGCCCTTAGGGAGAGGGACCAATCCCTACCTCACTCTGACCTCTTTGGGAGTTTAGAGAGCAAGGTCTCCCCTCAGCCTCCTGAGGGAAGACACTTACACAAACTTGTCAGAACTTTCTGATGTGTGTTTAAAGTTTAGCTCCTGGAAGACTATAATGTTGCCTTGCTGGATGCTGGTGAAGCATCGATGGGGCACAAAGAGGACATCTGCCAGTCTCCAGGCAATCAACAGCTCTCTTGGGTTTAACATTAGGTGCAAACTATTTTACAAGCACAATATTAAGAAAGGAAAGAGTTGTCTTTCAGAGTATGTGGTGATGCTTTTGTGAGTAGGTGAGAGCTGAAGATGTCCAAACTGTGGAAGATAAAAATGGAAAAGCTGGAAGGACAGGAGCAGCCCCAGGAGCTATGCATTCACTACCATGCTGCTGCTCTGCAAAACCAGGTGTTGAGAATATCTTGAAGTTCCTACCCAACCAAGCATTCTGCTTAGCTCTCTGTATTATTTGCACCCACACACACAGGACTCTCTCAGTGCTTGATTAACTCAAAAGTTTGAATTCTTTTGTAGTAAAAACTTTTTTTTTTTTTCCTGAGCATGATGTGATTTGGGGAAAAAAAAAAAAAAACCAAAAAAACATTTTAAGTGATCTTCCATTTGGTGGTAAATAGCCACTGCCTCTGTTCAGTGGGACAACTACAGTATTTCCCAGTTTCTTGCTGCTGCCAGCCCAGGCTCCTGTCTGATCTGGTCAGGTCAGCAAAAGAAACTTAAGCAATTCAGAACCTTCTGAGTGTCACTGAAGCTGCATGTGCTCCCAAGGATGGGAGAAATCTTGCTGCCTGACTCATGCTGCATGATGGAGCAGAGTGCAAATTCCAGAGACAGCTCTGAGGTGGATCAGTGGTGACTCGTGCTGAGATTCAGGCAGAGCTGGTGTCAGAGAGCTGTGTTCTTCCACTGTGGCACCTGCAGTACTAAATTCTGGTGAGGATCCCCTAACAGTGGCATGCCAGGTTGAGGTTGACACCATGTGTTGTGACTGTCTCTGCTGCTTCTCTGAGTGAGCTGGGTCTCATGGAAGAGTGCTCCTGGAGCAGAGGGAAGTGTATCTTGCTGCAGCAGCAGCATGCTAATTGGGTTTTTCTGGAGTAACAACAAGATCTCTGCAAGTTTAATCTCTCTTTGTTAATCCTATTGATCGGGAGCTGAGGACTGATTGCAGATTTGTTTTGCTGCCTGTAGAAACAATATGTAACATTTATGGTGTACTTCAATAAAGCTCTGCATTGTGTTCTAGGTAATCATATTCTACCTGATGAAGATTTGGCTTCCTTTCATTGGAGTTTACTTGGTCCAGAACATCCACTAGCTTCACTTAAGGTACAAATTTAACGATGAGCAATTAAGCTAAAATCAATCACAGTGGTTACTGGGAGTAGTGTAGTAGCTTAATGTACAGCAGCTATGCAAGGCTCTTGTTCTGGGTCACCCTCTGGTGTCCCAGTCCCTCTCTGTTGACTGCAGAGGATATCAGGGGTGATTAACCTCGTGAGGCTAAACTTAGCCTTTGTGATCCCCCTCAGTGCCCTTCAGCCACATGAGCCATATTGCTGCAGCGTGGGTTGGCTTTCAGAATGTCACTTCTTACTCCTTTTTTTTTTTTTCTTTTAATTTAAGAAGAGCATATTTTTTGTTTAGTCACGTTCTTCAGCTGTCAGAGATAATTAGCTGGATCTCTTCCTACCATATTGCTTTATTTTCTCCTGATCTGAGTGTGTGTGTGATAGCTTTCTGTGCTTCAAGTGTACACGTGCTAGAGAATGGGCTGCACAAGGAAACCAACGTGGCCTTCGCTAGATTGATTGATTGATTTTTTTTCAGAGGGAAGTGACTGATGCTCTTAGCTGACAGTATGCCTGTTCTGCTGCTTCACCACACCTGCTTTGTTCATCTGCCAAGCAGACAGCTATAAAAGGGAAGCTGGGCACATCAGAGAAAGGGCTAGTAGTGACCTTTCTTTCTGCCACGGGCAGACATCGCCTTTCCTTGTCTCCTAGGGTGCATCACATAGCGAATCAAATTGGTTTTGTAAATTCTGTAAGACTCTGTTGTTACAGCAACAGCAAAAAATAGGTGAGGGTTGTTGTTTTTTTCCCCTTCTGTTCCAAAAGTTTATTAAGCGTTGAAAAAATATTAACTTGTTCCGCTGAAGGTAGGATTTTAAATCAGATTCAGGATTTTCAGCAGAGTGTTTAAGGCTTGCACAGGAGTATTGCTTAGTGAACAGCTGTGACAGTTTGATGTTACACTCATCCCGTTTTGCTGCTGTTCCTGTGCTTAGAAAGGTAAGTGTCAGCACTTTGGAGTGCCACAACAAAACCTGCTTGTGCATTTCTCTACCTCCTTGTCAAACCCGAGGTGAGAAGAGGAAAGACTGAGTGGACTTGCATTTTCATTATTTACTCTAAAGGTTCAAGTGTAGGACTTCTCTCAAAGGGATTCATAAATTTTATGATGTTCAGAATACTTCTTTGTGGATTAGACTGAGCAGACTAAAGTTTATGATGTCCAGAATGCTTCTTTGTGGATTAGACTGAGCAGACTTGTTATACAGCCAGTTCAGAATATGACTTCAGGCACCTAGGACTTCTGGAAAGCCTTCTGAAGATGTACTGAATTACTTGGCTGGAATAAAAATTGGATATTTGCCATCTTTGCACCTAGATTTACATTTTCAGTGGGATCAACAGTTGGGCTTTGTAGCTGGCATCCTAAGGAAATGCACCTCGTTTCCTGGCATGTTGCTGGGCTGTCTGAAGCAGCACTCCCTGTCGTTATTTTGTCTCTTTGCCGACCTTAATCACATTTGAAAGTGGTTCCCCATTTGGCTGTTACAGGCTCCATGAAACCTGATACACTATTATCAGTGAAAAATACCCAAATGAGTGCCCTTAGTGAGCGAAAAGGCTGCCACAACACATGGCTTGCTTCATTTCACAGCAGCTTGCTGGCTGGCTGTGAAGCAGCCCCAAACTAACCACAGCATTTCTGTCTCCTGGCTGATAACGATGTCAAAGGGAGATAAAGAAGGACTAAAACAACAAGGACACAAGTCTGCAGGAAACCAGTCTTCATTAGTTACTGGTCATGGAACAGATGAGCTTCAGTTTCAGCAGTGCTCATGGCCTGACATTTATAACTTATTTCAGTAGCCCATTAATTCAGTTTAATTTCATTTGGCATACCTAATGTGGCAGTGATGTCATTGCAGCTCTCTTTGTGGAGACCTGCTCATTGGGCACGTGTGGAGAGCAGTGCTTCTGGTCAATGCTGTGTGCTTACAGAACCCTTAAAGACGCGTGTGTATTAGCCACAAGCTGAGAGCAAAAAGGAGCTTCAGAGCAGTTCAGAAAATGCAAACTGTCATGAAAACTGGGAGTGGGGAGCGGTGGTGTGGCTGCCCAGGATGTTATCCCTGGGCTCTACCTCAAACTTTGCTTTTTTGCATCTGTTTGGAGTTACTGTTGAGTATTCTCCATATTGATTGCCTGGAGCTCTAATTTCACACCTCATCCAACTCGGGAGTTAGAAAACTTTCTCACTGTATAAAGGTTTTTGATCTTTTTTTATCGAAGGCAGTGTGATGTTGAGCATCAAAGCTAATAGATGGACGTTTCCAGTGTCCTGATTTGCTGCTTTACAGGGAGTGCTGTGAGAGTTAATGATGTACAACTTCTTTCCTGCATTCCTTCTCAGTCTTTCATTACAAAGTAGAAAACTGGTTACTACTCTTAGAGGAAGCTTTGCTAGTTTGCCAATTAAAAAGTGTAGCTTGAAAGAGAAGCTGCCACTCTTTGCTGATAGAACATTTGGTGTGTCTGCTCAGAGACAACAGAGTGAGGTGAAAGCAAAACTGAAGGTTAGAGAGGGACATGAGGGTGGGACATTAGGAACAGCTGATTGGAAGTGGGATAAAGGAGGGGAAATTGAAATGTGAACAAAGAATGCATATTTCACAGCTAGAAGAACATGAACCTAACCGTCAGGAGAATATCTGTACATGCTGGAGGAAAAGCCTTTCACAAAACATCAGCAGTGACCACCAGCTCAGAGACAAATGTGAATGAAGAGGTTTGAGTTGCTCTCACTGCAAAAGAGACAATCCAAAGCTTAACACTGCAAGCTGTTCTGAATCTCCCCATGCAAACATAATGCACCTAACAAATCTGTAGATGTATGTGTGAGTCCCATTAGCTGGCTGAGAGCAGAGCTCACTGAGATTCAGATCACCCGAGTGAGAGGCTGGAAGAAGAAAGAAGCCGATAGACTTCCTGAGAAGTTGCTTGGCTGCTAGACCTTGTTTGGAAATGAGCATGGTACTCTGCTTTGTGTGCTTCGAGATTTACCTTGGAGACAAAAGACACTTGGTGGTGGTTCTGGAGAGCTTGTTACAGTGTGGAGCTTCAGGAGCAGTGTGTAACACCATCAGAATGATGTTAGGAGGGCAGCTCCTTATCTCTGGAATGAGTTGCTACTTCTTTGGGAGCACATACCACCAAAGAAGTGCTGACCCTTTGTTCACAAAGTCACCTTAGAAACAAGTCTTAATGCACTCTCCCTTTTTGAAAAGGAGCGTGCAGGGAAACCTGATCTCCTTGGTTGTTTGTAGAGTGTCAGAGAGAGAGGCTTCCAGAAAGCAATCCGAAGTATGCAAGTTAGGCTTCTCTGAATTGCTCTAGGAAATTCCTGTCTTTCTCTGTTGACTTCAGAGGATGTCTGCCAGAGGGAGACTGGTGCTAAGTAGAGGCTTGGGTAATTTGCGGTTGCTCAGGTCCAGAGGTGGTACTGCTAAGATTTGCTGAAGTGTCTGTCACTGGTTGAGGGGAGTTTTATGCTAAGGGTCATCACAGCGTGGTGCAGGCCAGAAAGCCCAACCTCCTGCTAAAAGCATGGACATCTTGAGGTCAGAACAGGTTGCTCAGGGCTTTGCCTAGGCTACTCTTGAAATTCTCCAAGGCTGGAAGCTGTGTAGCCTGTCTGAGCAGCCTGCTCCATGGTTTGACAGACCCAAGGGTAAAAATGTGCCTTGCATGCCATCTGAAGCCATCTCTGTTTAGGCTGTGCCTGTTGACTCTCTCTCTCCATATTGCACCACTGTGAAGAGCCTGTTTCCATCTGCTTGAGAACCTTCTTGTAGGGATTGGAAGGCTGCTCTTGGGTGTCCCCAAAGCTTTGTCAGGCTGAATCAACTCAAATAATGTTTTGGGTTGGAAGGCACCTTAAAGATCATCTAGTTCCAAACATCCTGTTGGGCAGGGACACTTCCTTCTAGACCAAGATGCTCAAGGCTCCATCCAGCCTAACTGAACACTTCCAGGGTCAGAGCCTCCATATCTTCTCTGGACAGCCTATTCCACTGATTCACCCTTCTCATGGGAAAGAATTTCTTCCTGTCTAATCTAAATCAAGCTTCTTCAGTTTGAAGCCATAATCCACATTCAGCCTTTTCTCATAAAGCAAGTGCTTCAAATCCTTCACTATCTTGATGGGCATCTGTAGAACTAGATAGAACTTTTTGATATCTAACTTGAAGTCTAACCTGAATGCAGTATTCCAGAAGTGATCTAACGAGCACTGAGAAGCAAGATCTCTCAGTCTGCTGGCTGTGTTGCTGCTACACAGTCCAGGCAGGGTGCAGTCAGTGTTCTCTGCTGCCAGAGCACCAACCTGCTTGGCTTCTGTTCAGTTTGCTGTCTTCAAGAGCCCCAGGCTCCTTTTTGGCCTGACTCCAGCCTCCAGAGTAGCCAGGCGTTATTCCTGCCCAGGTGCAAGGCTTTGTTTTTGGAGTTGCTGAATTTCTGAAGGCTCCCATAGCTTGTTCCTCTGCTTTGTCTAGGTTTTTCTGGATGGTAGCCCAGCCCTCCTGGTGTTGCAGGGTTGTCGTGCAGGTTGTCTCATGAAGTCTGTATGTGTCATGCTTTTGCCTTTCTGCCCTCCTCTTTTCTTTCTGATAGAATTTTTGTTCCTCTTGAGATTGGATTTTCTTTGTGTATAAACTGTCAGGTGATCTCCACATTGTTCCTATTCTCATTACCATCAAGACACACAGAAGTAGAGGTCAGTTTCCCAACCAGGAATGTCCAGCTGAATGACCTGGTCCTCAGGGAAGAGCTGAACTTTGCTGGTTTGCAAGGAGTTAAAATCATCCAGGAGACTTCTTCAGAAAGTTTGTCATTAAATCAGATGTTTTGAGAATCACAGAATCATAGAATAGTTTAGGTTGGAAGAGACCTCAAAGATCATCCAATTCCAGCTCCTCTGTGCCATAGGTCAGGGACACCTCCCACTAGAACAGGTCACCCAAGGCCTCATCCAGCCTGGCCTTGAACACTTCCAGGGAGGGAGCAGCCATAACCTTTCTGGGCAACCTGTGCCAGTGTCTCACCACCCTCACTGTGAAGAACTTCCTCCTAACATCCAGTTTCAATCTCCCCTCTGCCAGTTTAAACCCACTGCCCTCATCCTGTCATTACAAGGCCTTGTGAATAGTCCCTCCCCAGCCCTTCTGTAGCCTCCTTGAGACACTGGAAGGCTACTATAAGATCTCCTGGAAGCCTTCTCCAGGCTGCAGAGCCCAACTCTCTCAGCCTGTCCTCATAGCAGAGCTGCTGCAGCCCTCTGATCATTTCATGGCCCTCCTCTGGACTCTCTCCAGCAGTTCCATGTCCTTCTTGTGTTGGGGGCTCCAGAACTGCACACAGTACTCCAGGTGGGATCTGAGGAGAGCAGAGCAAAGGGGCAGAATCCCCTCCCTTGCCCTGCTGGCAACACTTCTCTTGCTGCAGCCCAGCACACAGTTGCTGTCTGGGCTGCACTCACACTGCAGGCTCATGTTGAGCTTTTCATCACCCCAGACCCCCAGGTGCTTTTCCTCAGGGCTGCTCTCCAGCCACTTGCCACTCAGCCTGGAGTTGTGCTTGGGATTGTGCCGAGAGCTCCTGAGATGAGATGCTTTTAACATTCAAAGGCTGATACAAAATCCAAACAGTTTGTGTGCAATCTCTAATAGAAATTATGAGACAAAAACCCCCAAATGAACAAAAGCCATGCAATTAGTGGTAATATTCTTCATATCTTCAGCTTTTCCTTTTGCCAATGGAAAAGAAAAATGGTCCCTGTGTGTCCTCTCACAGGCACTGAATGTTTGAGGTCTCTTTTTAATGCTTTGAAAATAAAGCTAAACTGATTAGTTGTTTCCAGCAGGCATAACAGTAAATGCTGCTGCTTGTGTTGTTTAGCTCTGAAAGGCTTCACATCCTGGGATCATTCCAGTTGCCCACTGTCTCCAGGACGGGGGAGCCTTCTGCAGTAGCCCAGCAGTTTTTCAGTCTCCTCTCTTTCATTACAGCACTTTTTCAAGTTTGTCAGACCACCACATTTTTATCTTACAGCTTCTGGGCTCTGTAATGCTGTTCCCTGTCATTATTTGTCAAAAGGAGAGGCACAGAATTAATTTCCTTTCCCCATGTAATCTTTTCAGAGTGCATTAATAGGCCTCTTGTGATTTTTGTCAGTGGTCTGTCATGAAATGGAAGTGGTGCTTAGCAAAAAAAGGCACTTTTCAGGGGTTGTGCTTTCTAACCTGACCACTTCCAAATATGTGATCCACCTCATGGGATCACAGGTTGTCAGAGGTTGGAAGGGACCTCTGGAAATCATGGAATAATAGAATGGTTTAGGTTGGAAGGGACCTCAAAGATCATCTAGTTTCAACCCCCTGCCAGAGGCAGGGTCACCTCCCACTAGAACAGGCTGCTCAAAATCTTGCAGTCCAACTCCTCTGCCAGAGCAGGACCATAGAATTTAGTGCAGGTTACACAGAAACACATCCAGACAGGCCTTGAAAGTCTCCAGAGAAGGAGACTCCACATCCTCTCTGGGCAGCCTGCTGCAGTGCTCTGTCACCCTTACAGTAAAGTTCTTCCTCCTGTTGAGGTGGAACTTCCTGTGCTGCAGTTTCCATCCACTGCCTCTTGTCCTATGGCAGGGCACAAGTGAGCAGAGGCTGTCCCTGCCCCTTCCTTCCTGACCCCCAGCCCTCAGATATTTATAGACGTTGATCAGATACCCTCTTAGTCTCCTCTCCAGCTTAAGCAGCCCCAGGGCTCTCAGCCTTTCCTCATCAGGCAGTGCTCCAGTCCCTTCAGCATCCTTGTAGCCCTCTATTGGACTCTCTCCAGCAGATTCCTGTCCCTCTTAAACTGGGGAGTCCAGAAGATGGAGAATTCCAGGTGTTGAGCCTCACTGGGGCTGAGTAGAGGGGAAGGGGAACCTCCCTTTTTGCCTTTTGGGGATTGCTTCCTACAAGTTCTTTTTTTCCTTGTCATCTACAGAAGAATTTAAGACAAGCAACAGCACAGAAAATCAATGTCCTACAATGAGAAATGGGAGCCAGGTGATAGTGATTGTGCTGTGAAATGCTTTGTGTGCAACTGCCAGTGAGTTTGACCCATCAACGTGTTTTCTGTGACTCCAGATGTTAAGTCTTCCTTCCCCCCCTCCACACCTCACACTTACTAAAACTTGTCCTGAGTTTTAATGCACAGAGTATTAGAGAGATTGCTTATAGAATCGTAGAATGGTTTAGGTTGGAAGGGACCTCAAAGCTCATCCAGTTCCAACCCCCTGCCATAGGCAGGGACACCTCCCACTAGAACAGGTCACCCCAGGCCTCATCCAGCCTGACCTTGAACACTTCCAGGGAGGGAGCAGCCACAAGCTCCCTGGGCAACCTGTGCCAGTGTCTCACCACCCTCACTGTGAAGAACTTCTCCTACCATCCAGTTTCAATCTCCCCTCTGCCAGTTTAAACCCATTACCCCTTGTCCTGTCATTACAAGACTTTGTGAATACTCCCTCCTCTACCCTCCTGTAGGCCCCCTTCAGATACTGGAAGGCTACTACGTGATCTCCTCAAATTCATAGTTCAGTACAAAATCTACCCTTTTGGATTACGGGAAAGCTATAAAACGAGTAAAAATCTTTTCCTTGTTATTGTCAGGGAAGTACATTTTGTTTTACCACTTCTTGTTTCTGCCTTCTTTGCAGGCTGTGACATTTTTCAGTTTTGAGGCTGTTCTCTCATCTGTACTAAATGTCTTTGAAACAGAATAAAAGAAAAAAAAAAGTGCCCACATCTGAACCATTCTTTCTGAAGGTCTTGCTTGAGGAGAGAAAAACATACCCCAGGGAGGTCTCTAGGCTGCTTGTTTAAAAGCAGCTAAACAGGGGGCATCGTGCACAGTGAGCCTGCTTGGAGGTGGTGAGGTTAGAAAGCCTGGCACTAGAAAAGAGCACTTCTTTGCTCTTTGCAAAAGGACTACTGCAATTCAGGAGAGACCTGATGAAAATCACAGGAGGCCTATTAACGCCCTTAGTATGTTTCGCTTGAGCTTCGTGCTTCTAGGGTCTGAGCTGAAGGTTGCTTGCAGAGTGCTGTGATGTCCTGATGCTTCATTGTATGTTGCCGTCTGGGAGATCACACACAAGTCCTGACAGATTGCTTACTCCTTTCATCCAGCCTGTTTTGAAGTGGAGATTGCAAAAGCACTTAGGTGGTAGTTCAGGGCTTCCTCCAGGGAGCTCTGCAGAGGGCTCATTGAACGTGGCTCAGGCGTATTGTGATTGGGCCACTTCCAGAGGTGCATGATTGTTCCATGTATAGATGGAATGGAAGGTGGTGATGAAACTGTTTGCTTTACCAGTGAGAAGAGAGTCTCTTGCTTCTGCTTGGCAGATTGGGTGCAGAATCTTACCATCAACATTTGTGACTGCAAGCTCCTGCACAGAGGCAATCTGTGGTTATATCTTCAGAGTGCACACCAGCAATGTGCTACTGTCTGAAACAGAAATCATTGCTGTGCCAGTATCTGCACTAAGCAGAACGTGGTACTGTCTGAAATAGAAATCATTGCTAGTAACACTACCTGCACTAAGCAGAACATGGTACTGTCTGAAACAGAAATCATTGCTGTGCCACTACCTGCACTAAGCAGAACGTGGTACTGTCTGAAATAGAAATCATTGCTAGTAACACTACCTGCACTAAGCAGAACATGGTACTGTCTGAAATAGAAATCATTGCTGTGCCACTACCTGCACTAAGCAGAACATGGTACTGTCTGAAACAGAAATCATTGCTGTGCCACTACCTGCACTAACTAGAACATGGTACTGTCTGAAATAGAAATCATTGCTGTGCCACTACCTGCACTAAATAGAACCCTCCTTACTTTAGGGCCATAGAACGTGGAGCTCAGCTTTGGCAGAGAATGAGCACACAGAATATTCTGACTGTGCTGGTTTGAGGCTAATTGGAATATTTTAAGGAGGAAAATTAGATTGTAGGCTGTGAAAAGAAAACAGTGGTGATGTCTGCTTCACTCATAGGTTTACTGAGATGTATAAAAGCAAGGACGTAAACATAGATAAGGGAGTGTCTCTCTGTCTGGGAGTCTGAGCTCTCTCTCCTTGGTTTCTAGCTGGATATGTGTAACCCAACTAATCAGTTTTGCTTCTAACCCCCCTGACTAATCTCTCTCATTTGCTTTACACATAAGGCACATTCTGGGATAAGATTGGGAGGTGTGGAGAAGGTGGAAGGGTGGTTGGGGACCCTCAGGTGGGGTGCCAAATTAAGATGTGATGGTTTGGCAGTTCCCTGCCCCCTCCCCCCCATTTGAATTCACCCAGACTTGACTCATCTGACTGGAAGTTACAGAATGAAGCTTTATATCCACAGCTTAGCACAATATACAAGCAAATATTTACAATATATTGTGTATATTGACCGCAGTATACAGAAATAGACAAGTTAAAGGTAATGCAGAAACACAATGCCCCTCCCAGAAATCAGTCCCCAAGAGGGGTTCCCAACTACCCTTCCACCTTCTCCACACCTCCCAGTCTTATCCCAGAATCTGCCTTATGTGCAAGGTAAACAGGGAAGGTCACTGAGGGGAGTTAGAAGCAGAATTGATTAGTTGGGTTACACAGATCCAGGTAGAAGCCAGGGAGAGAGAGCTCAGACTCTGCAAACAGAGAGGCACTCCCTTATCAATGTTTATGTACTTGCTTTTATACATCTCAGTAAACCTATGAGTGAAGTGGACATCAGCATTTTCACAGCCTATCATCTTTTTTTTTTTCTCATTAAAATATTCCAACTGGCCTCAAGCCAGCACACTGACATTTGTAAAAATGAGGCATTAGGAGAAGGAAATGTATGGAAACAGGAATCTTGGCCAAAAATGCCATGGTCTAAATATGTAGAATGCAGTCTAAGGAGTTGCATAAGGGGATCAAATAAGGACAGGAAAGAGAATAATTACATATGGTAGACTCTTTCTGTTAAAAAGAGTTGTGGTGCAGGTTTTAAAGTTGCAGATACACGAATAATGAAGTGTTAATCAGAGTTTGCATAAACATTTCTCACAAGGCTAAATTTCAGGGGAAGTGTGATACCTCTGCGTAGAATGCAAGCGTAGTTCTCACATCTTCTCATCTCTAAAAACCCTGAGCTGTTAAATAATAATAATAATGATCTCTTAAGTCTTGAATCCCTGAATTTTGCAACTAGGAAGATTAAAATATGCTGAAAACAAAAAAACTTAAGTCCCCCTGGAGGCATGGAGGGAGCACTCCAGAATTGTAAATGAGGTTCCAGACAGGATTTTTAGAAATTCATCCTCAGGCATCCTTTAAAATTTGGGACAGAAGGCTGGAGAGCTTTCTCCTATTTCTCTTGAGTGAGGGGAAAAGTTACAGAAGGAGCTTGTGGTCGAGCTGTTCTTCCGACCTAGCTGGCAGCACTGATCACTTCACGTTCCTCAGTAGTCCATAGTGGTTGCTTGCCCTAAAGTTTGTTGCCCTTCTAGGATCGTGTAGTACATCTAGGAGCAGTCATTCCCATAACCATATGCTGAATGCTCCTCAGTTTATTTTCAGGAGGAGCCTGTTCAGAGATGGCAGTCCAGGGCTTCCATGATAGTTCCAGTTCTACTCCTTTGGCCACATGGACACAAGAAAGGAATCAAGCCAAAGAACAGAACCTAGACCTTCCTGGTAGCGCACATCTATCTCCAGCTGCCAGTAGGAGTCCAGGGTTTCCAGGACTATCCAGTTCCACTTTGTTCTCAGTGTAGCCATAAGAAGGGTTCAAGCCAAAAAAAACGAGTCTAGAGCTCCCTGGTACAGCATCCATCTGCAGCTGCCACTTGCTGAGCTGCAGGAGCTTCTTCTGTAGGGGCTTTCAACCTCACCCCACTCGTTTTTTCCAGCTCTCTTTTCTTACTACAAAGAGAGGTCTTTTGCTACAAAGTCACAAGTGATTCTTTTCAGACCCATGGCCTGAGTCAGTCAGCAGTGAACCCGTGGGAATTCATCCTTTCCTACCATCTTGAGGGTGGTGTACTGGTGGACTGTGGTTTGTAGACAAATCTCTGGTCTGTATTTGCTCAGGTCATAACTCTGGGGATGTTTTTAGCATGCATTTAAGGGCACGTTTCTCATCCACTTGAAAGAGCTTGGTGAATCTAAGAAGTCAGGCACATCTCTCACTGGATACTGAGCCATCAGCTACTTTCACACCAGAGTACTGAGGCTCTTTTATCAGTGATCTTAACAATTTCCTCTGTGTCTGCAAAGAGAGTAACCAAGCCCTATAACCGTGCTGACACTGAAGTGCTTGAAAGAGCAAGGAACTGTGCTCACATCTCAGCAACAGGACGAATCCAGGACTCTGTCCATCAGCCCTTGGCCACATGTCATACAAAAGAGACAGAAAGGACTCCTTGCCTCAGATGTCATCTATAGTGTGAAGCTGTATGGATGTGTTCCACTACATCTAAGGGAATAGCTAAAATGTGAAAACACTGATTGTTAAACTCTGTCATCTTCAAATAATATTTGCCTGGGTGTTTGGGTTGTTTTTTTTTAGACCAATTTCTGTAGAATCTTGAAAATAAGTTTCCTTGAGATACGTTTTTTTTTTCTCCCTTTGTTTTTGAAATGACATAAAGATGTGTAGAGGTCTTCCTGTTGCCAGTGGGTCTGTCTCAGTTCTGATACCACTTTGCATTCAGAGTACAAGCTGTGCCAAAACGATGTTTGCTGCCATGTATACCCACGTGCAATGGATGCATCCACATGGGATGAAGCATTTGCCACTAGAGGAAAGGTCCAGCTAGAAAGCAATAAAGTTCTCAGCATTGTTGACCTTGTTTGTTGTTAGAGCTGATGTTTAACCAGCCAATATTTACACAGAGGTGAGGCTCCACGTATCCAGAGCTGTAGCACTGATGAAAAACAGAAGAGTCCTCCCGAAAAGGTAAAGGCTTAAAAAAACAAGCTGCGAGGCCCCCAAAATATTTAGATCTTCAGGCAAAGTGGGATTTGTCAGCTTCATTTTCAATAAGCAAAGGATTGCAGTTGTCTGCTCTGTGAGTGAGAGGTGTGGGGCTGCCCTGTCTGACTCTGGCTGTGTTTGTTTGCACAGGTACGTGCTCACCAGTTAGTTTTACCACCCTGTGACGTAGTGATCAAAGCTGTAGCTGACTACGTCCGTAATATTCAGGACACCACTGATTTGGATGCCATAGCTAAAGATGTTTTTCAACATTCACAGGTAAAGTAGAAAGCAAATCATTGGGTCGAAGGTGGTGGGATTTGTGTTTTTTCAAGGCAATTTTGCTGTATGTTTGGGTTCTATAAAACCAGAGGGGTTTGCCAGTTGATAGTAGGGATGTGTTAGTATATGCAGGGCCTTAGATACTCTTAATTTCACTTCCATGGTTTCCAAAGAGTAAAAATGCTACGTTTAGCCTCAGTGCTTTAAAGTGAAATTAAAGATTAGCAAAGGGATTTTGCCATCTGGCTTTTTTTCACTGTCACTGAGTGACCGTGATGCATGGAGATAGTGTTTTCAAGCTTTCTCCTTACGTGGGCTGAGATAATGTAATAATCTTTGTACTGGAGCAGTGCTGGAGTCCTGAAAGGTTGTTCATATTGTGTGTGATGTGGTGTATGTTAACTGCTCTAGAGTACAGTGCTGAGCTAGAGATGACAAACCTGGATTTGCTCCTGACAGATCTTTTTCTTATTTTAGTCTAGAACAGATGACAAAGTTACTCGGTTTAAGAGAGCAGTTGCATATTACTCAGCAACTAATAAACCTATGCCATTTCATCCATCACATTACCTAGGTAAGTAATGAAAGAAATGAGGCTTCTCATCCTAACTAGAACCTGGGCTGCCCTCAGGCACAATCAGCAGTGTTAGCAAGAACTTACCCAAACGTTTCTTACTGTCTGGTAGCTTTTATTGAATATGAGGTGTCAAAAGGAGGTTTTCATAGGACACTGCAGAGGTTCTGTTCTTCCCCCCCAAAAAAAGGAGACCAGCCTGGACTGATTTTCTTCAGAGCTGTTGGTGCATCAGTTCTAGCATTAGGACACTTGAGAACATGGTGCTGTGAATAGCTGAGATCTGGTGACCAGTTCCAGTCATGGACAGTTTATAAATGGAAGAGTTTCTAAATGGTTTTATCCCATAAAACAGATCTCTTTGTCACTGGACTTACCTGACATGTTTTAGAAACCCATTCATAGTCTTGAATTGCTGTTTTGGTGTCCTAACACACCTACTTAACTTGCAGCCCTAAACCATTCTGGCATTGTGGATGGTGGAACAGGTTGCCCAGAGGGGTGGTTGAGGCCCCATCCCTGGAGGTACTCAAGGGCTCTGAGCAACCTGATCTAGTGGAGAATGCCCCTGCTTACTGCAGAGGGGGTTGGACTGGATGGTCTTTAAAGGTCCCTTCCAACCCAAATTGTTCTATGATTCTCCAGGCTTACAAAGATCTATGTCATCACAGGATTTGCTACATGTACCTCATTCTTAACAAGGAAGCATGATTTGAGCTGAAATTTTCTAAACAGTTTTCAGTTTCCATCTTGCTATACTCATACAGTTTTAGTTTTTCTATTCTTTTTTTTTTTTGGGATGGGTGGCTGGAGTGTCTTTATTTACAAAGACCTGTGTTAGATGGCATTAATTAAGGCTACCCTAGGTCAGCTACTCAAATGATGCAAAATGCCAGCACTGTGTGTCTGTATGACATAGTTTGTGCTGGCTCCTTCATTGTGACATCTCTTGGGCTTTTTTTGTTTCAAGCTTCCTTTGATTTCCAGGTAGAACAAAAATGTGCAGTAATGAGAAATACAAAGCACTGAGACAAGGCAAGACAAGTAAAGTAGACTTCACAAGCTACAAATACTTTCATTAGAAGGCAAGAATGAATAAAACTGACTTGAAGGCATTCTAGGAAACAGTAAAGCTAACAGAAGAAGAATATATAAACCATAGAAGCAAGAGGATAAAAAGGGTAACGTTTGTGTCAAATACTGAAAGTTTTCATGAGTGTTTGGGTTTTTTTCTTCTTTTTTTTTTTTTTTTTTCCCCTCCTCCCTGTTCACACTACAGCAGCCAGACCAAATCAGTTTGGTGTGCCTGGGATAGTGCCACCATATGTTCCTTCTCAGATGCTTAACATTCCACAGACCTCACTACAAGCAAAACCTGTGGTAAGTATAGCCCTCTGCCCTTCTCCTTGGGAGAAACCTGTGTACTCATCAAATTAACATCTAGGTGGAATTTTAAGTCTGGAGCTACAGCAACGCCACAGGCTTCTGTGGATGTCCAAGATGGCTGAGATTTAATATGCACCTTTGGAAAATGCCACTTGACCAAATGCTGCATTTTGATGTGAAAGAAAAGCCTTTTTTTTTTTTTTTTTTTTTTTTTTTTTTTTCCTTCCCTTCACTTAAGAACCATCACTTTATTTTAGGCCCAGCAGATGTCCAATCAGGGTGGGGCCCAAGGTCAGGGTCCATACCCATATAGTCTCTCTGAGCCAGCCATCACCTTGGAAACAGGTGGGAAAAGTCTTTCTGAGCAGAACAACTACAGTAACATTCCTCACGAAGGAAAGCATACACCATTGTATGAACGGTCTTCTCCGATCAACCCAGCTCAGAGTGGCAGCCCTAACCATGTGGATTCAACCTATTTCCCTGCCTCTTCTACATCCTCCTCCTCCGACAACGATGAAGGCAATGGCGGTGCAGTGAAGTAAGTTCTTCAGGAGGACGTTTGCTTGCTTGGCTTCTCTTACACCAGTTTGCTTTCAGAGTCGTTTGCCGCTGTCCTGAAAGTAGGAAACCTGAAAAGTAGTGATGGGCTAGACTGAGAAAAAGAGGCACAGGTCACACACCCATGGTTCACTCTGCTCACCTTAACTAGCAGAAATGCAAACCCAAATTGTGTTGGGTTTTTCTGCACTCCTGCCCTTCTGTTCTATTGAAAAGACAGAAGGAGATTTTGGCCTTGGAGTTCTTTACTCTGTGTAAGAGAAGTATTCCTAATTCCCAGTATAATTCATTAACGTTTCAGTAGCAAAAAGCAGTGAGCCTTCACTAGATTTGTGGTGTTTATATTGGTTAAAATTTGGGGGTATTGAGCTTTGCAAAGAGTCCTGCTGTCACTGTCAAAGCTTCACCATTTTGAGCCATCATGGACAGGCTGTGTTTGGTTTTGTTCTGTGCTGTTCATGTGCCTGCTTACTGCAGAAGTATTTCTGACTTCCACCAGACCCTGTGTCTGCCCTCGGCAATAAAGTTGTGCAGACTTTCATTTAATTACTGCTCCCTGACCCAGAAAAGGAAATTTGAACAGAGCCAGTTTGGATTTACCTCTGTCTTGTCAGGGGTAGTGGATTGCTGTGTGAGAACCAAAGCCTGGGGCTTTTAGGAGGTTTGTGTTTGCCTCTACAAGTTTGTGGTTGTCTGTAACAGTGCAAGCGACTGCTGGATGTTCCTGCAGCTATGCTTGATGGCTTGGACTTAGCTTTTTGGATACAATCTTTAAGTGACATCACATCTCTTTCTTAGTGACTCGGGTACATATGCTTAGCTTCCATGCAGTGTGGAACTGAAAATGTACCTGCTCCAGAAAATAAAAGAGCAGAATTTTTTTTTTTCCTTTCTAGCCTGTTTTAGAATTGCCTTGTGTGTTTTATCAACAGAAACAGACCTAAGCAGTGTCCTTTATGTTGCAGTTTGGAGAAACAATCTTCCAGCGGAGGGAAATTCCTTGGCACAGTGACAGATATTTAAAAGTTCACTCAGGGATTTTTTTCCTGCCTGGACATTATTTAGTCTTTTGTAATGTACAGCTTTTGAACACAGGCCACATGTTGGCACTGCGAATAAAGTCACGAAGAGAGACTCCTACAAAGTGACTTTTCCAGTACATAGCATCCCTTAAAATCAGAGTCTGGGCTGTAGTTCTGATAACAGTCACCAAGGACTCATCTCACTGTATCTCAAATAGCCCTCTGATACTTGCATGTTTTTCTTTCTGTTGTCCTTCAGCCATGTCAGTGGGAACAAAATAGGCTGGGAGAAAACGGGAACCCAGTCAGAAAGTCAAACGCGCGGAGAGCTTGGAGACCAAACAAAGGTAATGCCTTCTGTTCCAGACACCACAGTTTGCTCTTTTGTGTTAAAGCTTTCCAGCAAACTCAGAGCAGAGTGTTCAGTGTTGACCTGTAGAGTTTAGTGTGATGTGAGTTACAGAGTAGCAGCTCGAAAGCACAGGAGGAATTTTCAGGAGGAGCATTGTTGTAGCCTATACATAAAGTGAAAATTAAATGGAATGTGTTAGAAAGTTTTAGATCTAATAAAATGGTTAGCTAACAATTTTGCCTTAGATTATGTTGCCCAGAAGGGTATTCTTTTGATCTTTAATAAGGTTGAGTGCCTGAGCATACAAACTCCACATCCTGGAACCTGCAGTGCGATGAGAACAGCTCTAACATGTTGCGTTGTTAGCTACAGACTGTTACTCAGAGTCAGGGAATGGGTTGGGTTGCAAGGGACCTTAAAGATCATCTAGTTCCAAGTACCCTGCCATAGGCAGGGACATCTCTCACTATACCAGGTTGCTCAAGGCCTCATCTGGAGTAGCTTTCCACACCTCTAGGGAGGGGACATCCACAGCCTCCCTGGGCAAACTGTTCCAGTGTCTCACCACCCTGACTGTAAAGAGTGTCTTCGTAATACCCAGTTTAAATCTGCCTTCCTTAACCTTCAATCCATTCCCTCTTGCCCTATCACTACAAGCCAAAGTCCCTCCTCAACTTTATTGTAGTCCACTTCAGATACTGGAAGGCTGCTCTAAGGTCTCTATGGATCCTTCTCTTCTCCAGGCTGGACAGCCTAAACAACCCCAGCTTCCACAGCCTGCTCTCACAGGGGAAGTGCTTCAGCCCTCTGATCATCTTCATGGTCTCCTCTGGACCCTCTCCAGCAGCTTCATGTCCTCCATGTGCTGGGGACACCAGAACTGGAGGCAGTGCTGCAGGTGGGGTCTTAACAGAGCAGAAGGGCAGAATCCCCTCCCTGTGCGGCTGCTCTCGATGCAGCCCAGCCCACGGCTGCCGGCTGGGCTGCCAGTGACCATTGCTGGCTCATGGGGAGTTTGTCACCAGCTGACACCCCCAAGTCCTCCTCAAAGCTGCTCACCCAGCCTATATTTGTATTCCTTTATTAAAGCTCAGCTGAGCACTAAAAGTCCTTTGTAACTGTGTGAATGTCACACGATGAATATTAAAGTAGCTCTGTGGGGCCACTTAGAATATTTTGCCCCTTAACTAAGGATGGGATAACTAAGCCCTTGATAAAGACTCAACCATTACTCTATTTACTTTCTTCAGGGTTTAAAACCATTGTCCAGTGTCTGATGGTCTGTGTCCCAGATTTGAACCACTTTTGGAAAGAGCATTCAAAGCACTTGCACCTAACATTGCGCCTCTGTGATGGAACTGCACACTGCACACCAGCTTTTACTTGTGTGTCAGAAGGCCAGTCACAAGTTTCTTACGCTGCAGACACACAGAGCAATTCAATTTCCCTGTACCTTTGGCATAGAAATTCCAGTGAACTTGGGCTTTGTGCTTAGAATATCAAGCTGATGATTTCATCAGCAGTGGTTATTGTTTTTCAGACTACGCCCCGTAGGATACATACAGTTGTTTGTGCCTGCAGATCAGTCATCCTATGCAAATGCTGATTTGACCTATTCCATTCCTTTCTTCTTGGTTCCAGGCTGAGTGTGAAGCCTGGTGGGTGCCAGCTGCAGCCTTGCATGTGCTGCACAGCACTGTGTCCTGGGGAAGGAGAGCAGCCAAAGCAGCAGCAGAGCCTTTCCTGGAGCTGGGGTGGGAGCTGCTGCATGGCTTGTCTGGCTGCCTGGCTTCAGAATTAGAGCTGTACAGGCAGTGATGAAACCTTGCATTTGTCTGTCCAGTGTAATATCTAAATAACCTCTGAGTTTTCCTTGCATTTTCCTTTTTTTTTTTTTAATATCAAAGCACTTTTTCAGCCTTCAGTAGCAGCAGACAGTTGCATCAGTTGATTATGACAGCGAGGATTACAAACACATTTTATGAGCTAGTTTCCTAGAGAGGGAAGGTATTAATGATTAAAAGAAATGCTGCCTGAAGACTGCAGTTGAATGACCTCTGTGAATTGCTGAGTTAACTTCCATGTGCTGAAAGCAGCAGAGATCAGACAGGTAGCAGCAGCCTTGACACTTCATGCAACCAATTGTCAAAATTTCATGCTCATCGTTGTCTCATGGCATGATTATACATGACAAAGGTAAGCTCACCTCATCTGAGGGCATTTATCATAGAATCATAGATTCAGTCTGGGTCAGAAGGGACCACAAGGATCATCTAGTTCCAGCCCCTCTGCCATGGCCTCATCCAGCCTGGTTTCAAACACCTCCAGGGATGTGGCTCCAACCACCTCCCTGGGTAACCCATTCCAGGCTCTCACCACTCACATGGTGAAGAACTTCCTCCTCACATCCAGTCTGAATGTGCCCACCTCCAGCTTTGTTTCATTCCCCCTAGTCCTGTCACTACCTCATAGCCTAAAAAGTCCCTCCCCAGCTTTTTTTGTAGGCCCCCTTCAGATCCTGGAAGGCCACAAAAAGGTCACCTGGGAGCCTCCTCTTCTGCAGCCTGAACAGCCCCAACTCTTCCAGTCTGTTCTCATAGCAGAGGTGCTGCAGCCCTCTGAGCATCCTCGTGGCCCTACTCTGGACACACTCCATGTTGCTGGTGCAACTTAAGGCCATTTTTTCTTTTCCTATCGCTTGTCACTAGGGAGAAGAGACCAACCCCCACCTCACTGCAACTTCCTTTCAGGGAGTTGCAGAGAGGAATGAGGTCTCCCCTCAGCCTTCCTGTCTCTAGACTAAACAACCTCAATTGCCTCAGCTGCTCCTCACCAGCCCTGTTCTCCAGACCCTTCACCAGCTTTGTTGCTTTTCTCTGGATCTGCCCCAGCCCCTGAGTGTCCTTGGAGTGAGGGGTCCAAAACTGAAGGCACTGACTTGGTGTGGCCTCACCAGTGGTGAGCACAGGGCGCCAGTCACTTCCCTGGTACTGCTGGCTGTATGAGGCGAAGATTTACAATGTTAATTGTAAGTGAAGAGGAAAAGTGCTGTTTCTCTTGGCTAATCTCCTGGTCTGTTTCCACATGCATTCAAACCCTCTTTATTTTGTGTGTTCTGTTACAGGTAGAAGGTTCCTCTAGTGCTTCTTCAGGAAGTCAGGCAGCTGACGTCAAAGGGAATCAAAGCAGTAATCCACAAATCCCGTGCCTGTTGTCAATGCCCACCAGAAACCACATGGATATTACTACCCCTCCATTACCTCCTGTAGCGCCTGAAGTATTAAGAGTGGCAGAACACAGGCACAAGAAGGGGTTAATGTATCCTTACATCTTTCACGTCCTAACCAAGGTATGGTGACTTAAAGTTCTCTTCCGTGCACTAATGATTCTAGAGAGACAATTGCACATGCTGAAGGGCAGCACAAAGTCACAGCCTTCATGCTTGGAGGTTTGGGCCACTTCAGTGCTTCTGCCAATAGTTTTCTTAAGAGCTGGGTTGGGCTGGTGGCTGTTGCAGTAAATCCGAGGTGATTGTTAATTTTAAGTGTTTGCTTACAAAAGGAATCCTTTTCCCTGCATGGATGGAGATATTTTTGTATCTGTGCATCTGTGTCTGTGTTTTATATAGAGTCCATCTGAAAACTCCTGCCTGTGTGCTTCGGTGCCTGTGCCAAGGCTTTGCTATTTTCAGAGTTCAAAAATACTGAGATTGTTTTCCCTCGCAGTCTGCTCCCTCCCATCCCTGGTAGTTAGCCCTGATAGAAGCAGAGGAGCTGTAAGAAATCTCCTTTGTCTAATCCTAAAATGTCTTTCTGATGTGCTGAGTTGGTGTTTATTTGTAGTTTGGCAGAACATCTCTGATGGCTTTTTTTTTTTTTTTTTTGGGGTGGGGGAGGTAAGGAGGAATGGAATTGGCTATTTTATGTGCCTCCAGATTTGGTTTATTTTCAGATGCCAGATAAGCTGCAACCATTTTCACACAGCTTAGTGCTCCTGGTCTGCTTAGTGAGTCCAGTAAAAACAACTCTACCCAAGTGGCCACTTTTAAAAGCAACGAGGGAGCTTCTCACAGAAAGAGGCTGTTACAGCCTGCCTCAGTGTGTCTGGAAGTCTGTTTTGTGCAGATCCAGGAAGGAGCCAGAGCAGTGGTGGTCCTGCACAGCTGGGTTTGACTTCATCTAGTCTCGAAAGACATGAAGTTTGTTGTTACTTCCAAGTGCAAAATGAGGCAATTCAATCTTCATCCTCTTCAGTGTTCAAAGCACTTAGTCTAAACCTCAGTCCTGTTCAGCATCCAGCAAATGGCACTGTCCACATTCCTGTCAGCTTGGACTGGTCTTAAGAATCCACCTCAGGATAAAAAGAACTGGAGGTGGGGATCTGGAATCCCTAAAAAGGAAAGTTTCTGCCTCAAGGTTGAAGTTTGGATTTCCTGTTGCTGTAGTTTGTCTTGTTTCATGTTTTCCTTTACTAGAGAAAAGTGGAGAAGAACCAGAAGGTGTGAAGCCCATTGATGGGTTAGTTCTCTTCACAGCTTGCATAGCCAAATGTTCTGAGTACGTGGAAACACCACTCAATGTTTAGTCATAGAATTGTGGAATCATTCAGGTTGGAAGAGACGTGAGATCATGGAATCACAGAATGGTTTGTTTGGAAGGGATCCTAAAGATCTTATACTCTCCTAGTTCCAAGCTCCCTTCCATGGGCAGGAACACCTCCCACTAGACAAGATTGCTCAAACACTTCCAGGGATGAGGTGTCCACAACCTCCCTGGGAAACCTGTTCCAATATCTCTTCACCCTCACTGCCAATAATTTCTGTCTCATCTTCAGTCTCAGTCTCCTCTTTTCCAGTTCAAAGCCATTGCCCCTTGTCTTGTCATTCCGAGCCTTTCCCCAGCTCTCCTGTAGCCCCTTCAAGTACTGGAAGGCTGCTCTAAGGTCTCTCCAGAGCTTTCTCTTCTCTGAACTGAACAGCCCCAACTCTCTCAGCCTGTCCCTATAGGAGAGGTGCTTCAGGCTTCTGATCATCTTTGTGGCCTCCTCTGGACTCACTCCAGCCACCCCAAGTCCTTCTTGTGCTGGGAGCACCAGAATTGGACACAGTACTCCAGGTGAAGTCTCAGCAGAGCAGAGGGGCAGAGTCACCTTTCTGGACCTGCTGGCCACGCTTCTTTTGATGCCATTGGCCCTCTGGGTTGCAAGTGCCCATTGCTGGCTCCTGTCCTGCTTCTCACCCACCAATACCCCCAGCCCTTTCCCTCAGGTCTGCTCTCAGATCTCATTATCCTCCAGCCTGGATTGGTTCAAAAGGTTGCCCCAACCTGGGTACAGGACCTTGCACTGGCTTTATTGAACCTCATGAGATTCACCTGCAGGTCTCTACACAGCACCCATCCTGTCCCTCAGTCATGTCAACCACTCCACTCAGTTTGATGTCATCTGCAGACCTGCTGAGAGTGCCTCCATCCCACTGATGAACATAGTGACCAGCACTGGTCCCAGTACAGACCCTTGAGGAGTACCATTTGTCACCCATCTTTATCTGGCCATTTTGCTGCTGACCACTATTCTTTGGATGTCACCAGCCAGCCAGTTCCTTATCCACTGAACAGTCCACCCAGCAAATCCAGTTCTCCAGCCATCTCTCCCACTCAGAAGAATGTTGTTGGGGACTGTATCAGAGGCCTTGCAAAGATGACATCTGTTGGTCTTCCCTTGTCTACTGATGCAGTCACCCCACTGTAGAAAGCAGGGCCTGCCCTTGCTGAAGACATGCTGGCTCTCTACAGTCACCTCCCTGTCCTCCATGGGCCTTAGCAGAGCTTCCAGGAGCATCTGCTCCATGATCCAGGCACAGAGGTGGCTGACAGGTCAGTCATTCCTGGGGTCCTCCTTTTTGTCCTTAACCACAGTGGGATGTGTCCCTTCTTCAGTCTTCAGGGACTTCACCTGACAGCCACAAATTTTCAGATCCCATGGGAGAGGGGCTTGGTGACTCCATCAGCCAATTCCCTCGGGATTTGGGGATGCATCTCATCAGGTCCTATAGACTTCTGTATGTTCAGGTGGTCCCAGAAGTGATCTTCTTTAACAGTGGGAGGGACATCACTCCCCTAGTTCTCATCAAGTCCAACCCAGCACTGCCAGGTCATCCTGAACTATAATCCCTCAGCAACATTTCTACATGGCTTTTAAACACCTCCAGGGATGGGAATTCCACCTCTGTCCTGGGCAGCCTGTTCCAGTGTTTGAGAACCACATCTCTGCAGCTCTGAAACATCTCCAGGGATGGGGATGCAACTACCTCCTTGGGGAGCCACTTCAGTTTTGAGAACTCTTTGAGAAAATAAGTTTCTTTTAATATCCAACCTAAACCTCTGCTGGTGCAACTTGAGGTCTTTTGCTATCACTTGTCACTAGGGAGAAGAGACCAACCCCCACCTCACTGCAGCTTCCTTTCAGGGAGTTGCAGAGAGGAATGAGGTCTCCCCTCAGCCTTCCTGTCTCTAGACTAAACAACCTCAATTGCCTCAGCTGCTCCTCACCAGCCCTGTTCTCCAGACCCTTCACCAGCTTTGTTGCTTTTCTCTGGATTTGCTCCAGCCCCTCAATGTCCTTGGAGTGAGGGGCCCAAAAGTGAGCTCAGTACTAGAGGCATGGCCTCACCAGTACAGGGAGGTGATCACTGTGTTAACCCTGCTGGCCACACAATTCCTAACTGGGAATGGATGCTGGTAGCCTTCTTGGGCATCAGGGCACACTCTGGCTCATCTTCAGATGCTGTCAACCTGCAGCCCCAGGTCTTTACTGCTGGGCAGTTTTCAGCCACTCTGCCCCGGGTCTGGAGCATTCATGGGGTTGTTGTGACCCAGGTGCAGGAATTGGCACTTGGCCTCGTTGAACCTCATGTGGTTGGCCTCAGCCCATCTATCCAGTCTGGCCAGGTCCCTCTGTACAAGCTTCCTATCTTCAAGCAGATCAGCCCTCCTGCCCAACTTGCTGTGTCCTGTTTCACAGTGGGAGGAATGCTTTAGATGTCTGCATCTGAGAAACGCTTTTGCAACGGGGAAGGAAAGTCATAGAATGGCTCAGGCTGGGAAAGACCTCAGAGATCATCTAATCCAAGCCCTATGCCATGGGCAGGGACACTTCTCAACTAGACCAGGTTGCTCAAGGCCCCATGCAGCCTGGCTTCAAACATCTCCAGGGAGGAGGCATCCACAACCTCCCTGGACAGTCCATTTCAGAGTATTGCCACCTGTGTATTGAAGAGTTTCTTCCTAAGATCCAGCCTAAACCTAATCCCCTTCAATTTAAATCTGTTTCCCCCTTGTCCTGTCATTGGACACACTTGTAAAAAGTCCTTCTGCAGCCTTCCTGTAGGATCCCTTCAGCTATTGGAAGGCAGCTCTAAGGTCCCTCTGGAGTCTTCTGTAGGCTGAACAACCCCAGCTTCCTCAGCCCGTCCTCATAGCAGAGGTGCTCCACCCCCTGGATCATCTTTGTGGCCTCCTCTGGACTTGTTCCAACAGACCTATGTCCCTCATGGTGGGGACACCAGAACTGGAAGGAGTTTTTGAGGTGAGGTCTCAGCAGAGCAGAGTAAAGGGAGAGAATCACCTCTCCAGTCCATCTGGAAACGGCTGCAGAAGGGAATCAGTCCTAGCTGAGATTGGGCTTCTCCTGCATGCTCTGAAGTGCTTTAGAAAAAGTGTGCAGAGGGAGCTCCTGGGTACCCTGTGCACACTGACAGGTGTCTTGTTGTTCAGTGACAGCATTCTGAAGAGATGGGCACGGAGAGGTGTACCAGGCCATGTTGCAGAGACCTGGTAGACATGGCTCATGCCTTGAGTAGCACTGCCTGAGTTAAACCTGGCAGTGTCCTTGTGTAGTCACTCCTATGTGTCACCCACAGCATTCATTTCCGAGGGAGCTGCAGTGGAGGGGGCTGAAGTGAAGGCAGCAAAATGAAGCACTCATTTGTCAGCATTACAAACCAAAGCTGCTTCCTGGGAGCAGCGCAGCGCAGACAGTGATCTTCCAGGACAATCTTAACAGGGTGGGTTGCACAGACAGAATGCTGCTGCTGTTCTGAGAGGTGGTAGTGGAAGGTTCTTGCCCCCTTTGCTGTTCTGAGAGATGGTAGTAGAAGGTTCTTGCCTCCTTTGCTGTTCTGAGAGGTGGCAGTGGAAGGTTCTTGCCTCCTTTGCTGTTCTGAGAGATGGTAGTAGAAGGTTCTTGCCTCCTTTGCTGTTCTGAGAGGTGGCAGTGGAAGGTTCTTGCCTCCTTTGCTGTTCTGAGAAGTGGTAGTGAAAGGTTCTTGTCTTCTTTTCACTGAGAAAGCCTAAAATGTACATAAAATATAAACTATGCCGTCATTTAGTAGATACATTCCAGATGAACCTTGCTAATGACACTCGCAGTTCGGAGCTTTTGAGCAGAGCTTCTCAGCATGGTGGTGTTTTTACAGCCTGTCCCCAGTACTGTTTCAGATCCTTGCCCCAAAAAGTCAGGCTGTTGGTTTTAGCCAGGATGGATGTTTCCTAAATTAACTGTCTGAAATCTAGAGCAGCTTCACACGTGCTTTGGCTGTTTACAAGCACATTACTGTGTTTCCTTGTGTGCCATTTCACTCTTCATATTATCCATATTTGAACATTAATACTTAGGTAACCCTCACCTGCAGACCATAGAATCATAGAATGGCTTAGGTTGGAAGGGACCTCAAAGCTCATCCAGTTCCAACCCCACTGTGCCACAGGCAGGGACACCTCCCACCAGAACAGGTTGCTCAATGTCTCATCCAAACTGGGAGGGAGCAGCCACAGCCTCCCTGGGCAACCTGTTCCAGTGTTTCACCACCCTCACTGTAAAGAACTTCATCTTAACATCCAGTTTAAATCTCCCCTCTGCCAGTTTAAACCCATTACTCTTCATCCTATCATTACAAGACCTTGTGTATAGTCCCTCCCCAGCATTTCTGTAGGCTCCTTTCAGATACTGGAAGGCTACTATAAGGTCTCCTCAAAGCCTTCTCTTCTCCAGGCTGTCCTGGAGCCTGTCCTGATAGGAGAGGTGCTCCAGCCCTCTGAGCATCTTTGTGGCTTCTTCTGTACTCGCTCCAACAGTTCATATCTTTCTTGTGTTGGGGAAAAAACGAGGTGTATGTCGAGAGGGGGAGGAAAGCCACAGGGATAATCAGAGCCTGGAGACTTACTGGAGGAAAGCAAGTGGATTATAGGGTAGTCCTCTGCAGTGCTACCTTCACCTGCCTGGGATCACTTTACTGCTGAAGCAGGTTTCTCTTAACTAGCTGAGGTTAATATGAGAGCTGGCTTGAGTTACCATGCATAACCAACCCCCTTCTACTGGCTGTAACGTGCCTTTTTTTTTTTTTCTGCTTTCTCTCCTGCCAAAGGGTGAAATCAAAATTGCCGTTTCTATAGAAGATGAAGCCAACAAAGACCTGCCTCCTGCTGCTCTCCTTTATAGGCCAGTTCGTCAGTATGTTTACGGAGTCCTCTTTAGTTTGGCAGAAAGCAGAAAGAAAACTGAAAGGCTTGCCTTTAGAAAGAACAGACTTCCACCAGAATGTAAGTGCTCGCAGAATCCATGCTTTTATTTCCCTTCCCTCTCCTCTGTTTCCATATCCATCCCTGCCCCAGAATTCCAATGGGAAGAGTCGCTAAGGTTGCACCGGTGGAGCTAAGGCCGGAGGGATTTGAGGCTTATTTGACCCTGTGGATAATAGAAAAAGATGTGAATTGGAAATATTATTTGCTGGGCTAGTGTCAGAGCTATAAACAATACCATTTCTAAGCAAGCCCTGGGGGTTGGGGTTTCAAACCTGTGCTCAAGCTGCCATCAAGCTTGCAGCAAGCTATGCCAGTTTGTGATGTCAGCTTCAGAGTAGGTGGCGGGACTTGGTTAGGGCAGGTGGACATAAATCCCAGTTTACATACTCTTAGCAAAGGAGAGGTGCTTCTCTTTAACTTCACCTGCTGGCCCAAACTTGTGTTGAAGTGTCCTTCAGTGATGTTTGCAGGTCTGTAGGAACTTGTTGGCATGTAAAAACCTGATTTGAAATGGACAGAAGTCAGGTGTAAAGTCACTGGAGTTAAACCCCGGGGGATAGGCAGACTGAACTTCTGCAGACAGTCAGGTCAGAAGCTCAGAGGGGAGAATGTTAATCTTCCTATTAATCTGGAAGCTGTCTCTTTTAAGTCCTCTGCTTCCAGGAATTACTGCCATTCCAGAAACTTCAACCTCCTCATTCTAGAGCTTTTCTTATAATGAAATGCATACAAGGAAGTGATTGAACTTTACAGTAGCATCTAGTAAAGGTTATAGGAATGTCAAAGCGTTAAGTGAATGGCAGCAGCAGCACAAGTATTTATATATGGGAGTCTGCTGTCACTAGACTGAGAGTCAGCTCTTTGCAGGCTATGAAAGCACCACTCAAAGGCTTCCTGGAAGAAAGAGGAGAATCAGCTGTAAACTTTACGTTCATTCCCTTTTCTCCTTCCATTTTTAGTTGTGAGATGGTTTTGTACCTCCGTGCTGAAGATGATCAGCTTCCAATACTGCTTGAAAAACTCGATCTTGGCGAGTTCTGCTGTGGGAATTAGCATTTCCCTTGCCTGAGCAATGCCTCAGCACATGCATTGTCAGAAACTGAGCTCTTTAGACTCACACAGCGTAGTAAGTATTTCAGGTCACAGGGTTATTTCAGGATTAAAACAGTGATGTCATTTATCCTCATTAGACTTCTGTCCTTAAAACTGTACTACGCTGTTTGTAGTGGGGAGGCAGCTGAGTGCTGAAGGTCTCTGTTTCAGTCTTCAGAATGTTTTTATCTTGTAAACCTGGAATTTTCTCTGGAGGCTACTGGGGAAATGTATAGAATCTCAATTTTCTCCTCATTTATGCTGCTTTTCAGCGGTTTATTCTCAATGGAGGCTAAGAACACTACTGCTGACTGGGTTTAGTTACAAGAGCTCCAGCAAATCTTGCTGCAGGACACATCCAGCTACTGACCTACTTCTATCTTGGGACTGACCACGCTCTTAACAACTACAAAAAATACTTGGACCTCTGCCCAAATGTTAGTTGCTAACACTGCTAGTGAAGAGGGATTCAGGCTAAGAGGCAAGCATCTGCTTTAAGGGGGCTGTGTTGCTGCACACAGTGATTTTGGTAATTTCTCTTACAAAGCAGCAAGATCTGGACAGGCTGTGCAAGACAGAAAGAGAGAATAGTGTCTGCAATGGCAATTTCTCAGGTTGATTAGTCACACTCATTAGCTCAAGCTAACTTTTCCGAGGGCTCAGGCTTTAATGAACTGGTCATGCTGATTCTCCTTCAGTTTTCTTGCTGCCTTCAAAAATCAGTTATGAAACAGAGTAATGAAGACAATCAAAGAGAAAAATGTGAGAATTAAGGGACATTAAAATAATCAATTTCTAAAGGAAATGTGTGTTGCCCTTAAGATTTATGTGGAGAGACGAGAAGTATGCTCATAGCAAAAATGCTATGAGTTGTCTGTTGTACAGCCCACAGCCCTGGCAACACAATAATTGTGCACAAATCAGCTGCAAGAGGCTGTGAAAATTACAGAATAAGCTGAGACATCAGTATTACTGCTAAATATATAGACAACAGGGTAATGAATCTTTCCCAAGATGGATGACTTCCTGTCTTCTAAATCATTATTATTTTAATGTAGTTGAAAAGCCAATAAAAAGCAGCCAGGTCCATTGGAAGCAGTAGTGGGTGAGGTTCTTCAGTGATCATTGTCTGCTAAGTAATGCCTTTGCTTGTCTATGTCATCATGTCTGCTCCCAGAGGATATGAAAGGCTTGAATCACACAGTTCTTGATTGTGCTTTTGCTGCCAAGGGCACAGCACTGGCTCTGATGAGAACAGTGTGTCTGACTCGCCCTTCTTCTCGAGCTCCGACACAGGTTACTTCCCATCTTCTGATAAATCCATGTGTGGACAAAACCATCTGCCCTTGCCACTCAGTGGAGAAACACAGGCTCGTACAAGCTGTTGTAACTGCTGCTTGGATCCAAAGCTTTGTTATTTTAAGCCTCACCACCTTGTGATGTACTGTTCTCCATCAAGGATGGCCTCAGCTGATGGCGCTCCTGCCAAAAGGGAAGCCGTGTCTTGGGCAGTTGCCCTTCTGCAAAATCAAGCATGCTTAGCTCAAGCTGTGCTGTCAGTGAAGATTACAAGGTTAACAGTGAGGCTTGACTAATCTGCATTAGCTAGCTCATCTTCTGCTGGCGTTGGGCTACCTCACTCCTCACCTTCAGTTCATGAAGAATGAACTTGAGAGAGAATTCCAAGCCCACCTGAGTTATGATTAGCAACAGGGACTCTTAACAGGCAGCTGGAGCGTGCAGGGGGCTGTGACCAGTGACTTGGAGCCTGTAATGGCAGCCATATATTTATCAGCAGGATACCCTAATGCAGACTGATGCTGACCCTTTTGACTTGGATTGACCTGGAAGTGTGGTGAGGGCAATGATCAAAGGAGATGTCAAGATGATGTGCAGTTGCTGGAGCAGCTTTGAGCGTTCAGGTCTTCATGATGAGCAGCAGGTGGACGTTCAGTGTGAACAGCACTGATCAGGAGGGCTGTCTGTAGCTGGTGCAGGCTTCAGGGTTGGCATTGCTTATCTCCAAGTGGAAGTCCTGGGAGGAAAACACAAAACATTGCTCTGAGGACAAAGATCCTCAGCAGCTGAGAAAAACAGCTTTTGGCAGCAGGCCCAGCACAGAGTTGCCAAAGGTGTAAGAAATGCCCTGGAGAAAAAAAGTGATCATGGACAAGCCTTCGATTCATCTGTGAAGTCAAATGCTGAATGTAGGTGAAGAGTGCTGCAGTTCCTTGTCGACTGAGAGCAGCAATTCCTCATGCTCATCATTCACAGTGACTTCTTATTGAAGAGGCGTGGGTAATGTTCCCAAATAACCATTACTTTGCAGAGTTTTGAAGGCAGGCAGGCTGGATCTCCAGTGTGACCTCTTGTGGCGGTTTAGCAGTTACCTGCCCCCCCCCACCTTTGATATAACCCAAGCTAGGACTCAGAACAGCTGGAAGTTAATAAATGAAGCTTTATATTTACAGCAATGCTCAATATACAAGCAGATATTTACAATGTATAACAGATATTTACAGATACATACAGTGAAAAGGGGCTTAGATGTGATGTGCACAGTTTGCATCTGCCTGGGCTTCCAAACTGAGCAACAGAGTGTAGTGTGATGGTTTAGGAGTTACTCACCCCCACACACAATGAATTCACCCAGACTAGATTCAGCCAGCTGGAAGTTAAGGAATGAAGCTTTGTATTCACAGCTTAGCACAGCATACAAGCAGATATTTACACTATATTACAAATATTTACACCTATGTACAGAAATTTAAAAGTAATACAGAAACACAGTACCCCTCCCAGAAATCAGAGTCCCCAAGAGGGACTCCCAACCACCCTTCCACCTTCTTTCCATGCCCCTTTCTTACCCCTTCCTTACATGCAATGTGAATTGGAAGAATGTGCCAGGGGAGTTAGAAGGAGAATGATTAGTTGGGTTACACAGATCCAAGCAGAAGCCAGGGAGAGAGGCAGACACCAACAGACTACAACAGACTGACTCACACGGTCTTGTCTATGTTTATGTCCTTGTTTTTATACATCTCAGCAAACCTATGAGTGAAGCAGACATCACCATTGTTTTCTTTTCACAGCCTATAATCTGTTTTTTCTCATTAAAATATCCCAGTTAGCCTCAAACCAGCACATGGAGCTAGTGATGTCACCTTCACCAGCAAAAGGAAGTTGAAAGAAAGGAAGGAAGAACTCCAGAACACAACTATTCTATGTCAGCTGTCACCAGTTTGAGGCTTTTCACTGTTAACACACAGATTAAACCGTTCTGTGTAGAAGGCTTATATTTACTGTTTGCTGAGAGGGCTCAAATGCTTGAAGAAGAGTGTGTCCAGTAGATCAAGGGAAGTTCTCCCCCTGTACTCTGCCTTGATGAGGCCTCATCTATAATATTGTATCCAGTTCTGGGTTCCCCAGTTCAAGAGGGTCAGGGATCTACTTCAGACAGTCCATCAGAGGTCTGTAAGGATGCTGAAAGAACTGGAGCACTGCCTGATGAGGAAAGGCTGAGAGCCCTGGGGCTGGGTGGTCTGGAGAGGAGAAGACTGAGAAGGGATTTGATCAATGTCTATAAATATCTGAGGGCTGGGGGTCAGGAAGGAAGGGGCAGGGACAACCTCTGCTCACTTGTGCCCTGCCATAGGACAAGAGGCAGTGGATGGAAACTGCAGCACAGGAAGTTCCACCTCAACAGGAGGAAGAACTTTCCTGTAAGGGTGACAGAGCACTGGAACAGGCTGCCCAGAGAGGCTGTGGAGTCTCCTTCTCTGGAGACTTTCCATCCCTGTCTGGATGTGTTCCTGTGTGACCTGGACTAGGTGATCCTATTCAGGCAGGGGGTTTGGACTTGGATGATCTCCAGAGGTCCCCTCCGTCCCCTAACATCCTGTGATCTGTGATATCTTGCTTCTGAGACCTGGTGCAATTCAAGTCTTTGAAAGCTGACATAAAATCCATCCTATTATTTGTTCATGTTCACTGTCCCAGGCCTAACCATGGAGTGAAAACCAGAGTGCTGAGCTATGCTCCAATAATGGAGTGGCTCTGCTGGCTGTTACATCCAGCTTACATAGCTTGGTGGCATAGAAAACTAGTAGCAACCAAAATAGAACATGGTTTTGTAGTGAGGCTACCAACTAAATATATCAGAATATTTATGTTCATTGCTGCATGTTGTCTGGGTAGAACTTTTCCCTGAGCTCTACAAACTGCAGCTGTAATGCTGGACTAATGTTATTCCAGAAAAGCAAAAGAGGGCTTTGGTATGTTCTGCAGGGTCCATTTTTAATCCCAGTCACCACCCCTGCCATGGCTTGCCTGTCCTAACTATAAAATTACTTGTAAGGCTGATGTCTGATTGCTGAAGAAGACTTTGTAGCTGTAAGGGCTCTCCTGGCACCGCTGCTACTCTGCTTGATCTGTGACCGAGATTTCCAGCAGAAAGAGCAGATCTGTGCTCCTGCAATTGAATCTCTGCAGGCTGTAACCTGAGGCTTCGCTAACAAGCTCCTTGAATCTTTCCACACTGCATAACTGGGCTCTGAGTTAAGGTTGCAAACACATTTTGAGCTGTGTCAAATTTGGGGTCATTCCAAGGCCAAAGGTATCATTACTCACTCTTGACTTTGCTTTTTGTTTTGAACTTGTGTTCTGTTTGGTTGTCTTCCAGCATAAAAAGGAGATGATTTAGCAGCAATATTGAGCTGAAGAGCCTCTTTAGCTCTGGATGGAAGGGAGCTTGGCAGATACAGAGCTGCTCCTCTCTTCACCAGAAAAGCCTTTACATTCACTACACTGTTTTCAAAGTCATGTTTGTAAAACTTGTGTGCAAAAAGCCCCCCAACAGCAAACCCACCTAGAGGAGGCCTCCTTCCATTGCAGCAGATGAGCAGCTAGAAACAAAATCACTCCCAAGGAGGAAATTGAGGGGTTGGTGGTGAAGAGTCTGGAGAACAGGGCTGGTGAGCAGCTGAGGGAGCTGGGGGTGTTCAGCCTGGAGAAGAGGCTCCCTACAACTACCTGAAAGGAGGTTGGAGCCGGCTTGGGGCTGGTCTCTTCTCCCAATTAAAGAAGTAGGATTAGAGGAAGTGGCCTGCAGATGTTTGAGGGAAGGGTTAGACTGGACAGCTTGTGCTAAGAGGAGAGCATGGCCTGAAGCTGCACCAGGGGAGGTTTAGATTGGATGCTAGGAAGCACTTTCTGATGGAAAGGGTAATGAGACACTGGAATTGGCTGCTCAGGGAGGTGGTGGAGTCAGCATCCCTAGAGGTGTTTAAGACTGGATGTGGCACTGAGTGCCATGGTCTGGTTGATGTAGTGGTGTGAGGTCACAGGCTGCACTCGATGGTCTCAGAGCTCTATTCCAGCCTCAATTCTGTGATTGTGTAAGAGACTTTTTCACTGGAAGAGGCTCCTCAGGAAGGTGGTTGAAACCCCATCCCTGCCAGTGTTTCAGAGAGGCAGAGATGTGGTGCTGAGGGATGTGGTTTAGCCCCAGCCTTGGTAGAGTTAAAAGAATGGTTGGACCCTGTGATCGTAAAGGTCTTTTCCAACCAAAGCTCTTCTATGAGCCTTAAGTTTTAAATCTGATATGACTGAAATTCCTGGGATCATATTTTCCCACGTAGACGACAGATGGAATATATTTCTGTTCCTACCTTTCTTTCTTACTGTGGTTTTGGATCGATGACCCAGATACTTAAGGGGGAAAAGCTTTGTCAGATGATGCTGTCCGCTCTAGAAGAATTCCATGTGGTGCCCTTATGTTGCATGTGAAGTTGAAAGGATTCATGTCCCATTCCTCATGTCCACGAGGTTTACTTGATTTGTAAGGGCTGGCAGGTGAAAGGTGCTCCATCCAGAGCTTGGCAGTGTCACCCAGAGCACTGGTAGCTGTCACCAAGTGAAGCCCTTCAAATCAAACTCTCTTGCAGACGGTTTGAACTGCAGGCTGCTCTTTAACTGGGAGTGTTTTCTTCTACAGTTTCACCAGTGATCATTAAAGAATGGGCTGCTTACAAAGGGAAGTCTCCTCAGACCCCCGAGCTGGTGGAAGCACTCGCCTTCAGGGAATGGACCTGTCCTAATCTGAAGAAGCTGTGGCTGGGAAAAGCAGTGGAAGACAAGAACCGACGAATGAGGGCGTTCTTGGCCTGTATGAGATCAGATACACCAGCAATGCTCAACCCAACTAACGTGCCCACTCATCTTATGGTGCTCTGCTGTGTGCTAAGGTCAGTGTCCCCTGCAGGTGAAAGACAACCAAGGCAAGGCTTCACCCTGTTAACTTCTCTGACATACTTAACTTGGTATTAAACCGTGAGCAGAGAGGGTGTTCATTCATGTATGCAACATCACGAGGAGAAGGAGGCTGTTTTGCTTGTAGAACATTGCTGCTGGGTCTTAAAAACGTGCTGTATGTTCAGTGTTTCTTGTTTCAGGCACTGGAGGAGTAGGGGGAGGAGGACAAAAAGAATCTTATGTTGCAAAGAGGCCACGGTAGCATTTGGATTTGTTCACCCTTACTATACTCTAGGCTTCACCTTGCTAGCAAATAAGATTTGGGCTCTTGGAGGCTGTGCTGATGAAGTTAAAAAGCAAAAGTGAGATTTCTTCAGAGAGCAGCTGCATAGCAGTTTACCAAGAGGCAGGGTCCTGCTAGATATGCATTCAGTTCCCTGTGTTTGAGTTGCTTCTCTAGTTGAGGTGATAACAACCACCAGTTGCAGTACTCATTCTGAACTTCATCTTGTCAAAGAGAAAGTAACAAGGTCCAAAACTGTTTAATTTTCATATAGAAAATGGACTGAGGATTGGAGAGATGCTGACCTTGTTGGGAAAAAGTGATTGTTTCAATCCAACTAGCCTAAGAAATCTGGCAGAATCCCAGGTTAGGATGTTGCAGGTGACAGACTGTAAGCCATTGCTGAGAGGGATAAATGCCAGTTAGCTTTTAGTTCTCTTTGACACTTTTCTTACCTTGTGAGCACTGAATCTCATCTTTCTCTTCTTACAGAATAGCAAATATGCCAAAAAATAGTCCAAATGGTATTGTAAAGCAGAGCTCCTCCTTTCATTTGGAATGGGTTGGAGGAGACCTCCAGAGGTCATCCAGTCTAACTTCCCTGCAGGTTGCCCAGAGTCCCCTCAAGTCTCACCTTGAATATCTGCCTGGGCAACCTGGTTCAGTATTCCACTACCCTTGTGGTGCAGAACTTCTTCCTAACATCCACTCTAAATCTACTCTGCTCTGATTTCAGACCCCTGATAGCATGTTTCTCTCCTATGACCTGTATCATACAGAAACTGGTCATTAAGACGTGGTGAACATTAAAATCACCACACAGACAATGTCTGAGTAATGCCTGATCTGGAAAATATGGTCACAGAGTCCTTTTACCATTCATCTTTTCTTTATAAAGACCATTCATCTTTAGATTATTTCATGTTTAGATATGGCAGAATCCACTTCTGTTTTAAACTTTGTTTTGATGACCTGCCTT
The DNA here is from genome assembly GCA_013396835.1 of Psilopogon haemacephalus. Classification (NCBI taxonomy): domain Eukaryota; kingdom Metazoa; phylum Chordata; class Aves; order Piciformes; family Megalaimidae; genus Psilopogon; species Psilopogon haemacephalus. Next base: position 194,954 of record VWZI01011364.1, on the reverse strand, counting down.
CCCCTTCCTCAGTGGAAGCAGGGTTTGCACAACTGATTCACAGCCAGGAGCTCTTCCACAGGAATTGAAGCAAATTTGATTTTAAGATCTTTTTAGTGTTTTAGCCTCTTTAGCTCTTCAAGTCATAGAATCATAGAATGCATAAAGGGATGAAGTGCATGGAGTGCAGTGTTAGACTCACAGAATAGTTTGGGTTGGAAAGGACCTTAAAGCTCATCCAGTTCCAACCTCTTGCCATAAGCAGGGACACCTCCCACTAGACCAGGTTGCTCAAGGTCCCATCTAGCCTGGCTTTTAACATTTCCAGGCTTGGAGCTTCAACAGTTTCTCTGGGCAACCTGTTCCAGTGCCTCACCACCCTCATGGAGAAGCATTTCTTCCTAAGGTCTAATCATCCAGCTTCTTCTAGCTAGAAAGCATTCCCTCTCATCCAGTCCCTCCAGGCCTTTGTAACAAGTCCCTTTCCAGCTTTTCCTTCGGCCCCCTTCGAATCCTGGAAGGCTGCTCTGAGCCTTCTGCTGGAGCCTTCTCCGGGCTGAACAAACAAAACGAGTGTGTTCAGCAAAGGAGCTGTTTGAGTTGTGATCACATAGAACCCCACTTGATGTACCTGTTGAAGCTTGTGAGTGATGCAGCCCTTGCCCTGCAGGTATATGGTACAGTGGCCGGGGGTTCGGATACTTCGCCGCCAGGAACTCGACGCTTTTCTTGCCCAAGCGTTGTCTCCGAAGCTGTATGAACCTGACCAGCTTCAGGAACTCAAGGTAATTCGGAACTAGAACTTCCATAATTAAGAGATTAATCCTCAAGTAATTCATGTTACTAGTGGTGAGTGATGTGTATGTGGCTGCCTCACTAAAAGCCTTCCCCCCCAATGTTAAGCGTAGCCTCGTAAAGTGTTGCAAGGATTGCTAATCGGTTCTGCTTCACTGGCTGGATGGGCACCTAAAGTCTCAAATGTGTTCTGTGCTGCACAGCCTTTGCTTACAGTTTACTAAGGAATTCTCTCTTGGAAGTTTGAAACAGATGTGCTTCTCTTGAGGAGACAACAAAGAAAAAGACTTCTTCCATGTGTGGCTGATTTTGAATACCAACCTGGGTATTTGGTCATGATTCAGCATCCAGAAGATTTTTGCAGCCAAGTGGAGAAATGAAAAGGAAGTTGCAAAATCCTGAATGGGAAAATGCAGAAGGAAAAAAGGGAAGAGTGTGCTAATACTCAAAGATTTGGAGACAGAATTCTTTCGACTATTAAAAAAGTGCAGCTCTTAAATGTTGTATTTTTTTTTTCAAACACAGCATTATTGCATGAAGTGAAACTTGCCAGCTAATGGAGAGTCATTTAGCTGGCAAATAAAGTGCAACATGCTGTCTATCTGTGCAAGATCCTGGCACTCAGAGGGATTTCTCCACTTAACTTTCCTCTGCACACACTGAAACTCGTTTCTTCTTCTAGCCTTTGAGCTGTAAGAGACAAGATTTGGTTTTTGCTTTGTTTGCTCTTCAAATTTTCTTCAGAATTACGAAGTTCTCTGCAGAAAATGGTAGAATGCAGTCGTTTGGGCTCTTCAAGCAAGCATTTTTTCTGAATGGAAATAATTTTCTGTATAATGAATGTTAGACCCAATAGTGTATTTGAGGTCTGGAAGCTATGGGAGGTGTTAGGATGTGTAGGAAACACGCAGCTGGAAGTAATCTCTCTCTCCTGTCTGCACTGATGGTCATCATAGCAAAGGAGGTGAGATGCTGATCACCTCTTCACCACACAACCTCATGGTAAAGAAATCATTTCAGAGTATCTTTCAGGTACAAGGGAGCTCAAGGCAGGAGAGTCTGCTGCCCAGTTCTGCTCCCAGCAGTGTCTAGGTAGGTGCTGCTGTGGTGAAATCCTCAAGGAGAGGAAGGTGCTCGTTTGCCAGGTTTGTCCCTGTTCGCAGGCACTGCTCTTCTCAGAAGAAACAACTAAGCTCACACAAATTCCAGGCTTTTCCAAGGAATATTTTGCCACTAATGCCAAGACTACAGGGGCATTCCCAAAGCCAGCCAGCGACTTATTTTTCTGCTGTGTGGGGTGGGTGGAGTCTGAGTTGCATTCCTGCATGTAGTATCCTGGCAAGGAGTTCAGCCTCAGTCTCGAAACCAAATCAGTCTGCTTGTGGAAACCCAGACCTTAGAATTGCTAATCAATGTAAGGAGAAGAAAATAACCCACTTCAGAATGTGTTTGAACTTGTCACACAGCAAAGAGAGAATTCACGTTAGCAGTAGTAGTGGCAGATCTAACAGAAGAACAAAGCCCTCTTGCCACATGGTAAAGAACGAATGTCAACAGCATATAAATAAGACCCAACAAGAAGACATTTACTTGTGTCCCCCCCCACCTCATTGTGAGGAATTGGGGGAAGAAGACAGCTGTAGTGAACACCTGATGAGAACCTGCATTGCTGCTTGGTTGCTTCAGCACGTAGGGCTGACCTGCTGCTGACATGGATTTAAAATCTTTTGAGTGCTACTCATTGTGGCTAATTGCTTTAAAGCAGTCTTAATGTGGATCCTGCTCATCAGAAGATTCGTTCAGGTGTTTGCTGGAACTCCTTTTTGAGGTGCTGGAAGCCCTGTGTGCTTACTGGGCCCTTGAGAACCCTGGAGGCTCTGGTCCAAAGGAGCTGTCTGTGTTGTATGAAGAGCAGTGCTTTGTCTTTAGTGACAATGAGCTGACCTGTGTGTCCAGAAGAAATGTACATAGCTCGTATGAGGAGGAAATTGTTGGACTAAGCAGAGTGTAGTGGAGAGCCCTTTAAAGCCTGATGAGAACATGGTTCAAGTCATCTAGCCCAGGCTCTGCAGAACTGAGTGATTGTGCCTGTGGGCATTGGTGGAAATTCCAGTGAGAGTTTTACAAGCAAGGCTGGACAGCAGCGTGTCAGCTACGTAGTCTTCAGTGTCTGTTTCCAAAGCACAGCACAATCACTTAATGACATCTAGGGGCAGAGATTTTGGCAAAGGTATCTGTAAGAGTCAGCAAAAGTCTTGCTTCATTTAATGCAAAGAGGAGGAAACCCCACTGTGAAAATTGCTGGTCTCAGGTCAAAGAAAGGAGTTCCCAGAGAGTTCTCCTTCTCCTTGCAACAAGGCAGCAGCAGACAATATTTTTGTTCAACGAGAATTGTTCTGAAGGCTTTAGTTGTAACTTGTTGCCTGAAGAGTAACTTGTATCGTTGCCATGGTGTGTGTTGGGCAACTGACAGAGGAAGTGTTTGGTGGGATGCTGCTACTGTCTTCAGCTGAAGCTGCTGCTGCTTCTCTTTTTACTGAAGTGGGCCAGAAAGACAGCAGCTGAGTTTGAACCCAGCTGCATAGCTGCAAAACGAGCTGGATAGCCTTCAGCTCTTAAAGGTTGCCTGTGCATAAGCAAGGTAACAGTTTAGTTTCAGCATTTAATGCCAAGGCCTTGCCAGTGTTCCCAAGAAAGGGCTGATATTTTCAGAGGAATTGCAGAGAACACTTGCAGAACTATTTTCTCATCCAGAGCTATAAATACATTCTTTGCAAGCAAATCCTTTTTCCTTCCACCACCAGCTATTCACTCTGCCTTTGTGTCTCTAGCCTGCATCCTAACCAGAGCTGCCATATAGGTAAGCATCATCACATCAGTAAGAGACACTCAGCAGCACAGTCTTGAGCCAAGCTCAAAGAAAAATCCATTCTGAAGGAGTTGGGAGGGAAGTGTGTGATACCTGGGAAGAAAAAAACCTGAATGCTGACAGCTCAGACCTGAAACTTTGCACAAGATTCTGCAGAAGCACAAGATTACTTGAAATAAGTTTTTAAGGGCATTTTTTTACCGCTGGTTTCCTACAAGTGCCTTCAGAGCCTTCCCTTGCTTTGAAAACCTCTGCACTGCATATTTATCAATGATTTAATGCAGCCAAAGTTTGCATCTTCCATGGTTACATGCCACAAATTAACCTTGAGTCTTGTATTTAAGATGTTTTACCGACTGCTTGGTAGTGAAGTAAGGTAAAGCATGAAAATATTAGATGTTAAATATTAGGAGTTGATAAATCAGAATAAGTGTTGTTGAGAAAATGGAGAGGCTTGATTTTATTTCTCTTCCTCTGGAGTGGAAGCTGGGCCCAACAGGCTTCCTGACTGCTTGGTAGTGAATCGAGGTGAAACGTGAAAATATTAGACACTAATTTTAGAAGTTGATCAATTAGAAATAAGAATTGTTGAGAAAATAGAGAGCATTGATTTTATTTCTCTTCCTCTGGAGTGGAAGCCTGGGCCTAACAGGCTTCCTGCCTGCTTGGTAGTGAATCAAGGTAAAACATGAAAATATTAGATACTAAAATATTAGGAGTTGATAAATCAGAATAAGTGTTGTTGAGAAAATAAGAGAGGCTTGATTTTATTTCTCTTCCTCTGGAGTGGAAGCTGGGCCCAACAGGCTTCCTGACTGCTTGGTAGTGAACTGAGGTAAAACATGAAAATATTAGACATTCATTTCAGAAGTTGATCAACTAGAAATAAGAATTGTTGAGAAAATAGAAAGGCTTGATTTTATTTCTCTTCCTCTGGAGTGGAAGGATGGGTCCAACAAGCTTCCCGAGTGTGGTAGTTGTGCATGTTCAGGTGATACATTCCTTCCAGTCAGACTGACACTCAGGTGTGAGAATTCTGACCAGAAGTGAAAGTTGTGCTGTTTCAAGAGTTCCGAGGAGGTGCCTTGGGTGTTTCTGTGCCAGTCTTGGGCTCTCAGGCATCTGTGGCAGCATCCAAGGCCAGAGACGTGGGAAGCAGGGTGGGACCGGAAAGGTTGGAACAGGTGTTGCTTGAGCTCCTTTCCAACCTGGTGCTCTGATTGTGCAAACTATTGGAGTAGCTTTGGTCTCCAGCTGCTGCTGACCTCTCCAAACTGCCCATTGCTTTGCACAGATTGAGAACCTGGACCCCCGAGGAATCCAGCTGTCTGCGCTGTTCATGAGCGGCGTCGACATGGCTCTCTTCGCCAACGACGCCTGCGGCCAGCCCATCCCCTGGGAGCACTGCTGTCCCTGGATGTATTTCGATGGAAAATTATTCCAGACCAAGCTCATCAAAGCAAGCCGGGAGAAAGTTCCACTCATTGACCTCTGTGATGGTCAGGTGTGTAGCCTGGGGAGCGGGACGGAGCGGCCGTGGCTGCCAGCCGCTCACATGGCTGAGGTGTTCATTGCTCATCTTCTCTCTACTTCTGAAAGAGAAATTGGAGGTGAAAGGCTTTGGGGCTTTGAGGTTTTCTCTCTGGAAACTGAAAGTTGAGCACAATTGTGATGCAATGAAGGAATGAGCTCAATACGAGCAGCCAGTGGACACCTGCAGCCCAGAAAGCTAACCAGAGCCTGGGCTGCATCAAGAGAAGTGTGGCCAGCAGGTCAAGGGAAGTGATCCTCCCACTCTGTTTTACTCTGATGAGACCCCCACCTGGATCACTGTGTCCAGTTCTGGAGCCCCCATTACAAGAAAGATCTGGACATGTCCAGTGGAGGGCCACAAAGGATGATCAGAGGGCTGGAGCTGCTCTCTTATGAGGACAGGCTGAGAGAGTTGGGGTTGTTGAATTTGGAGAGAAGGCTCCAAGAAAACCTTATTGTGGCCTTCCGGAATCTGAAGTGGGCTACAAGAAAGTTGGTGAGGGACTTTTTAGGGTGTCCTACAGGACTGGAGGGGAATGGATTCAAGCTAGAGGAGGAGAGGTTTAGATGAGATGTTAGTAAGAAGTTCTTCACCCATAGGCTGGTGAGACACTGGAACAGATTGCCCAGGGAGGTGGTCAAATCCCCATCCCTGAAGGTATTTGAAAGAAACAGAGATGTCGTGCTGAGGGACATGGTTTAGCCCCAGCCTTGGAAGAGTTAGAGAATGGTGGGACTCAATGATCTTAAAGGGCTTTTCCAACCAAAGCTATTCTGTGCTTTCTGACTGTGGGGAGACACTGCTCATAGATAAAATATTGGTGACGGCTGTGGCCCCTTTCAGGTCTATAACCTCCAGGTGTGCTTTAGCCTCTTTACAGAGACTTTGTTTTGCAGTCCCTGTCTGTGACAATTACTCTGTTTAAGATAAAGGGCTGCTTGAAGTGTTCAGGAGATCTCAGACAGAAGTTTCTCAGTTCCTTTCTGAAAAAGCCTTTTTGACTTGTAAACTGTTTCTGCATTACCAGCTTCTAAGTGGTCTCAGGATTCAGACTCCCACCTCTGTCAGTGCATAAAGATTTTCTTAAGAACAATTCCAATGTCAAGGAACTATTTAGTAGCAATCTGCAAGAGAGATGACTGCAATTTTCTGGCTAGCTTTATGGAAGCTGCTTGCAGTAGTTACCCACTCTGCTGCTCTTCTGCTTTCATTGGATTTGTTTTGTAAATGTAGCTTGATGCCATTGAAATCGGAATTTTAACGTCTGTGACCTTCTCATTCACAGGCTGAGCAGGCAGCCAAGGTTGAAAAGATGCGTCAGAGCATCCTAGAAGGATTAAATTTCTCCAGGCAGAACCATCCTCTCCCTTTCCCACCTCCACCTGCCATGCCTTTCTATCCAGCTTCTATGTATCCTCGACACTTTGGGCCAGTCCCACCACCTCAGGGCAGGGGGAGAGGCTTTGCTGGTAAGTGCTGGGGCAGCAGTGCGGAATGTCTTGGTGTTATCTTGCCTTTCCCTCTCCCAGAACTCCAAACTGATTTGCCCATGCAGTTTTCATGGGAACATCCATCAAAGCAAGCAGCTGGCATGCGTTGGCATGTGCCAGTCACTGCACTTGGTTGTTAGCTTCATTAGCCACAGCCTAGCAATATGGAATATGTTGTTTTGCTGAGGATTCCCATCAGGAGGGTTCGTAACTGTGCCAGATCAAAATATTTGTACTGCTGCTCTAGGAAATAGAAAAGAGGAACGGATCAACACTGCGTGACATGAAAAGGCTCTCATTGCTCTGCACACTGCCTCAAAACTCTGATGTTTCTAAATATTAAGCATGCCCAAATGAATGGACACAGTTTAATTGTCAGGGTTGAAGACAACCTTTCCTCCCCAGCCCTCTGTGCCTTGCTACAGTCATTTAATCATTGGCACCCTTGAGTGTGTAAATGCAGATACAACCATTCCAGACTGTTCCTAGAGTCATTCCCCTTCTCCACATCTTTCCAGTACCATGGCCTATAGGTGTATTGATACTAGACGTTGGGAGTAAGATGTTCTTGGGGTGCCACAACTGTAGTGTTCAGACCTCATTGCCCAGAACTTGTCACAAGCCTTTGCAACGCTCACCGTGCTATCAGGATGCCTGTTCCAAAAGATAAGAGGCACCATGGTCACTAAGGCAGCAGGACAGCTTCGGCCAGAGCTTCCTGGGCGGTGGTGGCTTGCTCCCGCGCAGCCCTGCCTGCAGGAGCCTGGCCCTCTGCTGACTCCGGAAGGGTGGAAGGAGGCAGCAGTGTCTCTGCTGGGGGCCTTCCCGGATGCTTGGCCCCCTCACAGCTTTTCCCGTGTCTTTCTTTACCCTGGGTCTAACAGGAGTCTATGGCTTCGGAGGCCCTTATGGGGAAACAGTAGCCACAGGCGCTTACCGGGCCTTCCGGGTGGCGGCAGCGGCAGGACACTCCGGAGCCTTCTCTGGCAATGACAGCAACAGGACTAGCAAGTTTCAGGGCGGTAATTATACCCAAACCCCTTTTCTTAGAGCTTCTGGCAACAGCTTCCTTCACTTCACGGTTTGGTCTGAGGCTTTCCTGCTGACTGCCAGTCTCCCTTTCTCCCTAACTGTCTCAGCTCTCCCTCTCTAGAGCCTGCCCAGGCTGCTCTCCGCTCTGCTCTCCCAGGTCCCTGCTGCGAGCCCCCCCAGGCGCCAGCCTCTTTTGTGCCTAGAAGCCCTCCTCCAAATGCAGGGTAGCTGTGAAACCCAAGGAGATGATCTATCTCCTGTGCTGCAGGCTGCAAGGACAGAGTCTGTAATCAGCTCAGTTTTGCTTGGCTGCTTTTACAGTTGCTCTCTAAAATTGGGGGCAACTGAGCTATTGCAAGACCAGCCCAACATAGAAGTCTTTGACTTAGGTGTCCCTGCTCATCCCTTTGCTGGTGTGGACACAGGCATGGGATTTACCTACCTATCTGTGTGTCTGCTGCCCACTTCCTGTATGAGGTGGGACAGTGGAAGCCTTAATTCCAATGCCCCCCACCACTCATGTAGTGTAAAAAAATTCCCATGGATTTAGCTGCTCTTTCTGGCCTCTGAGCTTTTATCTTAGAGCAAACATCCCTCTAATGCTTGGTTGTGTGAATAATTTTGCCCCTGTACTCTGTGTGCCTTTGAAGCCAGAAGGCTTGGAGGGGGAAGTGTGAACCTTTTTGCCTTTAATCAATTCCTAGCACATTCACGTTCGAAGACTGATCACAGCTGCACCAAGGCTGTGTCCATAATCCTCTCCGTGCTGATGGTCCCACCAGTAACATCTGGCTCAGCTGCACTTACCTGGCTTTCTTGACATCTGTGTTAGGCCCCAGAGCTGATTTTTAAGGGCAAAACACAGCAACTTGAGCATAAACCAGATTTGTATTGTAGACAACTGCCACTTTAGCTGCTTTCTTGGTTAGGGGAAGGCTAGATCTACATTTTACACTTCAAGTGCTGTACTTTTATGCCAGCTTCTGTTAGCACAGCTCTGCCTAGTCAATTGATGACAGCAATTACAGTCTGTGTGTCCTGTGCTGAACTCAGGGGTTCACTAAAACCTTTAAACCTGCAAAAATCACTTCTTCATTAAGAAGGCACCAGATGTGGTGGAGTTAGAGAATGGTTGGACTCAAGGATCTTAAAGGTCTTTTCCAACTGAAACAATTCTAGGAATGCAAGAGGGAGGAAAAAAAAAAACAAACCCACCACTCTTCAGATAGCTTGTAAAATTTCAATTTAGTTCTTCAGTGCTTCTTTGAAGTATATTTTTAGCTCCTGAAAGTGAAGGGCTCGTGTAAGGTCATTTCACTTTCCAGAATTGATACCGAGCCGGGGGGAAAGAAAGACCTCTGAAAGAGCGCAGAATGAGAGAGGCTCTGCCAGTGTCAAAAGAGGAAACAGTGTAAATGATACCATCTGGGCAAAACAGTTTTCCTACCTTTTTGTGACTTTACAGTTATGATTGTGAAGGTCAAGGTTTGCTTTTGCTTTTGTGTGCAGGAGTCCAACCTATTCCTTCTCAGGGAGGGAAACTTGAAATTGCCGGCACTGTAGTCGGCCACTGGGCTGGAAGCAGACGTGGACGAGGGGGTAGAGGACCATTTCCTCTGCAGGTTGTGTCTGTTGGAGGCCCAGCCAGAGGGTAAGTGAAGTCTGGTGGAGTGTGCAATTTACTGATGGGGGAGAAAAGGAAAACAGGGAGAAGTTTGGGGTGGGGCCTTGGAAATTGCTTGAAAGTACATGTGTGTTAGGTAAATCGTACCCAGGGAGCAGAAGTTCTGCTCGTTGGGTTTAAGGTGTTTTTTAATCAGTTACTCAGATGAGTGTAAACGTTTTTATATGCAGGTAAAATTCATATTCTGAATCTTATATATATATATGTACATATATATATAGAGACAGAATATATATATACAGAGAGAGAGATACATGCACAGAGAGAAGATGACTTGGGGGCTTTCTCTTCCGTGGAATCAATAAATACATGAAGCCCAACCCAAACTGTTTTCAGCACTCAATTATTTTTCAGTGCCATGGCAGAACATTTTATTAAGTTGTATGATAAAAGTTTTTAATAACTTCATTATGCAATTCTTCTGTGAAGCAGAAAACACCTGAAGGACATTTCTGGGTTTAATAGTTCTGTGCTACAGTTGTGATGGGAGATGTGCTTAAAAGAATATTCATTTATTCAGCCCTTCCATTGCCCTACAGCTGAAATTACAGGTGCACAACATTACTGAAAAGGAAATATTTTGTTACAGAAATTATCTAGACCTTTACTTTTCAGATTTTTGTTTGGTTTTGTTTTGTTTTTTTTCCCATAGACTTAATCATTCTGTGCCTTATCTTTAATTAGGACTGTATTAGAGGAGACAATCACAAAGTAAAGTGATTTATATATTATGTCTGTCTTCAACTCTGCTAAAGGAATGGAGTAGAGTAGGTATATTTGTGCCATCTTGAGCTAGGAAACAGCAGCCTGAAGGAGCAAGTCTAAACTATATGATTGCCTCTCTATCCATTAATCAAATCAAATGTGCAGTATAAAGCATAGTGCTGGAGTCAGCAAGAGCTGCTGGAATGCCTGCCTTGCTGGGCTGAGTGAGGAAATGGCTGGATCTGATGCCTTGGGAGAAAAGGAAGAAGCTGCTGGTGTGGGTACAGGGAGAGATGAGAACAGCAGGAGCAGACTAAAAGGTTCAGCGTAAGGTTCAGCATTGGGGTAAAAGCAGAGTGCATGTTTTGAGGGAAGCAAATTTTGATAGGAACACTTCATTCAGGTGCCAGATCATAAGCATTTAGTGTTAGTTCAGGTGCTTCAAACAACTGTCAGCTGTCTGAGCAGGCTAGCAGGGTCCCTGTGACTCCTTTGCTCTTCCAGGGGAACAGCAAAGACTAGGGCTAAGCTGAGGTGTATGACAAGGCATTAGGTGCCTTTGGGTGTTTTAATCTGACTCCTGAGTTTCAGTGGATGAAATGCCATTTGTCACCATTTAAATGAGGTTAGTGAGTGCTCCTAGGTTGTTTCTCTGAGGATCCACAAACAGAAGAATCTGTCTACAGAGCTTCCCTTCAGTTAAGTGCAGGCTGGGAATACATCTGAGTCATTTAGAGTGTCCTGCTTGGACTTCTGTCTGGCTGAGGCACCCCAAGTGATGGTCTGGAGGCACAGATCTGACTTACATTTATACCATGCCATTGGCTTCCTGCACAGAAAAGCTTACCCATATATATTAGTAGCCAGAAACCAACACTGGCAAGGTCCTAAGTTGAGAGCCCTCCTTACCTGAGAAGTGATCAGATCACTGAAAGGATGTCACTGCTCCTGGAAGGAGCTTTGTGTTGAAGGAAGTACAGACCTTCAATAGTAGCTTTGGAGTCAGGAGATCGAATAGCCAAAGAGCTCTTTGGGTGCAAGTTGTCACCTCAAAAAGACAGGACAGCTGTCAGTGGCAGATCATCACTGATGTTAAATTCTTTACATGAGGGTTTACTAGAATTAGTCAGAGAAGGAAAGACTACTGCCAGGAGCTTCTATTTTTTTTGTGTGTGTGTGTGTACTGGGTTAGAGCCGATCCCCCCCCCCCAGTAGAATAAACTCACTGCAACACAGATTCTTTCAGAAAGTCAGGAAAAATGAAATTGTATTTTCTTATAGTTTAAACTAAATATAACAGTATGAAAAAAAAGGTACTACTACAAGAGAGGAAGGAGAAAAAACAATATCTATAACCTTAAGGAGGATGGGGAAGGGGTCAAGCAGCGGCAGAAGCAGCAGCCAAAACAGCAGTGGGGGAAGATAGCAGCACCAAACAAGCTGTACTTCCAGACAGAAGGCTCTTGATGCTCCAATGAAATTACATTAACTTATCCATTGTTGCTCTTCTATAGCCTATCCCTAGAATGTTCACCTCTTCACTACTTTTTCCTATGCCTGTGCTAGAAATCTAGCTCAAACGGCCACAGTGTGTTTGTATTGTGGTTGTTGCGCCAGTTGGTACTAAAAATAACACTTGCTAGGCAGGCACACTGACAGTGGTGCTCTCAGTCCAGGCAGTTCAAAGGCTGGGGTCCTTGTTGGCAGGTGCTGTGCCCTGCTGAAGAACTCCACTAGGAAACTGCACAGGACATTGCCTGCAATTCATCTCCTAGTCCTGCAGCCTTCTGTTCCATTTTTGAAATCTGTTTGAGCTGAGGGGATCATGTCAGGCTTTGTCACCATGTCACCATTGTCTCTCTGCAACACTGAACTTGGATGTTCTTATTGTGTAAAATCCCACCAGCTGCTTTCTGTTGGCTTCAATCCATCAATGGATTTAAGTCTGATTTTTTTTCTGAGTAGGAAAAATCTTAGTCAGCTCCCTGAAGGGCACACTTTCACCTTGTTAAAAAGCAAGTGGGATAGGTAAGCCCTGTTAAAACCTTTGGAAGGAATGCAGTGGGAGTGAAAGCACCAAATACAACCCTTCCCTGTTTGTCCTTTACTGTTGCCTTTAAATCTCAGTATTTAATTTCTTACTGCTCAGTGTGGGAATCTGCAGCCTGTGTGAGAAGACTGCATGGTAGAGAGCAGTGTTTCTGCACTGAGTCAGCTCAGGTTTCCCAGCAGAGCAGCGGCGGGTAGGAGCACTCCAGCAAACCTTTCCTCCTCTTCAGGCAGGTTCCAGTACAGCTCAGACACTTGATGGGGTTGCTGGGTAGATGGAAAATGAGATACAGTTGAACTGCAGCTGCCCTTGTGTTGCCAGAGCCACAAACTGGGCAATTGCAGCCCACACAGCTTAGAAACTGGGGCTGGATGCAGCACCTGGCTGCTCTGTGCCAGCTTGAGAGACATCAGTGTTGATGCTGGGACCTTCTGGTGTGGGGCAGTGGATTAGGGAGCAAAGCAGAGCAGTCCTGTGTTTCTGGGAGCCAAAGCAGAAAGACTTTCTGGGTGAGAGGCAGTCCTTGACATAAGGATAAGGAAGCTGAGTTTCTGCAATTGATGGCATTAAAATAGTTTTAGCTGACTGAAATTTTGTTCTGATCTGCCCTAATCTTTATTGACTCAAATCAAAAAGCCACCACCTGATGTGTCCTGGTTGGAAGCCTCCATTTGAAAGCATCCAAACTTGACAGATTGCTATGTCAGATGTGGCTGAAGCCTCCTTTTCCCCCTTCAGGTTCTTAGATAATTTTGTGTTCTCCCATCAAAACTGAAGCAATTTTGTATTTTGCTTCCTCTTCTTTTATCTGATTTCTTCTGTCTGGCATATTTTCTGTGTGGGATGTGTTATTAAATGGGAGAAATGGCCTTATGAATGGCTCCAGTTGCTTTGTATTTTTTAAGCAGAAAGTATTAGTAGCTCTGTTTTTGAAGCACCATAAGGGTAATCTGACACTGAAACTGGTTTTTTTTGCAAAGCTTGAAAGTGCTCATTTATTGGATTTTTAGGAGTGAAATGTAGAAACAGTCATTTTATTGCTAGGAAAACAAAAGGTTGGTTAGATTTCATGCACTTGAAAGCAGCAGAACCCTGTAATTCCGAATTGCTCACATGGCTTCTGTAAAGATGTGAATGTTAGTCACTTGACAGTACAGCTAAGGGGAAAAAAAAAAAAATCTTCCAGCAAACTGAATGTGAAGTAGTTTTAACTAAAGCTGATCTGTGTTCTTCTTTCTCCCTTCTCCTCACATCTTACAGGCGTCCTAGAGGAGTAATTTCCACTCCGGTGATAAGAACTTTTGGAAGAGGCGGAAGGTACTATGGGAGAGGTTATAAAAGCCAGGGAGCAATTCAGGTAATAAAGCCCTGTGCCTGACTTCACAGCACTCTAGTTTGCAGGCTAGTATGGTGTGGACTTCAGACCAGCTAATATTGACAAGATAAAAGTGTTCCTTGCAGTGATCTTGCCTGCGTGTTGAAGCTGTGAGCTGCACTACCAGTGATGGAGGACAGGCTAGAGTTGCATCTCAATTCTAAGCAAACTTTGGTTATAAAGAGAGACGTGGGAAAACTTCTTTTGATGTGAAGGCTGTGCTTGCACAGGTCTGATCGGCCCTGGGATTAGCAGAAAATGTAGGAAAATGGGAGAAACACAAAGCTGAAACGAATCAGGCCTTTATGATACCTCCCCCACTCCTTCCCAGGGTCTTTTCTGGGAGCACCATCCAACCTGAGATGGAGAAAAATTAGTAGCAGTAGAAGGATCTTTGCAGCTGCATGGCTCCAAAGATAAGAACTTACTCTGAACTTCTAGGAAGTAACGGATCTTTGCCCCCATGAGCCCAGAGTTTCATTTTGCTAATGAAATGTCTATGGATCATGGGGTTTGTCTTCTCCGTAGATCCTTTAAAACCAGCTGAAGCAAACTGCTGGTTCTTATTAACTGCCAATTGCTTCAGAGTTCTGTTTTCCTCCCTTTTCCATTGTTCTTGCTGCTCTGCAGTTCTGAATGCTGATTCAAGTCCCAGTGGTAATGGATGAGTGGGTAGTAAATAGGTGGAAAAAACTTTTCCCAATAAATATATTCTATGGATGTGCAATTTGTCATGGAGGCATTAGTGTAGAAGAGTAGGAGGTGTTTGCAGGTATCAGACAGTAAGAGAAGGAAACTCCTCCATTGGATAATGAAGCAACTATTAACTTCAAGTATAACTTGCTGTGTAAAAATCCAAATGCTCCTCTTCCTTGTTGTATAATCTGTGTACCCAGAAATTGATGTCTACCGATGTACCTATGCCTTTGAAGCTTTACATCCTTTAAATAGAGAAGAAACCACTGTGGCAATTAGAAAGTATCTAAGTATCACTTACCTTCACCTGGGAAATAGAGAAAGCCCTGAAAAGGAACTCCCAAATGTTCTAGGCTTACTACAGGTTTACACACAGTTGGGCTAGTAGCTGAGGTGGAGGGTGGTTAGTCTTGGCAGACAGTCAGCAAGTTTGGGTATCCACATTTTAATTAATGGAATTTGGATGGTAAATAGTTGTGATCACAGGGATCTGGGTCTGAAATCATGCCCGTGGTAGGGAGAAGAAAGCAAAGTGTCATCTGTGCTGACTGCCTCTGAGCTCCCTCGGGGGGTCACCAAGGCACTCTGCTAGAGCTGGTGTCTGTTCCTTTTGCAGGCAAGGAGAAAAGGTGAACTGACATGCGTGTGGCAGGGAGAGCTTGGGAAACTCAGTGAATGACAAGTAGATCTTGATACCAGTTCAGACCACCTGGCACCAGTGTACTTCCTGTCCACAGACCTGGGCCACTGAGGAAAAGGTGCCTGTGCAGGGCCAGATTCAGGCATTTACACCAAGATCCTCCCTGCAGTGGCTTTCTTGATGCTCACTGTGAGCTGACAGGAAGACAGGTTGGAGAACCTGACTGAAAGCAGCAGTTTGTGTTTATTCCACAAAAAAAGCCATGCCTGGTGTTTCACAAGAGGAGACTTTTGGCTTTGGTCTGGAAAGAAGCCAAAGCCTGTCTTTGATCTCAAGCTGAACACTTGGTAAAGCCTGGCAAGAACATTTACACGTGGTGGGGAGTCACTGTCCTCATGCACCAGTCACACCTGGGCAGGGTTACTGCAGAGTGTGTGTGGCCTTTGGGGATACTAGAGACCAACAGCTTTCACCTGCAGAACCTCCCAGCAGTTCAGAGAAGGCCTAAGCCAGGCTGTGTCTAGTGTGTGAAAATGAGGATGGTTGCCCTAGGACACTGGTTGAAGTGTAAAAGACTTCCTCACCTTAAGTCATTTCTTAGCTCTTGACTCTGGTAACAGAATGACCATGAAGGATGTTGCTTCGTAGCAACACAACCTACTGATGGTGTGGGGGTGTTTAAAGCCTACCATGTTCTGAAATGCTAAAAGTCATTGTTGTAGATACACCTAAAAACTAAATACAGCTTCTCATGCTGCCCAGAGCTGGTTTTGATGGCTGTGCTCAGTCTTGTAAGATCCTACTATGTGCTTTTTTGTATGAAGTCACTTGCCTAACATCTGGAGCATCTAGACTAGTGTAGATAATATTGCATGGAATTTCTGCACTTGTTTAAAAGCTGTCCAGAAAAAAAAAATATATATATTTTTTGGGTTGTATTTGAGTCACCTGTAATCATTAAATCGTGCTCTGTGTGAACCAAGAAGCAGAGTTAAGCTCTATATTGATTCCCAGTGTTGGCGTTTCCAGATGCATTGAAGCATCAAAATTAGCAAGGGGCATTTGACCACAGGAAGAGCAGCAAAAAGGCCTGGCTGGAAGGCCCTCAGAAATCCTGAGAAGTCTTTCTCCTCTGTGCTCTGCTGTTTATTCTGTCTGCCACTTCCCATTGCAGCAGTCCACGCTGGTCAGTAGTGGCTTGTAATGTTTGTGCACCCTGCATGCTGGCTGTGAATGGTGTGGTTGTACCGGGCCGCGGATCTCCAGTAATTGTCTTCTTCTTTCAAAAACTAGGGCAAACCTCCTTATGCTGCTTCAGCAGAAGAAGTAGCCAAAGAACTTAAGTCAAAATCAGAGGAATCTAAATCCTCAATTGTGTCTTCAGATGGATCCCTGGCTGAAAATGGAGTTGTGAATGAGGAAAAACCAGCTTCCCAGATGAATGGGAACACAGGAGACATCAGGGCTTCCAATCAGTCTGAAAGTGCCTTGAGTAATGACTCTAAAATGTGCAATACAAATCCTCACTTAAATGCACTAAATGCAGACAGTGTTTGCCATAAAGATGATGCTCTTGAGGCCACTGTCTTAAAAAAAGAAGAGTAAACTTATTTTTTATAGAGGGTGAAGGATGTTGGGAAGGGTCAGGATTAGGAATATCTGGAAAGAAAGAGAGCCTACAGTTATGTACATTTTTTCCTTTCCGTAAGAGAAAAACGAGGACTTTGGAAATTCGGATCCCTCTTTGACGTCAGAGATTTAAAAGAAAAACAGACAAACAAACAACACAATTTTTTTTTTTAATTTTTGTTTTCTTTTT
>VWZI01011364.1:165900-177095 GCA_013396835.1 Psilopogon haemacephalus | reverse complement strand
TTTATGCCTTCATATTAGCAAATATGAAATTCTGTGGAAAAACAAAAAAAAAAAAAGTAATAATAATGATAATATGCTTTGATCTTCATTAAAAGAAAAAAAAAAAAAGTTACCCCCCTTCTGTAGCAGGAAACAAATGGCTTGTTCTTGAGAACTTTCCCATCAAGGATTTAGTATAAGCAAATATACCTGTATCATTTTGATGTTTTTGTTAGTGTTTCCAAACTTAAATGTACTTCAAAATCAGAATCATTTCTTTATATTCGTTTTCATATAATTCTCCTGATGCTCTTCATCACACATTAGTGATCAGAAATATGAGGTGTAATTCCCCATTCCCTGCCCGCAAGAGCTAAGTAGGTATCTTAATGTAAGTTGAAGGGAGTTCTGCCCCAACTCATGGATTGTGCAAGAATGAACTACTGTTGGGTTTGATTGGTTGTAGATGGATTGTGGTGTGGTGTATTTGAAGGCTATTGAATGCAACTTACAGTGCTTAATAAAAATCTTTATTCTTTTAGTATAAAATCCTGTATGCTTTTTTTGTCAGAGGTTTTTTTTTAACCCATCTCTTGTAAATAATAGTTTTCCTGTGCCCCAATAAAGCGATGGGAGTTTGCAGCGCTGTCTTCCTGGAAGCTGGAGAAGAAGACCACCCTGCCACACTGATGCTGCCCTTGCTTGCGGTCATGCTTTGGCCTTCTCACTTTATCTCCATGTTTGGATGCGAGATGGTTTGGCAGAAGGAACAGGGACCGTTGTTTAAAGAGGAGAAGGAACAGGAGACGTTGTTTGAAGAGGAGAAGGAACAGGAGACATTGTTTAAAGAGGAGAAGGAACAGGAGATGTTGTTTGAAGAGGAGAAGGAACAGGAGACGTTGTTTAAAGAGGAGAAGGAACAGGAGATGTTGTTTAAAGAGGAGAAGGAACAGGGTATGTCGAAAGAGAAGGACCAGCCCCAGGTGCTTGCAAGATTTGAAATGTGAGTGGCAGCACCCATGCTCCTGCCATCTAAGCATAAACTGTCCCAGTAAGTGGGAGTTTACCCTACAGTGTCACTGGCCCCAGTGTAGACTCTGCACTGCTGCGGAAGGACCAGGCAGTGCCTGGGCTTGCTCCTGCAGAATGTGGGTGCAGGTATCAGCCAAGTGCCTCCTTCTGTGTCCTGTGTGTGCTTTACAGCTCCCTGAAAGGAGGTCTGAGGGAGTGAGGGGAAGATTTGGATGCTTCTCCTTAGTACCAAGTGATAGGATGAGAGGAAATGGCACCAGCACAGGTTTAAGTTAGACAAAGGATCACAGGATGTTAGGGGTTGGAAGGGACCCAAAGAGCTCATCGAGTCCAACCCCCATGCCACAGCAGGACCAAACAATCTAGCTCGGGTCACAGAGGAACGCATCCAGACAGGCCTTGAAAGTCTCCAGAGAAGGAGACTCCACAACCTCTCTGGGCAGCCTGTGCCAGTGCTCTGGGACCCTTAGAGTAAAGTTTCCTCTTGTGTTGAGGTGGAACCTCCTGTGCTGCAGCTTCTATCCATTGCTCCTTGTCCTATCCCAGCGAGGAAGTGAGCAGAGCCTGTGCCCCCTCTTCCTGACACCCAGCCTTCAGATATTTATAAACGTTTATTAAATCCCCTCCCAGGCGTAGAAGAATCTTGACTGAAAGGGTTCTCAACCACTGGCACAGGCTGCCGAGGGAGGTGGTTGAATCCCCACCCCTGGAGGTGTTTCAAAGGCGCAGAGATAGAGATGTGGTGCTGAGGGACATGGTGCAGTCCCAGCCTTAGGCAGAGGTAGATGAAGGGTTGGCCTCTGATCTCCAAGGCCTCTTCCAGCCAAAACAATTCTGCGATTCTACTACATGGACCTTTTTGCTGTGCTAATGGAAAGTTAACATCCTTTCAGAAACTGATGTAAGCATGATGAAAAAATTGGGAATTGTGTTTAATTAATTGATTTGCCATTGGAATGGGCTGCCCAGAGAGGTGGTGGAGTCGCTGTCCCTGGAGGTGTTGAGGAAAAGACTGGATGGGGCACTTAGTGCCATGGTCTAGTTCATTGGATAGGGCTGGGTGATAGGTTGGACTGGGTGACCTTGGAGGTCTCTTCCAACCTGGCTGATTCTATGACAATGTTACGGATGTGTAGGTAGGTTGCCTGCATCTGGGCAGCTGTCTGGCAGCAGCTCAGTGCTGAGCGGGCAGGTGTTGGTGCTGCTGGTGTTTTGCTGGTGGTCCCCTCTGGCTGTGTTACCTTTGTTGCAGCTCCACGCTGGCATCGGGACGCGTGTGGCCGGCAGCATGCCAGCAGAACGGGGCCGGTGGCATGTTCCTGGTGTTGGTCTGAAGATTCCCTGTTAGTGACCCAGCGAAAGAGCTCCAAGCGTGGCGGCTGAAGCCAGCTCCTTGCCGTGAAGCCGCTCTTGGGGTCTGAGCACAGCCCTGGAGTTTCGCAGCGTCCGCTACAAGGTGCCCAAGGTTGGGGGCTTGTGTGGACTGTGAAGGCCAAAGTACTCTCTGAGGAAGGAGCCTTCTCGTTCCCGAGGTGAGAACTGGTGAGTAAAGCCCTCTCGGTGTGGATGTGACCGGTATAGCTCAGGACTCATCTTCGCGGCGACATTAGCAGCCGAAGCATGGCGGCTGCGCCCGGGGCTGGCCTGGCAGGCGGTGCCGCTGTGCCGCTAAAGGCGATCCCCGCCTGCCTCGGGAGCTCGGCGCCTTTCCCGCAGCCCCGGGGAGCTCTCAGAGGCGGTGGGCAGGAGGAGCGGCGGTGTGCGGGCGGTGTGCGGGCAGGGGGAGCCCCGCACGGGCGCGGCGGGACGCGCTCCGCAGCTGGAGCGCTGCGGGCGGCGGAGAAGGAGCCGAGAGCGATGTGGCGGATGGCGAACGGCCGTGAGGAAGCTCCGCCACCATTTTCTGCGCCGCGCTGGGGGCTGGGCTGGCCGCGGGGCTGCGTCACGGCTGGGGGGGCTCGGGCGGACCGAGGGAGCCGCCGCAGGGTGCCGGTGCCGCCGCCCCCAGCTGCTCGGCACAAAGCCTGCGAGGGCTCAGCCTTCCAGGGCCGTGCACAGCCCTGCAGCCGGCGGCGCCCGGGGGCCGTCCCTGCAGCCGTGGGGGAAAGGCCCCGGTGGCCCCTCCTGTGCAGGGACCCTCGGTGCGGGGAGCAGGACGGAGCCTCCGCGCCCGCTCCCAGCGAGGACGGGGCCGGGACGGTGCAGCCGCCCCCGGCTCTGCAGGGAAGAGACCGCGGGCACGTCTGCGGCGGGGTCGGTGCTTGGCAGCGTAGCGAGCCAGGCCCGGGCAGATGGCAGCTCCCTCTGCGACCGCTCCTGCTGCTGGCAGCCCGCGGAGCAGCCCCCGGCAGCCCGCCCGGGCTGCACCCAGCAGCCGCGCAGCATGCGGTGAGTGAGGCCCCCAGCAGGTCCCGCTGCCCTTGGCAGCTGGCAGGGGCATCCAGTGGGTTGGAACGGGATGGCTCCCACTGCCGTCCCCTCGGGGGCAGGATGCGCAGCCCACCCGTGGGTGAAAGCCTCTGAAGAGCAGCAGCTCTCCTGGGGGCAGCATGAAGGGGCTGGAGCTGTTCCAGCTGCGGGGATGCAGCCCTCAGGGTGGGTTTTGCAGGGTTTAGTAGCCCACAGCTCTACGGAAATTGATTAAAAGGAAGCAGTTCAGCATGAGTGCTTCCCTAGCAGGCTGCTGCTTAAGGGAAAACGTGGTACTGGGATCTGCTGGAGCCTTTCGGTGGAGCCAGCAGCAGTATCCATCCATGCGCCATTCCCTCCTGCCCCTGGGTACGGCAGGTTTGGCTCTGTTCCCCTCTGGGCACTACCCCAAGCCCAGGGGAGGTCTCTTTGTGCAGATCTGATGAGCTATGTGGGCTGCACCCTGCAGTCACCTCCTCCAGACCTGGAGGGGCCACGGGTCTCTGCCCAGCTCAGCAGCTGCCTGTTGCTCACTCAATGCCTCTTCCTAGACCTTGGCCTGAGCCACCTGCCCGTGCTCTGCTCAGCCTGCCACGGCCTGCTCCAGCACACTGTGGCAAGAGGTGCAGAGGGGATACAGCGAGAGGAGGGGATGCAGAATGTGCCAGCACAACCCAGCTGAGGGCAACCCCATGATCCCCTCGGTGACCCTGGCCTGAGTTGTGCCCTGAGATACCTTTCCTTGGACCTGGCAGAGGAGAGCAAGAAACTCCAGAGCCCTTCTCTGGGGACTTTGCCTTCAGACAGCAAAGCATCAGGTAAGAGCTAGGTGCTGCTTCTTTCTGTTTAGTCCCCAAGCATGAGAGATTCAGGGCCACTTCTGCCAGTACTGTGGGCTTGTCACCTGTCCTGGGTTTGGCATTTCAGTCTGGGGGCTCACTGCTGTGTTTTGTGAAGGTGTGCCCTGGGGCTCTGGTTGAAATCCTGCCTGTATTAAAACTCCAAAAACCCTCAGAGTGAAGGGTGCAAACTGAAATGTTGAGGAAAGGTTGGGCAAGGGGCTACAGATAAGCAGCAAGGTCAGAAAGTGCCCACAGCATTCAGCTTAATTCCTGGTGCTTCTGGTAGAGGTTTGTGATAAAATGTGACACTTGGTGACCTCTGCCAGAGGTATGGAACACCTGAAGAACATGGTCAAGGAGCTAAGCTCAGGGAAAGGGTGAGGGAGAGGAATGAGGACCTATGCAGCTGCTGCTTGCAGGATGGGATGGGAGCAGAGGGCTGGCACAGCAGATTTTGGTTGAGCACTGGAACAGGTTGCCCAGGAAGGTGGTTGGGACCCCAGCCCTCAAGGAGAGGCTGGATGGGACTCTGGGCAATCTGATGTAGTTAAGGATGTCCCTGCTGACTGCAGAGGGGTTGGACTGGATAAGCTTTGAAGGTCTCTTCCCATGTGGGTGATTCTGTGATTCTATGTTGAGCAGCTGCAGGAGGGTGGTGTGTTGAAGCCAGGTGGCTCAGAGATGCAGCACCCACGGGTGACAGAGCTTCCTGGAGAGGATGAGGGTGAGGACAGAAGCTGCAGCCTGTGGGTCAGCCTGGGCTCCCTGGCTGGCTGCTGGGCAGGAGGCAGGCAGCTCACACCTGATTTCCTTCTGCCTTTTCAGGTGGTGCATCGGGGCTGTGCCTCGGGCTGAAGCCTCAGCAGGTCTGCACTCAGCAGTGGATTTTGCCCCTGCTCCAGGCCAGGCAGCACCTTCCCTGCAGAGCTCCCAGAAGCTTGTCCCCAGGGGTCATTTCTAGTGAGCTCTGTCAGAGCAAACATCCCTTTGCTTTGGGTCTCTCCCGCAGCGTCGTGGTCGTCCCACTTCTAACCCTGCTGTGTCTTCTCTTTCAGAGCAGGCTCTCAGCAAAGAGCAAAGTGGCAGCACTCTGGACACCTGCTTTCCTTGCTGACCTGGCTTCCTGGGCTGGCTTCCTGGGCTTCCTAGCAGGAGCTTCGTGATCCCTAGACGTGAGACAGGCGTTGCTCAGCCTGGTGGCGGCTCTGGGCTCGGCACAGCTTCCCCTGGCTGAGCTTCCAGGCTGGCAGAAGCTGGTGGCCCTGCTCTGGAGACAGCATGGCAGCCTCTTCTGGGTGAAGAAGAACCAAAACTCAGCCTGCCTGCCAAGTTATGAAACCTTGTTTACAAATGGTTTAAGTGTTTATAAAAACCATTTTGCAGCAGGCTCCACGGTGGCCACAGAACTTGAGTAACCGTGGCCAAACCCCTTTGTTAAAAGAGCATTTTTGGAAAGCTGTCACTGGGGCTGGCAGCCTGTGTGGGCTGGGGACAGCCACAGCAGCCCAGCTAGCACCAGTGCTCCTGTGCCAGAGCTGTGGGGTGAGCCCAGGAGGAGCCTGCTGTTTCCACACACCCCCCCCACAGAAGATGCCTTTTCCATTCCCAGTGTGGCAACCAGGTGCTGATTCCCAGAGGCTGCAGCTGAACTGCTCTAACAGCTTTCATCCTTGCTGCATCTCAGCCCTGGTACCTGGCTGGTGAGTCCCTGGTACCCAGCTGCTGACTCCTGTTCCTAGGATGGCAGCAGAGAGCAGCCCTGTTGGCCTTGCTCCTGGAACCAGCCCTGGCAGGAAGGGTTAGAAAAGCACTTCTTAATAAATATTGACAGGTCTCCCCTTTCTTTTTACCTGCACTGCTGCCTGAGGACTTGGCTCTGCTTTGGGCTTTGCACTGGTACTGGTGTGTTGTGGCTGCTCTTCAGGGGGCTCAGGCACAGACTGAAGGGCTCAGGTATAGTTTGGGGGCTTGTGTGTGGTAGTTTGGGAGCTCAGGTCTGATCTGGGGGCTCAGATACGGTTTCAGGTGCTTAGGTGTGGTTTCGGGGCTCGGCCATGGTTTGAGGTGCTTAGGTGTGGTTTTGGGGCTCAGCCATGGTTTGAGGTGCTTAGGCATGGTTTGGAGGCTCAGGGGCAGTTGGGAAGCTCAGGTGTGGTTGGGGGCTTATCCATGGTTTTGGGGCTCAGCCATGGTTTGGGAGCTCAGATATGATTTGAGGGCTCAGCTATGGTTTGTGGGCTGAGGTGTGGTTTGGGCGGCTTGAGCGTGGTTTCATGGAATCACAGAGTCATTATTAGGGTTGGAGAAGCCCTCTAAGACTATCAACTCCAATTGCCAACCCAGCACTACCATGGCCATCAAACCATGTCCCAAGAGCCATGTCTTCATGTTTCTTGAACACCTCCAGGGATGGTGACTCCACCACCTCCCTGGGCAGCCTGTTTCAGTCCCTGACCACTCTTGCAGTGAAGGAAATATTCCTCATGTCCAACCTAACCCTCCCCTGGCACATTTTTCAGGCCATTTCTCATCCTACCACCTGAGACAAGGGAGGAAAGACTACCTGGCAACAGCCTCCTTTCAGGAAGTTGTAGAGAGCAATGAGGTCTCCCCATGGCCTTCTCTAGACTAAACATCCCCAGCTGCCTCATCTGCTTCTCCCCAGCCCTGTTCTCCAGACCCTTCACCAGCTTGGTTGTCCTCTGTACCTGCTGCAGCCCTTCAGTGTCCTTTGAGAGGCCCAAAACTGAACCCAGTATTTGAGATGTGGCCTCACTAGTCCATATTACAAGGGGACAATCACACCTGCTGGCCACATCTCTGCTGATCCAGGCCAGGATGCTGGTGGCCTTGGCCACCTGAGCACACTGTTGGCTCATCTTTAGCTGCTGTCAGCCAGCAGCCCCAGGTCCTGTTCTGCTGGNGATCCTTGTGGTCCCTTCCAACCCTGACTGATTCTGTGATTCCCAAGCCTGGAGCCTGGCATGGGGTTGTTGTGACCCAAGTGCATGGTCTGGGGGGGCTCAGACACAGTTCTGGGGCTCAGACATCCCCTGCAGCACTTGAAGCAGGGCCTCTGCAGGGAAGGAGCAGAGTGGCTTCTGCTGTCCCACATGGACAAGTTCTGAGGGAGGTCTCCTCGGTGGTGCTGCTGGCAGTTCCTGCTGCCCACGAGCTGGGGCAGGCTGGGGGCTGAGGCTGTGGCAGTTTGCTGGGGGGTTCTTGGGTCTGCTGATGTGGGTTTGCAGCTGCTGCGTGCTGCCCGAATTGGGCTGTGCTGCAGAGAGCAGGGGAATTCAACCTGAGCTTGAGAGGGGGGCAGGAGCTGTGCTGGCAGGGGGCATGGGCTGGCACTGCCTTGGGGGCTGTGCTTTGAGATGAGCAAACGTGCCCCTGCTGCTCCAGCCCTTCCTTACATTTGCTCACAGAGCCTGAAGAGGGCTGCCAAGCCTAACCCGACTGTGCTTGCTGGGGAGGAGCTGGTGCTGATGTGCAGTCCCATCTTGCTTTGGCTACGATCTCTGTCAAAACACTGCCTAAGCACCAGGGAGCCTCCGGTGTGTGTGAAACTCAGGTGAGGATCGTGCAGTATCCTTGTTGGGGAAGGGCATAGCTGCTGGAGCATCTACACAAACCCTGCCTCAGGGGCACGTCGTGGCCCGAGGCCAGCTGTATGAGAATCAGCCAGGCCAAATGTCAGCTCCTGCACTTGGGTCACAACAACCCCTTGAACGCCCCAGGCCTGGGTCAGGGTGGCTGAAAATTGCCCAGAAGAGAAGGACCTGGGGGTGCTGAGCAACAGCCAGCCAAAGATGAGCCAGGGTGTGCCCAGGTGGCCAAGAAGGCCACCAGCATCCTGGCTTGGAACTGTAATGATGTGGCCAGTAGGAGCAGGAAAGTGGTCAGTGAGGCCACACTTTGAGTGCTGGGTTCAGTTTTGTGCCCCTCGCTCCAAGGACAGAGGAGCTGGAGCGCATTCGGAGAAGGGCAGAGAAAGGTCTGGAGAACAGGGCTGGTGAGGAGCAAACTCACTGATGCTGGACTCAATACCTTCACACAGATCATCAATGAGGATATTAATAGGACTGGCCCCAGCACTGATCCCTGGGGCACACCACTAGTGACAGCTGCCAGCTGGATGTGGCTCCATTCACCACCACGCTCTGAGCCTGGCTGTCCAGGCAGTTCCTAACCCAGCGCAGAGTGCCCTTGTCCCAGCCACGGGCTGCCAGTTTGGCCAGGAGTTTGCTGTGGTACCTCCCCGGGCAGCCCATTCCAATGCCAATCACTCTTGCTGTGAAGAACTTCTTCCTAACATCCAGCCTGAACCTGCCCTGGAGCAGTTTGAGGCTGTGTCCTCTTGTTCTGTCACTGGGTGCCTGGGAGAAGGTTTAGCTCACCAGTGGCTGGGGTGGTGCTTTGGAACTGGGGCTGTGTGCATGGAGCTGCTCGTGGGACTCGAGGAAAGGCAACAAGGCTGTAATTTTCTGCAGGCTGTATGGGCTGGGTGTGAGCAAAGCTCATAAAACAGCTGGGAGAGGGAGATGGGCACAGAACATGGTGTGAGGAGCTGCTGCATTGCTAGGTGCTTCCTTGCTCTTCATAAGGAAAACGCTGTTTCAGACAGGGCAGGTGGCACTCCAGGCCGTTTTGGGAAGGGCAGGTGGCACTCCAGCCTGTGGCTGCACACATTTTGGGTGTGCAGAGGCATGAAGCCCCATTTCCCCACGACTGTCCCATGCTGAAGGGACTCTGTTCAAACACTGAGCTGAGAGATGCTGGCTGATGCACTCAGCACTGCCTCTCCTGATGCTCCCAAGCCTGCTTTACTCCCTAGACTTGCTTTTCTTCTTGAAGCTCCAAGCAATTAAAATCATGATGATGGATAAATTTAAGCTTAAAAAGAGGTCTGATTTTTCAGAGGGCTTTACTTAAGTTGCTCAGTGTAAGGAAGAAAATAGGCCCCTTTGTGTGTCCGGAGACATTAAGGGCACATTGTTCAAAACAACTGAGTCATGGTTTGAAATGCAGGCCTATAACCTTGCCCTCACGCTGCCACACCTTGAGCTATGCCAGAAATCCAACTGCATTCTCATCACCACCCATGATGGACCAGAATGTGCCATCTCCAACAACAGTTCCAGACTAGCTCTGCATGAACACCGGCTGGAAGTTACTGCTGTGGCATGGAAACTCAGTGGGCAAGGCAAGTAACCATGAGAGTCCCTCTTCAGCTGTCCTCGGCAGGTTCTGCCTGTACCAGCGATGTGTATCTCTGTAGAACAAACCAGAACTGAGGTCATTCGGCCCCTGGAAGTTCCCTTGTCTGCCAGGGGTGACTTCTGAGGACTTTTTTTTCAGACTGGTATCTAAGGCAGAGAGCTGTCCTCTTTCTCTTCTTTCTCAAAGATGAACAGAATTTTTCCTTTTTCTTTTTTCTCCCCTCTTTTTTCCCCCCCTTTCCTCAAATGAGATGGATCCAAGACACTGAATCCATCATCACTGGAATTAAAATTGCATCTCAGTTGAGATCACCTTTATGGGTCCTTTGTGTTAAACTCTCACCCTTCTCAGGGAAGAGACCAGTGGCTATCAAAGGCTCTGGGGACACAGATCCACCCCCAAATGCCCACACTGCCATCATTTGAACCACCTGCAGAGACTCATCATTGAGGGGAAGTGGGTTCTGTGTCCTCAGTCTCACTCACACTCGGTGGTTCTTCTTTTGCCTTTGCTGTCGGCATGGACCCACTCCAGAGCAGGAGGAAGAGGGTGTCTGGGATACCCAGCCCTGGGCACCACAGACACTCTGTGTCTTGGTGACCCTGTACAGAAGGTACCCAGCACCTTCCTGCCTTGACTTGGTCCTCAGAGAGTTGGGGTTGTGAAGTCTGGAGGAGGCTGAGGGGAAACCACATTGCTCTCTACAACAGAGAGATGTTGAGGTACTGGAACATGTCCAGAGAAGGGCAACGAAGCTGGGGAGGGGCATGGAGCACAGCCCTGTGAGGAGAGGCTGAGGGAGCTGGGGGTGTGCAGCCTGGAGAAGAGGAGGCTTAGGACAGAACTCATTGCTGTCTACAACTACCTAAAGGGAGGTTGTAGCCAGGTGGGGTTGGGCTCTTCTCCCAGGCAACCAGCAGCAGAACGAGGGGACATAGTCTCAAGCTGTGCCAGGGGAGGTATAGACTGGATGTTAGGAGGAAGTTCTTGCCAGAGAGTGATTGGCATTGGAATGGGCTGCCCAGGGAGGTGGTGGAGTCACCATCCCTGGAGGTGTTCAAAAGAGGACTGTATGGGGCACTTAGTGCCATTGGCTAGAGCTGGGTAATAGGTTGGACTGGATGATCTTGGAGGTCTCTTCCAACCTGGCCTATTCTATTCTATTCTATTCTATTCTATTCTATTCTATTCTATTCTATTCTATTCTATTCTATTCTATTCTATTCTATTCTATTCTATTCTATTCATTCCCTGAAGGGAGGCTGGAGCGAGGTAGGCATTGGTTTCTTCTCCCTTGCATCAGGTGACAGAAGTTGATAAGAGAGCAAATGGCCTGAAATTGTGCCACGAGAGGATTAGGCTGGACATGAGGAAAAAAATTATTTGCTGCCAGAGTGGTCAGGGA
The DNA here is from genome assembly GCA_013396835.1 of Psilopogon haemacephalus. Classification (NCBI taxonomy): domain Eukaryota; kingdom Metazoa; phylum Chordata; class Aves; order Piciformes; family Megalaimidae; genus Psilopogon; species Psilopogon haemacephalus. Next base: position 166,205 of record VWZI01011364.1, on the reverse strand, counting down.
TCGAAACAGGCTGCCCAGGGAGGCTGTGGAGTCCCCATGCCTGGAGGTGTTCAAGAAACGCGTGGACACTTGGGGACGTGGTTTAACGGCCATGGTGGTGTAGGGTTGATGGTTGGTCTCAATGATCTCAGAGGGCTTTTCCAACCCCAGCAATTCTATGATTCATAGCCACGGGGTCCCTATTTTCACTATTTTATTTTTTTTTTAACCATAGCAGCCCTACACGAAAGGGCGAAAGGGCTGCCAGGGGCAGCGGTGGGAAACTTTGAAAGCAGTCCTATAATTCTAACAGAAAAAAAAAAAAA
>VWZI01011364.1:80783-163734 GCA_013396835.1 Psilopogon haemacephalus | reverse complement strand
CCGGGGCAGGGGAGCCCTTTTTTAGCTCTCGTTTCTCCCCAAACCATGCTCAGCGAGCGCTGGTGCGGCAGACAATGGGCGAGTGGCCGCGCTGGAGTTAAGGCGGCCGGGCGCAACTTGCGAAGCGTGTGCTAGCGTTTGCTGCCTCTGTGAGAAACGGGGAAGTTGGTGAGGGGCAAGCGGGAGCCGGGAGCGTTCGCCCAGCTCCTCGGACAGTGGCTTCAGCAGCGCCCTGCGAGCGGGCGGCGGAGCGCTGCGGCGCCGGCGATGCCACGTCCCGGGCGGCTCGGCGGCGGCTGCCTTCGGGCCGAGAACGGGCGGTGGTGGAGAAACCGTGAGGGGGTGGGGGGGAAGGGGATGGGTCTTTGAGGAGCTGTCAGACAGAGGAGCTTCACGGAACGAGTGGCCGGACGCGTCCCGCAGCGGCGAGACCCTCCCCTGGCCGGAGCTGCCTGGCGGGTGGTACCGGGGGTAACTGCGGTGGTGGGGAAGGTGGACGAGGATAGAGCCGTGCGGGCAGGTGTTCCTGCATCAGGTGTTACAGGGAAGGCTGATGGAGCGTTACCGGCTTTGCAGCAGTTCTCTAGGAGTGATTAAAAAGTGTAAAAAGTGAAATTAAAATCTGGCAAATCACCTGGATGAATGCTTTTTATGACAGGTATTCAGTAAAGTAAAAGTGCAAACTCGTGCATTTGAACCGGCGCTGGTAATTGCCTCCAAGTAGCAGGTGGAAGAGGTGAAGGGCAAAGGCACTGCCTGCTGCGGTTCACACATGCTTCAAGAGGCCCTGGGTCAGCTGCAGATCGTTCCCAAACTACCTCACAGGACAAGAAACTTTGCCGCGGGGGTTAGGGACGATGCTTTGCCATTTGTTGAAAAAGCTGCTTAGAAACATGAAGGAAGAATGGTGAAATAAGTAGTTGTAGTGCCAGTGTCGAAGGTGCGGTGCTCTACATGTGTGGTTCTGGACACAAGGCTTAAAGGATGTGCCCTGGCCCCTTTTGGTTAAGACTTGGCCACAGGTGACAAAGTGAGGTTGGCAACCGCTGTGCACTTGAAAAGTGGAAAACTTAAGGACGCGGAAAAATTCAGATTTTTGGACAAAGTGGTGGTAGAGGGGAGAAAAAAAAGGAATTAAAAGAGAAAAGCAAAAGGAATTAAGCCATGTGCATCCATTGGTGAATTTTGGTTAAAGCTGGTGAAGACATTAATTGTGACTGATAAGAAAATTATAATTTTGTGGGCAGTTCAGGGGCACAAAGAGAGAAGGTTTCATTGTGTGGTGTAAAGGGACTGATTCAAGTCATAGCTGTGTTGCAGGAATACAGTGGTACCCTTTTTGCTTGGCACACAGGAGCATCCAGATGGGGATTTTGAAAACTTGAGATTCCTCACCATGTCTGCTGGGTCACCCATATCTGCTGGGTGGTGGTGGGAGCCATGTGTTTGATATTATGATATCTGGTTAGAAACAGTTCTCCTTCCTTTTCCTCACTTCAGAGAGGGAGAATGTAAGGAGGAAAAAGAAGTGTCTGTGCTGGCTTCCCTTCTGTGGAAAAGTAAGAAATAGGGTAAGGTCCAAAGCACTCTTTCCCGTTCCATCTGGGGAAGGAGGAAATCTGCCACTGGAGGAAGGTTGGGAATGTTAACCTGGTTGGGGCTGAGCACGCAATTTTGTCCTAGTGGTTTTCTGCTGAGAAGGGAGTAAGGTTTTTAGGTTGTTACTGGGCTACATCTAGGACCTCTTCACTTGGTGCCTTACAGGGGTTGAGGCAGTTCCTGCCCTGTGCCTTGCAGCATCCTGCCTGGGTATCTGGAGGGGTGCTGGCTGTGCAGACTCTCATTCACAGCAGAACATCCTCTTCCTTGTGCCATCGGGAGGTTCAGTTCTTTAAGTACAAGAAGAAACATGGGAAACTTTATCACTTGTGTTTGCACAGCTTTGCTAGGTAGGTTGCCCCATCCCTGGAAGTGCTCAAAGCCAGCTGGATGGTGCCTTGAGCAACCTGGTCTAGTGGGAGGTGTCCCTGCCCAACTTAAACCATTCTAAGAGTGGAGATAACTTTTGGAGGAGTTACTGAGCTATACTGTGGAAAACAGCTTATCTGTGCCCCTGTTTGCTTTACTTGCTATTATAAAAACAAATCAGCAAAGAAAAATAAAACATTTTCTGTGTCTCTCCTAGCCAGTGCAGTGTTGGTGTTTGTGTAGGAACTCTGCTGCAACCAAAAAGAAGAGTGCAAAGCTGCACGCCCCTGAGGAGGCTTGGTAGTGGTTTAATCATACTTGTGTCTCTTTGACGTTTCAGAGAGCAAAGTGTCACTTCTCCTTTGGCTTTGTAGAAGCAGATCAGGTGTTCTCATGCTTCCTTTCTGACAGTAGTTTCCAAATCCCTAAAGCTGTGAGTTTTTGTGGCTTGATTCACACAGCTCTCACAGTCGCTCCTGCATCTCAGGGTGGGCAACATCTCTGCGGCAGCTTCGGCTATGTCAGTGGTGAATGTGCTCTGTAAAAACATCAAACGTGTGTTGAACTTCCTTAGTGCACTTTGGAAGGTGGACACGAGGAGCCAGGCGTCAGGTAGGTGCTCTCCAGACTGTCAAGTACTGGCAGTTTGCTGGTGAGCAATGATGAGTGCTTTGGGAATCGCTGCTCTGGCTCTCACTACAAGCGCCAGAGTGGTGGATTTGTGGTTCTCTGGTGCTTTTAGACACCACTGATGGCCTTTATTGTCTTTTTCAGGGATTTCTTTTGGGAAGTGGTGTTAGATCTTTCTGTAGAAATCATTACTTCAGCCTGAGAAACATCCAGGTGGTCCCTTGCTGCTGGATCTAGCTCCTATGTGGTGGGGAAGGCTGCAGCTGGGAGCGCTTGCTGCTGTTGCCTGGGTCCCTGCCATCGTTGTGGTCTTAGGCCTGCACATGGTGAAGCTGCTGCCTTAGACCATACAGATACATTGATCCATAAGCCTGGTAGGTTTCTTCCGACAGACAAAGGCTGCTGATGATTTTGTAGGCCTTTGGTAGTGTTGCCTGTGTGATGTTGCTGGTCTACAGGAAGCAACTTGTTCGTCGTTAGCTCTGTGCCTTTCTGAAAGCTTTCTGAGCCTCTCTGTTATGATTCCTGTGTTAGCCATCACTGGAGCCCCTTGGACACTGCGGGTGAAGGCTGTTGGGCTCTGGAGATAGCAGTGTGTTCACACAATGCTGTTTGCCACTTCTCACTAGAGTGAGTTTCTGTCGTCCCTGAGCTTTCTGTTTGCCAGAGCATCTCGAGACAAGCAGCTTCAAGCTATGTCTGGAGAGGGTGGAGATGATCTTACAAGGCAAAGAAAAATAATGCTAGAGCAGAGAGCAGGATGGTTTGACTCCTCCTTTTGTGCAGAGTGGATGTTCTTTGATGTGGCTGTTTGGTCTCATGAAATAGTTCACACCTCAACTGCTCGTAGGCCTTTGCTGGGAAAAGCCAACCTCACTGTGCCATGCACTCCTGGCCCCTCTGTCATAGTACATCCCTGTTACGTCCTCACCTCTTGGGTCTCTTCCTGCTGAGGAGTTTCTGGCCTTATTTCACCTGTTACCCTCCAGCAGAACCACAGTCAGTAGCAGGAGCTGGGGTTGTAGGTACCCATCCCTCTGCTTAAAGCCTCTTTGTATGGGAGAAGGCTCTTTGGATTTGGAGAGGGCCAGGAGAGGAGCAGAAGGGCATTGAATCACTTGCTGTCGGGTGAAGAGGCTAAGAATCAGCAAGTGCCCAGGTAGTCACTCTGCTACCAGGCCTGGCCTGGCTCTGTGCAGGTAGTGCTGCAGGCTGGAGGGAATGATTGCTGTGCTGTGTGCTCTGCAGGCTTGGGTTAGAGCATGTGAGATGAGGTGGTTCAGGGGGTTGAGCACCTCTACTATGAAGACAGGCTTGAGGGAGCTGGGGTCGTTCAGACTGGAGAAGAGGAGGCTCCAGGGAGACCTTAGGGCAGCCTTCCAGTATCTGAAGAGGGCTACAAGAAGGATGAAGAAGGCTACAAGAAGGATGAAAAGAGACTGTTTGCAAAGGCCTGCAGTGACAGGATGAGGGGCAAGGGCTTCAGAGTAGAGCAGAGCAGATTTACATTGGGTGTTAGGAAAAAGTTCTGCACCACGAGGGTGGTGGAACACTAAAACAGGGTACCCAGGCCCCATCCCTGGAGCTATTCAAGGTTAGGCTTGATAGGACTCTGGGAAACCTGAGGATGTCTCTGCTGACTGTAGAGGGGGTTGGACTGGATGACCCAGGGAGGCTCCTTCCAACCCAGACCATACTGTGATTCCATGAGTCTGTGGTTCACCAGCTTGTTGGAGTGGTTTGGCCAAAGCACATTACACCTGAGCTGTGCCTTCTCCTCTGCTGCCAGGTGGTGATCCATGAAGCCGTGTGTGATTTAGGAGCTGCCCACTCCAGGGCCACCCTCTCTTCCTGAGCTGCTTCAACAGAGAGCAGCAGCAGTAGGTTTGCTGACAGGCTGTGGATGTGAACTGCAGAGGGCTTGACGGCATCATACTCAGTGACAGGTCTCCAGGTTTCTCATCTCTTATGGCAGCTTTGCAGAGCCTGGCACTGAAGGCCAGGTGGGTCCTCAGTAAGGGTTAGCTGGAGGAGAAATCTGTCCGGGGTTGTTTACTACAGCTGTGGGGGCAGGGAGGTGAATTATTTATTTGCTGTGCGGTGTTTTGTTACCGGTTCTTACAGCACGCACCTGGTGCTTTAGGCGGGGATCCTGCAGCCACTGGCTGAATAAAATAGCAACTGTTTCTCTATTTGTTTTTCTACCCCATGTCTCTTTAAACTTTGAATCTTAATTGCCCCACCCATAGCTGAGTCAAACAACTTAGTGAAGTTACAAAAGTCTCTAAAAGTGGTTCCTGCAGTTGCTGTAGCAGCATAAACTGGTGATGGGTGGGCTTTGATACACAGACTGGACTCTGGCCACGGTGGGGAAAGCACTTCCCTTTCACACTGCAAAACTCAACACCCCATGGACAGGGAGGTTCTGTCCTCCCCCTGGAGCAATCAAGGCTGTCCCCTTTAAAACTAGGTCTGGCTTTGTGTGGCAGCATCCAGTCCCAGTCCCTCTCTTCTGTGTAGGCTCAGCAAGGGCTGAGGCCAGATCTGGCAATTGGAGTCAAATACCGAGGTGAGAATACTCCTAAAAACATGATGCTGATTTTCTTCAAGCCATCACAGCCCAGGAGTCACTCTGCAGGGAATCAATTCCTGTAGCATGCTGGGTTCAGATCACAGAATCTTAGAATGGTCTGGGTTGGAAGAGACCTCCAAAGGTCATCTAGTCTAGAGACATCCTCCACTAGATCAGGTTGGCCAGACACTTGTCGAGCATCACCTTTTATATCTCCAGGGATGGTCCCACCTCCGCCTCCCTTGGCAACCTGTTCCAGTGTTTCACTACCCTTAGGTAGAAGGATGGGAATAAGGTGTGTGAGTTTCCCCCATAGCTAAATGTTTGAGATGGTTTCAAGCTTTCAGGAAGGGTTAGTTAACATAACAGCCTCAGTTGTGCTGGGAGAGTGACCAGGGCAGCTCTGGTGAGTAAGCCTACTCCAGAATGCTTTCCCTTGTGCTCTACTCCAGCAACAGACAGCAAACCATCTCGTTCAGGAATGATTTTATAGAGCCTACAAAGCACACTCATTGTTCTGGAGAAAGTGTTTGCAGGGACACTTATGCCTTAGAAGGAAACCAAGCCAAAGAACCCAACACACTTACTTTTCCTGAAACAATGGGAGTTGGCAGTATGGAATGTGAAGGAGATTTGAATATGAGATAAAACTCTTGAACCCCCTTCCCTTCAGGGGGGTTCTGCTGTCGTTTTAATCTTCCTGCTGTCATTTTAATCTTCCTTGCAGTAACTCTGTGACTTACTCTGGAGTTAAGAGACCCTAGGAAGCTTCTAAGGTTTCAAATTCATTTTATATGTTCTAGAAGATTCTTTTAAAATATCCAAGGCTGTGTAGAGGTGGAAACACGTGGCACACTTGTACTGATGTTGGGTGTGTTGCTTTGCACTGCTGTGATGGGCTCCACTGTGCTACCAGTGATGATGCCACACCAGCTTCCGGAGCATCAGGAGTCTGGCCAGGTGGTAAAGTTGAGTTGGTCTTGCATGTTGCTAGTCAGTGCTGTGTTCATTAGTATGGTGTGATGGTTTGAGAGTTCCCTGTCCCCCTCTCCCACTTTTGAAATAACCCAGACTAGGCTCAGCTGTGGCTAAACCAACTCCATGTTACTTCACATCCCAGGCAACCAGCAAAGAGCAAGGGGACACAGTCTCAAGTTGTAGGGGGGAGGTATAGGCTGGATGTTAGGAAGAAGTTCTTCCCAGAGAGAGTGATTGGCATTGGAATGGGCTGCCCAGGGAGGTGATGGAGTTGTTCAAGCAAAACCTGGATGGGACACTTAGTGCCATTGGATAGGACTGAGTGCTAGGTTGGACTGGATGACCTTGGAGGTCTCTTCCAACCTGGCTTATTCTATTCTATTCTATTCTATTCTATTCTATTCTATTCCATGCCATTCCATGCCATTCCATGCCATTCCATGCCATTCCATGCCATTCCATGCCATTCCATTCCATTCCATGCCATTCCATTCCATTCCATTCCATGCCATCCCATTCCATTCCATGCCATTCCCTTTGTGCTCCAAGATTCCAAATGTCAGGGTTTTAGTACGCCATGAAAAGTTTGAGGTGACTTCAGAATGTCTCCTGGGAGTCTCCCAAACATTTTACAGTTCCTCCAAATGTGGTTTATGATATTCAAAGTATCATATCCCTGTGCACTGTAGCAGCACTGGAGGCTGCTTTCTGGTGTGGATGAGCTAAGTCCTTGAAATCAGCTGGAGTTGCCACAGTAAGCACTGTATGCACCTTGCATGTGGCTGTGACACTGCGATGTGGGTGTGTGTTAGAGATCCTACAGTTGCTGAGTGACCCCAGTGGCAATTCCTTTCTTGATTTGAAAACAAGAAGCCTGTGCACAGTCTATTTTGGGATGGTACCTGGCTGCTTGCTACAGCTAACCACCTTTTCTCCAGAAGAGGTTGGCAATAACAAGGGTTTAGCAAATTCCACCCAGTCTCTCACATGGGCTTGCTGCCCTTCTCCATGTAATGCCTGAGTACCTCAAGCCCTTCTGAAGAACACACTCTGAGAGGCAGTGGTGTCCTTGTGACCAAGGTGATGCGATCAGATTGCAACATCTCCTGCTCTGCACTGGTGGTTGGTGCTCACCAGAGCTGGTATCCTAGCCCAAGGTGTGTCCAGGACACCAAGGGATGGTTTTCTTCTGGTCTCAGAGAATGCAAACCACTCCTTGTTGAGCTTTCTTAGCTCTTGGGTAGAACTGCTGGAAGAAGCTGACAATGAGTGAAGGATTCTTCCTGCTTCTCTGCCCTGGTGAGGCCACATTGGAATATCGTGTCCAGTTCTGGGCCCCTCAGTTCAAGAAGGATCTCAGGGAACTGCTTGAGAGTCCAGAGCAGAGTCACCAAGCTGCTGAAGGCAGTGGAACATCTGCCTGTAAGACCAGGCTGAGGGAGCTGGGGCTTGGAGCTTGGAGCAGAGGAGCCTGAGGGCTGCCCTCATTGCTGGTGATGTGCAGGGCAGTGTCAGGAGGATGCAGCCAGGCTCTGTTCAGGGATGTCCAAAGACAAGACAAGGGGCACTGGGTGCCAGCTGGAGCAGAGGAGATGCCACAGGAACAGGAGGGAAAACTGTCAGCGTGAGGGTGCTGAAGCCCTGGAGCAGGCTGCCCAGAGAGGTTGTGGAGTCTCCTTCTTTGGAGACTTTCAAGACCCTCCTAGACGTGTTCCTGGGTGATGCTGCTCTGGCAGGGGGGTTGGGCTGGATGATCTCTCACGAAGCCTTCCAAAGCCTAAAGTTCTGTGGTTCTGTGATACCTGGCCAGCAGTTTCTCTCCTTGCTTCCTCCCAGGCACATCCCCAAGAAGCTCTGGCTGCAGCTTCTGCAGAGGAGGCCCTGCCTGGGTTGTGTGCTAAGAGCCCCGAGCAGATGTGGGGACAGAGGTTGAGTGCGGTGCTCACGTGCTCGGAGTTGCACAGCTACCAAGTGGTGCAGGCCTCTGAGGGGGCAGCCAGCGAGGGTTAGTGCTTCAGCAAGTAGATGAGAAAGGCAGCAAGTTAAGCAATTTTGTGTTTTGACAGGGGAAAAAAAAAAACCAATCAGAATTGCAACCCCCAGACTCTTCTGGAATCCACTCTTTGCAATTGCTGCTCTGCTCGTCTAGAAGTAAGCAAGAGCAGCTGGAGTCGTGGATGCCTCTGCCTCTGCTTTCCTTGAATTGCTCATGGATTTCTTTGTGTTCCCCATCTTTTAGCCCAAAAGACAGGTGAGATATTTCTGCCAGGATTCACTAGCTGTGATTTTTTTGTTCAACCTCCTTTTTTTTACTGTTAGCATCTCAGTGGGAGGTGATGGAAAGGAGAAAATTGTCAGGGACACTTTTCTTGTGCTGTGTGTCCGGAAGGAAGGGACAGGGACAACCTCTGCTCACTTGTGCCCTGGGATAGGACAAGGGACAAAATGAGGAAGACCTCAAAATGAGAAAGAACTTCTTTACTGTAAGGGTGTCAGAGCTCTAGAACAGGCTGCCCAGAAGGCTGCTCCTTCTCTGGAGACTTTCAAGCCCTGTCTGGATGTGTTCCTGTGTGACCTGCGCTAGATTCTGTGGTCCTGCTCTGGCCTCTCCAGAGGTCTCTTCCAACTCCTAACTCCCTGTGATCCTGTGTGTACTATTTGTTGGGCTACAAAAGCTGCAACTGAGGTTGCCAAGCTGACATCGTTTAAATTCCTCCCTTGTTAATGAATACTACTTTTAAAAAGTAATCTTCCTGTCCTCCTTTGGCACAGTGCCCACTGCCTGTGGACAGCAGAGTGATCTCCTTTCCCTAGTAGTATCTTTGGGTCCTGTAGGATTTGTACATGGAGTAGGAATGATTCTGGGATGATTCCTGCTTGTGAGTGTCTGTAAAAATAGGTTCACTGAATGTGAGCCATGTGGTTGTGATTTACCCTTCAGCTCAGGTCTGTGCTGCTGCTGGTGTGCAGAGCAAATATCTCACGGAAAGGGTAGGCACCAGGCAGCCTCTGATGCCAGATCCAACAGGCACTGCCAGTGGTTTCCCTTGTGTGTTTGGATGATTGCAGAATGGCATAGGAGCATGTGGGACAGCTAGTGACCATGGAATCCAGGGAAGGGCAACAAAGCTGGGGAAGGGTCTGGAGAAAGGAGGAGTGACTGAGGGAACTGGGCTTGTTCTGCCTGGGGGAAAGGAGGCTGAGGGGAGACCTCCTCACTCTCTACAATTACCTGAAAGAAGGTTGGAGCAAGGTGGGAATTGGTCTCTTCTCCCTAATAGCAAGTGACAGAATGAGAGGAAATGGCCTCATGTTGCACCAGGGGAGGTTTAGATTGGATTTAGAAGAAACTTCTTCCCTGAAAAGGTTCTGAAAGACTGGGCCAGGCTGCCCAGGGAGGTTGTTGAATGCCTATCCCTGGGCATGTTTCAAAGACGTATGTGCTTGGACTTGATTATCTTGAAGGTCTTTTCCAACCAAGATGTGTTGACTGTACGACTCTTCAGGTGTACAAGCCCCACAGCCAGAATACAAGCAATACTTCATCCCTCCTTTTGAACATCCCACTGAAGGCTCTGGACCAGGGCAGGAGAGGGAAGTGAAAGGACTTTGACGCTGGGTGATGAAGCTGGTGAGGGGCCTGGAGCACAGCCCTGGGAGAAGAGGCTGAGGGAGCTGGGGGTGTGCAGCCTGGAGAAGAGGAGGCTCAGGGCAGACCTCATTGTTGTCTACAACTACCTGAAGGGAGGTTGTAGCCAGGTGGGGTTGGTCACTTCTCCCAGGCAACCAGCAACAGAAAGTTGGACTGGATGATCTTTGAGGTCTCTTCCAACCTGGTTGATTCTATGATTCTGTTGCTGTTTGGCCTGTGTCTGAACAAGGAGAAGCTCCCTTGCATCACTGTGCTCTCCCATTTTCTTTCCATTTGTCATCACTAAATACCCTTAAATCCAATGGCAGCAGTTGCTAAGGAATGTAAAATTAGAGTGTATCTGGTGTATTTTTAATTGTTTGAGCTCAAACGCACAGTTTGCTGGCTGGAATTAATTGGGAGCAGGAGCCCTTGAAGGTCTAGCTCCTTACAGACTGTCACAGCTAGAGCACATGAACTCCTGTCCCAGAAATCCTTGTGGGATTAACAGATGCTGTTGTGGTGAGGAATCCAGCTGGATAGCTGAATGAATACTAAGAACAGGCAACTCGTAGGGCAGTTAAGTATTTTGGACGTGGTCACTTCAGAAATCTAAGTCATGGAAGTGCCATCAAAACCAGCAAGACCCTCAGGGTGACCAAATCACCTCAGGCTGCTTCCACACTATGCAGTCTAGCTAGAAAAGAAGACCACAGGCAACTTTGGGCAGTGTCTGTGCGCTCATCCCTGCTGCTTGCGTGTGAAGCACCAAAGCAGCTACTCCACATTTACTTGCTGGCTGGATTACTCATTCTATAAGACTTGACTAATTCCTGGGCTGGAGGAAAGGCCTCTCACTTAAGCTTTGAATGGCTTAAAGATGGTACCTGAAGAGGCCCTACAAGGAAGCTGGAGAGGGACTTTTGACAAGGGCTTCTCAGGTGTAAAATGTTGTGGCTGTTGGGGGGAATTGCTTACTGTCACTGCTGCAAGGGTTCCCCTTCTCTGGGCCTTCTGGGGTGGTGTTTAAGAGAGGGTAAAACTTGAAGACAAGACTTCAAAATGCATCAGGGAGAGGGATTTGGAGTGAGGAGCAGCTGAGGAAGCTGGAGTTGTTTAGTCTGGAGAAGAGGCTGAGGAGGGACCTCATTGCTGTCTGCAGCTGCCTGAGAGGAAGTTGGAGTGAGGCTGGTGCTGGTCTCTTCTCCCAAGTAACCAGCAATAGAATGAGAGGAAATGGGCTTAAGCTGTGCCAGGGGAGGTCTAGGTTGGAGATTGGGAAAAATGTGTTTGCTGCAAGAGTGTTGAGGGATTGGAGCAGGCAGCCCAGGGAGGTGGTGTAGTCACCATCCCTGGAGGTGTTCAAGAAGCATGGAGATGTGGTGCTTCAGGGTACAGTTTAGTGGTCAAGGGAGCTGGGTTATGGTTGCACTTGATGATCTTAAAGGTCTTTTCCAACCTTAATGATTCTTTGATTCCAAGAGAACCAGCAAGGCTTGCTAGCCATGCCATGATTTGTGTTTGCTGCAAGTCCCATGCCACAGCTGACTGCTTGAGATGCCTCCAAATTGGAATTTGCCATGCCAGCATCTCCTTCCTTGCCTTCTGCTCGGCTCTGACTCACCCTGCGTGGCCAGGTTGCATCAGCCACCTTTGCAGAATTCCTGTTTTGTGGAAGCCCATCAATCCTGCGGGAGCACGGAGTCTTCCTCTGTCATTTGGGGGCTTAGGGAGAGGATTTCTTGCGAGGCAGAGTGTGTGTTTGGAACGTGCCGCGCTGCCGTGCGGCTTGGCAGGGATATGGCACAGCAGATAAGTGACAATCCACTGCGAGTTTTCTGAGTGCGTGTCAGAATATTTAGCTCTTGTTTTATGAGCTATTTGAATCAACAAATCTGTGTACAAGTTGTGGTTTCTGGAATGCTGCAGGCAGGAGCGCGGCGAACGCCACTTGCTCGCTCTTCTGGAGTTTTCTGGGATTTCCTTTCGGGTTTCAGTTTTTCTCAGCAAGAGTTAGTTACCTGCTTTGCCTTCTTCTGCCACTCAGCTTTGCATTTGATCGGCTGCATTTCCCTCCTCTGTGTCCACTGCCCACTGTAGACTCATAAAATCACAGGATGGTTTGGAGTGGAAGGGACCCTGAAGATCATCCTGTTCCAACCCCCCCACCATAGGCAGGGACACCTCCCACTAGAGCAGGTCATTGGAGGCCTCATCCAGCCTGGCCTTGGACACCTCCAGGGAGGGAGCAGCCACAGCCTCCCTGGGCAACCTGTGCCAGTGTCTCACCACCCTCACTGTAAAGAACTTTCTCCTAACATCCCATTTCAGTCTTCCCTCTGCCAGTTTAAACCCGTTGCCCCTTGTCCTGTCATTACAAGACCTTGTAAACAATCCCACCCGAGCTGGTTCTCAGGGGATGGGATGTTCAGTTTTCAAGATGCAGTCCCTTGTCCCTGCTGGGTGCTGTGGATGTTACTGGAAAGAAGATCATAGGATCATAGAATGGTTTAGGCTGAAAGGGACCTCAAAGCTCATCCAGTTCCAAACCCCTGCCATAGGCAGGGACACCTCCCACCAGAACAGGTTGCTCAAGGTCTCATCCAACCTAGCCTTGAACACCTCCAGGGAGGGAGCAGCCACAACCTCTCTGGGCAACTTGTGCTGCCCATACCATCCACAGAATCATAGAGTGCTAGGGCTTGGAAAGAACCTCCAGGGATCATTCAGTCCAGCCTCCTTGCCAGAGCAGGAGCACCCAAGGTAGGTCACACAGGAACGCATCCCGGTGGGTTTTGAAGATCTCTAGAGAAGGAGACTCCACAACCTCTCTGGGCAGCCTGCTCCAGGGCTCCAGCACACTCATAATATATATATATTTTTTTCATGTTGAAATGAAACTTCTTGTGATTGAGTTTGTGTCCATTGCCTCTCATCCTGGGTGTCTCTGAAAGGAAACTGGCTCCATCCTCCTGACAGCCATCCTTCAGATATTTGTACACATTGGTATGGTCCCCTCAGCCTTGTCCAGACTAAACAGCCTCAGGTCTCTCAGCTTTCCTTGTAGGAGAGATGTTCCAGTCCCTTCATCATCCTTATAGCCTCCATTGAACACTCTCCAGTAGTTCCCTGCCTCTGTTGAAGTGGGGAGTCCAGAGCTGTACATAGTATTCCAAGTGTGGTCTAACTAGGGCTGAGCAGAGCAGGAGGAGAAGCTCCCTCAACCTGCTGGCCACACTCTTACCCTAGTATACCATCGGACTTCTTGGCCACCAGGGCACATTGCTGCTCCATGGAGAACTTAGTGTGAAGGACTCTAGTGGGGGGTGTCCCTGCCTATGGCACAGGGGGGTTGGAACCGGATGATCTTTGAGGTCTCTTCCAACCTAAACCATTCTATGATTCTATGACTCCAAGATCCTTCTCTGCAGAGCTCTCCAGCAGGTCAACCCCTAACCCATACTGGTGCAGGGGGTCAAGGGTGTCCCAAGCACTGGGACATTTTCTCTGTGTGTGCCTCACTGGAGGTGCCCTGAGGGGTGAGATGCTGTCTCTGCTTGGCCGGGGTGCACCACTGGCACTGCACCAAGCAGCTATGGCACACAGGTGAGCGCTGATGGTCTGCAGAGGGCAGGAGGGGGAGTGGAGCAGAGCAGGCAGCCTGCAGAGCTAAACGGAGCTGTTATACCCAGTGTGTGAGACTCCTCTGCACGATTACAGCCAGGCTGCTCCCCCCTCTCCAGGTGCTGCAGCCCATCCACAGTCTGCATCAATTTTTCCGATACTCGGAGATGTTTCCCTGTGAAAAACGCTGCAATTAACCACTACAGTACTGTTTGAAAATTACTCAAAAGGGCTGGAACAAGCTCTAGCTGAAGCTGTTCCCTTTTGCTTCCAAAATAAAGACCAGCAGGAGACGAGCAGTTCAGTGTAGCAGTTGTCATCAGAGGTGCTTTTACCATTGTCTTAAAGAACTGACAAGCCAAGCCTTGAAGAATTAAATTCATTAAGCCTGTTGGGGGGACAAATTTTTTTGTTTTGTTTTGTTTTTTTGTTCAATTTTTTTGTTTGCTTGGGCTTCTGGTTTTTTTTTTTTCAGGAGGCAGCACCAAGCAGAGTCATCAGTTCATGCTTTGGTCACAGAAGTTTGGGCTGCATCAGGAGAAGTGTGGCCAGCAGGTTAAGGGAGGTGATTCTCTCCCTCTACTCTGCCCTACTGAGACCCCATCTGGAGTACTGCATCCAGTTCTGGAGCCCCTGGGACAACAGGGATGTGGACATGCTGGAGCATGTCTAGCGAAGGGCCATGAGGATGCTCAGAGGGCTGCAGCTCCTCTGCTGTGAGGACAGACTGAAAGAGTTGGGGCTGTGCAGTCTGCAGAAGAGGAATCTCCCAGGTGACCTTATTGTGGCCTTCCAGTATCTGAAGGGGGCCTAAAGAAAGATGGGGAGGAACTTTTGAGGCTCTGAGGTAGTGACAGGACTGGGGGGAATGGAGCAAAGCTGGAGGTGGGGTAAATTCAGACTGGACATGAGGAGGAAGTTGTTCAGCATGAGAGTGGTGAAGCCCAGTAATGGGTTGCCCAAGGGGGTGGTTGGGGCTACCTCCCTGGAGGTGTTTGCAGCCAGGCTGGATGAGGCTGTGGGCAGCCTGATGTAGGGTAGGGTGTCCCTGCCCATGGCAGGGGGGTTGGAACTGGATGATCTTTGTGGTCCCTTCCAGTCCTGGCTGATTCTATGATTCTGCGGTTCTGAGTTCTTCACAGGTCCTGAGTGCTAGCTGCAAATGTTAATGAGGTGAATTTTGTTCTGCATTTTGGTGATGAGAGAGTTAGTGAATGCTGTTAAGAACAGGGTGAGCAGGAATCTGTTCTGTTTTCAGAGCGCACCTGGCTACTGATAGTCACAGTCTAAGCTTGCCAGCTGCTGCTGCTTTCTCTTTGGCCTTTCTGAATTTTGTGGTTTTTTGCATTCTTGCAGCTCCAAAGTTCAGCTCAAAGCAGAACTGTTTGCTTTAAATGCAAACCACGGCTGGCAGGGCTTGCTGCAGGGGAGGTTCAGCTGCCCTGGCCTGCTGCCTTCCCACCAAAGCCCGTGGCAAAATGCCTGCAAGAGCAGCAAGCTCCTTCCCAGGTCTTGCTGGTGCCACAGGTCTCCAAGGGGACATGCACAGTGTTTTAAGGAGCACTGGAGTATCTGAGGGGAATCCAGCCCCTGTGGACTGGAAGTGTTCACTTTTAGGCAAGGTTTTTGCTTCAAGGAGAGCAAGGCTGAGCTCTGTTTCTGTGTTGAGAAGTCACAAGCAGGGAAACAAAATTTTTACACTGTGGCACGTTTGTAAAAAGGCATCAAAGCTGGAGAACAAGAGAAAATTTACTGCAGCCCAGAGAATGAGTGAAGGAGGTTTGAAAGTAAGAGCCACTGGCAACAGTTGGCATCTTCCTACTCTTTTCATACACAAGTTCAAATAAATGGACCAGCTTCATATGTGCAATATGGGTTCAGAGAGCCATGGAATGGTTTGGGTTGGAGGGGACCTTGAAGACTGTCCAGTTCCAACCCTGCTGCCATGGGCAGGGCTACATCCACAGCCTCCCTGGGCAACCTGTGCCAGTGTCTCCCCACTCTCACTGTAAAGAATTTCTTCCTAATCTCCAGTCTCCATCTCCTCTCTTCCAGCTCAAAGCCATTGTCCCTTGTCCTGTCATCACAAGGCCTTGTCACAAGTCCCTCCCCTGCTCTCCTGGAGCCCCTTCAGGTACTGGAAGGCCTCACTAAGGTCTCTCTGGAGTTTTCTCTTCTCCAGACTGAGTAACCCCAACTCTTTCAGCCTGTCCCAGTAGGGGAGGTGCTGCAGATCATCTTGGTGGCCTCCTCTAGACCCTCTCCATCAGTTCCATGTCCTTCATGTGATGTCCCCCTTACAACTGTGGTTTTCTTTCTAAACCAGCACCATTGCTTCTTCGCCTTTTGCCACACACATTGTCCATCACTGTGAGATAAACATGTCCTCTGCTGTGCCACAGGTGTACCTGTGCCATGAGTACTTAAGCAATGAGTGTGTGGGCAGCAAGACCCAGACATCGTCACACTGATTGTAGGGGGGAGGTGGGCAGAGCTGCAGAGAGCTGCAGAGGACAGACATTGGGAGCGCAGCATGGATGTGCATGTAGACATATAAGTTGATTTCCCATCTTGAAACGGGTAAAAGCTGATCAAGCTGTGATTAGATCATTTGAAATCTGCTGTTAATCCTTTGGAAAATGTGTTGGGAGTGCTGAGAGCTGAGGAAGGCAAGATGCAAGAGCAGGTTATGCAGCTCCTTAGGACAAGGAGTCATGAGTTTAAGTTGAAGCACAGGAGGTTCCACCTCAATACAAGGGGGAACTTCTTTACTGTAAGGGTCCCAAAGCACTGTCACAGGCTCCCCAGAGACATTGTGGAGTCTCCTTCTCTGGAGACTTTCAAGGCCTGTCTGGATGTGTTCCTCTGTGATCTGTGTTAGATTGTCTGGTCCTGCTCTGGCAGGGGGGTTGGACTCAATGATCTCCTTGGGTCCCTTCCAGCCCCTCACATCCTGGGATCTGTGAACTCAACAGGAAGAGTCAGGAATAGTTGGGGGTGGGGGGAATGGGTCCTGTTAATAATTTATCATTCTTAAATTGTGTTGCTGTTAGTGTTACTCCAGTAAGCTCTTCATAAATACGGCAGTGAAAATGATTCCCTTTCCCCCTTCCCCTCCTCACGGTGCCAGCAGTTGGTTGGTGGAGATTCCGCTGTGAGCGCTGCGGTTGGCTCAGATTGTTTGTCATGCAAAACAGAGCATGATGTGTTGATGTCAGTCTGCTATCAGGTCTGTTGGCTGCTTATAAATACATATATATATTAAAAAAAAAAAAAAAAGAAAAAAGAAAACCAAAGAACTGGTGCTGTGAGGGAAGATGAAAACCAACCAAATGCGGACATGTATTTGGAGCGAGATCTTGGTCTCGGCATCACAGTGTCTTTGCCAGTCCCCAGTTCCCTCAGGTCTGAAGATGAGTTAGAGAAAGGAAAGTGGGGACTGAAACCAATCGAATCCCTGCAGCACCCAGGCTGTGTCCAGGGATGTCAGTGCAGGGCGTTGTTGTTGGACAGCTGAGGGGGCTGCCTGGGGCTTTGTGGCTGCTTAGTTTGTGAGGTGATCCTTGGCATCTCTCTGTAGTTTAGTCCTGAAGGTCTATCAGTCAGCTGTAGTGTGTTCTCCTCTGGGGACAGGCTGGGAGAGTTGGGGCTGTTGCACCTGGAGAAGAGAAGGCTCCAGGGAGACCTTAGAGCAGCCTTCTAGTACCTGAAAGGGGCTACAGGAGGACTTTTGGAGAGGAGGGACTTTTGACAAGGTCTGGGAATGACAGGATGAGGGACAATGGCTTCGAGCTGGAAAAGGGGAGATTGAGACTGGAGATGAGGAAGAAATTCTTTAGAGTGAGGATGGGGATTCACTGGCAGAGGTTGCACAGGCAGGTTGTGGATGCCCCCTCCCTGGGGGTGTTCAAGGCCAGGTTGGATGAGGCCTTGAGCAACCTGGGCTAATGGGAAGTGTCCCTGGCCCATGGCAGGGGGTTGGAACTAGATGATCTTAAGGGTCCCTTCCACCTCAAACCATTCTGTGAGTCTGTGAATCTATGGATCTTGCATTCTATGTGACTGTGTGTGCTGTGCAGACTGACCAGATCCTCAATGTGCTGGAGGCTGACAAAATACTGGAGCAGGCTGCCCAGAGAGGTTGTGGAGTCTCCTTCTTTGGAGACTTTGGAGGCCTGTCTGGATGTGTTCCTGTGTGACATGAGCTAGATTGTCTGGTTCTGCTCTGGCAGGGGGATTAAACTTGATGATGTCTTTGGGTCTCTTCCAACTGCTGACATCCTTTGAGCCTGTCATGTGGAGTGTCCTTCTCTGGACACATTCAAAATCCACCCGTGTGTGTTCCTGTGTGCCCAGCCCTGGGTGATGCTACTCTGGCAGGGGTTTGGAGTGGATGATCTCTTGAGGTGCCTTCCAAGTCCTGGTGCTCTGTGGTTCTGTGAAACAGCAGCGCTTCTGGTGTCCCTGCTCTCACCCAGCTGCACCCTGGCCAGGTTTAGTGCCAGGAGGGTCATGGTGCAAGGGAATGGGTTGGGGCTTTTGGAGGGTGAATGACAAAGGGATCTGCCAGACTGTGGCTGTGGGTTTGTAACAGGTCAGTGTTGCAGTATTTCAGCAAGCTGTGGATGTGTTGTGGCTGCTGGTCCTGTGGGGACAGGGTAGGGCTGCAGTAGGAGTTGCAAAAGCATTGCTGCTGGGAGGCAAAACCAAGTGACTAGGGGGAATGGAGCAAAGCTGGAGGTGGGGAGATTCAGCTTGGAGGTGAGGAGGAAGTTGTTGAGCATGAGAGTGGTGAGAGCCTGGAATGGGTTGCCCAGGGAGGTGATTGGGGCCACATCCCTGGAGGTGTTTAAGGCCAGGCTGGCAGAGGCTGTGGGCAGCCTGATCTAGGACAGGGTGTCCCTGGGCATGGCAGGAAGGTTGGAACTGGATGATCCTTGTGGTCCATTCCAACCCTGACTGAGTCTATGATTCTGTGAAGTGCCAGGGTGACATCCAGGCTGTGACCACTTTGTGAGGCTTTTACATGATGGTTTCTTTCCTTATATGTGTCTGCTGCTTTCTAAAAGTTAATTTCTAGCATCGTAGCAGACAAGAAGTGAGGAATATGCTTCACAAGGTGGCACTTAAATTGTTTGAAGTTGCAGTGCTGCATTACAAGGGAAATGAATCGATGCCACTGGCTCAGCGGAACTTAGCTCCCACTCCTTAGGGCTAGATTTCAGCTCAGATTTTGGCATCCCTTTTTCCCAGGTCCTTGAGGGCAACGTCGGGACTGTCCCAGGAAGGTGGCCTTTGTACTCAGTCACAGGTGAGGTGGCATCCCAGGGAGAGATGCAGCTCATCTTTGAATCCTTGGGACAGGGTAGAAAGTTGCAGGGTGGAGTCAGGCATTGCTGCCTTTGTTGTCTGCTGCCATGGTGAGCTGCTGGCTGCCAGGGCCTCACTAGCCCCAGTCTCCACTGGAGTCAGCCAGAGAATGTGCATCCTCCTTGTCCATCGTGGGTGCATGATGTCTTCAGATAAACTCTGAGAGTGTGCCCCTGGTCTGTGGGGGTCTGTGGTGGTTTAAGCAGTTACTTGCCTCCCCACCTTTTGATACAAACCCAGGCTAGGACTCAGAAACACTGGAAGTTGATAAATGAAGCTTTATATTTACAGCTTTGCACAATATACAAGCAGATATTTACAAGGTATAACAGATATTTACGGATGTATACAATGAAAAGGTAATACAGAAACACCACAGCCCTCCCAGAGACCAAAATCCCCAAGAGGGGTAACCAACCACCCCCTACCACATCTCCCCCCTTCCCCAATCTTTTATCTCACCACCTGTTGATGCTGAAGATAGGCGGAGGTAGATCGGCCAGAGGGATTAGGAGTAGGAAAGAAGTTAGTAGTATTACTGAGAATTAGCTACCAAGGCAGAGAAAAAGGAGACCATGCAAGAGAAGCAGACACTGCCAGAGCAGTCTGAAACCATCTGATATCTAATGATTTGGTTACACTACTTAAAAACAGGTTTTTTTTCTTTCTCGGTAAAGCTCTGGTGAAGTGATATCCTGTGTTTTCCTCACTCAGCCAATAGTCTAATTTCTCACTCAAATTCTCCCAATTAGCTCAAACCAGCATAGGGTCTCTAGAAACCAGTCTGTGTAGTCCTGCTCATTTTTGGCTTCCTAACTTTCTGCCTTGGAAGTCACACTTGTTGCTGGCGTGCAGCAGCTCTAGGCAGGCCACTCAGCAGAGTGCTGCTGGCAGAGGTTTTGCTTGTGCAGTGACTTTTGCTAGATTGCTGTGATCTAGAATCTTTATTTGCTTGTTTGATTTCCTTTTTAAAGTTTTTTTCCCCCCAAGGCTGTGTAATATTTCATCAGTACACCAGAACCTGTTTGGTTTTGCAGAGGAACAAAAGGCACTTGCTAAGAGCAGACACTTGGCTAAAGCAGCTTTGAGCTGTGCTCAGGCAGAAGGTGTCCTGTTAATGAAAACAAACGAAGGCTTCTTTGTGGAGAGCACTTTGTGCTGGTCTTGTTATGTGGCTTTATGATACAGATATATATAATACACCACTGCTTTGACAGTGTCCTGGAGCTCCTCCTGGAGCAGTTGTAAATAGCAGAGGCTGAGGGAGCAAGAAGAAGTGCTGAGACACTAATATCGTGGAATTTTGTTGATCATACAAGAAAGCAAGGATGCTTTTTTTCCATCCCCCCCCAAGACAATTCCCTCTCTCCACTGGGCAGAAGTTAGCCTGTGGTTTCCAACAGGTAGGTGAAAATCACAGAATGGTAGGAGTTGGAAGTGATTTCCAGACATCATCCAGTCCAACCCTCTGTTACAGCAGGGTCACCTGGAGCAGGTTGCCAGGGTCACATCCAGGTGGGTTTTGAAGGGTCTCCAGAGGAGGAGAATCTACAACCTCTATTCCAGTGCTCTGGCACCCTCAAATTAAAGTTTTTCCTTATGTTCACATGAAATCCCCTGGGTTTCCAGTTTGTGCCATTGTCCTGTCCCTGGGCACCACTGACAAGAGTCTGGCCTCATCCTCTTGCCTCCCACCCTTTAGCTCTTGCTGAGCATTGATCAGACACCCTCTAGGGCTGCTGTTCTCCAGGCTCAACAGCCGCAGGGCTCTCAGGCTTTCCTCTTCACAGAGTACCTCCAGGCCCCTCAGCAGCTTTTTTTCCTCTGTTGGATGCTCTCCAGTAGTTCCCAGTCCATCTTGAACTGGGGAGCCCCAAACTGGACTCAGTACTCCAGACATGGTTTTCCTAGACTAGATTAGAGGGAGAGGAGAACATCTCTTGACCTGTTGGCCACACTCTTGACACGAGTGCATTGCTGTTGGGGTTTGTATCCCTAACTCTCAGGAGCTAGGACAGGACACTTCATTCAGCCTAGAGAAGAGGAGGCTCAGGGCAGACCTCATTGCTCTCTACAATTACCTGAAAGGAAATTGTAGCCAGGTGGGGTTGGGCTCTTCACCCAGGCACCCAGTGACAGAACAAGAGGACACAGCCTCAAGCTGTGCCAGGGCTGATTTAAGCTGGATGTTAGGAAGAAGTTCTTCCCAGCAAGAGTGATTGGCATTGGAATGGGCTGCCCAGGGGGGTGGTGGAGTCCTCATCCCTGGAGGTGTTTAAGAGGAGGCTGCATGAGGCACTTAGTGCCATGGTTAATTAGAAGAGTTAGGTGATAGTTTGGACTCGATGTTCCTAGAGGTCTTTTTCCAACCTGGTTAATTCTGTGATTCTGTGATTTGCAGCTGATAATTAATGACTTATTTTGATCAACCCAGGACCTTATTTCACACGGAAGGTGTGTGGAGATAGAGGATTTGTGGCTATCTGAGGAGTTGCCTTCACAGCCTTGGAGCAAGCTGGGAGTTGGAGGGTGGAAGGGTAAAGGACAGCTTTATGCTCGAGTCCACCTTTTGATTTCTTACCACAAAATCAACAAAGAGCTTGAATCCCAGCAGAGCCCCAGGAGCAGTGCCCAGCTTGCAAGTCTTCTTTACTCATGTGAAGCTCTCAGTGACTGCAGTAGGAAAAGTTTTCTAGTTGCCCATTGGTTTTTCAGATCTCAAGCATGAGGAAGCTTTGTCTGAGGGCTTGTTCTGCTGGCAAGAGGCTTTCATTAGGAGTGTCCTGTGAGGAGGATGGGTTTGAAGACATTGTGCCTGTAAGGCGACCATCAGGCTAGTCCTTGAGGTAAACTGGTGACAACCAGCAGAGCTGTGCACCTCCTTAGGGTGTGAGGCTGCTGCTTTCCTTAGGACAAAGCAGTTGACTGCCATTATGTGACCTGGCCATGGAAGGGGCTTAGTCTCTCCTCCATGCACAACAGAAACACTCTTCAGATGCCAGGCCAAAATGCTCTGCTTCACACATGTTTACACTCTCAAAAATACTTTTCTGGAGCGCCTTCCCTTGCTCTTCTCTGTTGTTTTATTCTTGAGAGCTGAGTTGTTCCTACTCAAACTCAGCATGCAGAGCAGGATACAGTTTAAAGACTTGCATCACAACCAGCCATGGTTTCTGCTGCTTGCAGGTGACAGATGAGAAATCTCTACTGAGCCGCGAGAAGAACTTTATGAGAGGAGTCACAAATATCTACAAATACCTCTGTGCTGATATGTGTACTACTTACTTTTTGCAGCCTTGCATCTAGTCTTCACCTGAGGTTGAAGTCTAGGTGTTGTTTGATACTAGAAGGGTTTTGGGAGCTGATTTAGTGATTGTGAATGCAAGTTGATTTTTTCCTGAACTCTTCTGCAGACTGAGCTGCTCAGGTACATCTTCTTCATGTTTTGTAGCAGAGGACTTTAGCTGCTGTCACACACAGACAGATGTCCTGGCTGGTGTTTGTTCTGCGGTCACCAGCAAACACCTGGCACAGCAGTTGAAATGGGAAACTGCATAAAGAAGAGAAGGCAACTGGTGAAAAGGGCAGAGAAGCAAGCACCAGAGAACCACCTCTGGTGTTCTCTTGTGACACCTGCAGCCTGTCAGCTCATGCATGAAATCCAGGAGCTTTGCTGTCCTCCTCACCATCTTCCGTTGCAGAGCTTGGGTACAACATGGTGCTTTTGAAGTTTGTGGTGTGTGCTGCCAGCCAGCACCTTGGGCTTTGTAACCATCCCCAGCTGCCAGAGCTTGAGGAGCTATTCTGGAGCCAGCCAGCACCTTGGGCTTTGTAACCATCCCCAGCTGCCAGGGCTTGAGGAACACTTCTGGGTTCCCTGCAGTTTCCTTATGTAGACCTAGCCTGGAAAAAAAATGCAGGTTTAATTCCTGTATGTGGCCAGATTCTTCTGTGGGCCAGTGCCATTTGATTCAGTTGAGTTGCAGAAGGAATACACTAAAGATGAAGAGCCTGATTTTGAGAGGAGAGTTATTTTTTTGCTTTTTAATGTACTTCTTGACCTTTTGGTTTTAATCCAAACTAGCTTTGCAAATTTTTTCCCTGAGTTTTGTTTTGTTCCTGCTTTTTACCACTCTCTCATTCTCTGGTTCCTGCCCTCTTGGCTTATTTCCCACCTGCTTTTGGGAAATCCAGTGAGGAGAAGGAGCAGAACAAGAACTCAAACAGCTGTGATCACACAGGGCCAGGCTGAGAAAGTGGGGCTGGAGAAGAGAAGGCTCCAGGGAGACTTTAGAGCAGCCTTCCAGTACCTGAAAGGGGCCACAGGAGGACTTTTGGAAGGGAGGGACTTTTGACAAAGGCTGGGAGTGACAGGATGAGGGAAAATGGCTTTGAGCTGGAAGAGGGGAGACTGAGACTGGAGATGAGGAACAAATTCTTGGCAGTGAAGGTGGTGAGACACTGGCACAGTTTGCTCACGGAGGTTGTGGCTGCCTCCTCCCTGGAGATCTTCAAGGCCTTGAGCCACCTGATCTTGTGGAAGGTGTCCCTGCCCTAATCAGGAAGTTGAAACTGGATGATCTTGAAGATCCCTTCCAACCCAATGCATTCTGTGAATCTATGAAATGAAATAAGCTCCCAGCGCTGTAACCTGGGCAGCTTCTCCTCCAAGCTGCCATCTTCCACTTTGCTTCCAAAGATCACAGCTGGTTTAGTTACATGCAGCCCACTGTGTCGTGTGTTTTCCTCTCTTCCTTTGCTGCCATCAGTAGCAAAACCTGGCACACTCCACTCAATACCAATGGTACATGAGGGGTGCCATACCCCAGAGCATACCACAAAGTGTCATCTGGGGACCGCCAGCCTCTGGTGTCTTTCCTCCTTCCCTCCACTGCCTTGATGGGAAGAGGCTGTTGGAAGCACCATTCCCTTTAAAACTAAACACTGAGGGTTCCTTCAAATTATATCTTAATGAAAAAAGAGAACGTCTTGGATGGGCTTTGATTTAGATGTGCTGCATCTTAAATGTGTCCTAATTATAGCGCTCATCACTTAACATTAATTTAATGAACATCCTCATTTACACGGACAGGGTTGGCAAATAGGAATTAATGCCATTAAACCCCACAAGGCTCCCTGAGGAAGAAATTCAGCAGGTCTCTGAAGAAGATGTAGCATCATTGCTGCGGAGGCAAAGCAGACCATCAGCAGCCCTGCAGCCTGGGAACAGCCTGGGAACCCCTAGAAGGTGCACTCTGGAGAGGACCAGTGCTGAGTGGCAAGTGGCCTTTACCTGCCAACAGTCTGCCTGTGGGCATCACCTGTGCTGAACCACAGCTTGTCTGGAGGAACTTTTCAGCCTTGAGATTCAGGCTTGCAAGTGGACCCTTGGCTTTATTTGAAGTGCTGTGTTCAGCTCTGGGCCCCTCATTCCAGGAAGGGCATCAAAGGGCTGGAGCATGTCCAGAGAAGGGCAGCGAGGCTGGAGAAAAGGCTGGAGTACCTGGGCTATGAAGAGGGGCTGAGGTAGCTGGGCATGTCCAGCCTAGAGAAGACTCCAGGGGAACCTTGGAGCTGCCTTCCAGTACATGAAGGGATCCTGCAGGAAGGCTGCAGAGGGACTTCTTCTGAGGGTGTCTGGAGGCAGGCCAAGGGGAAATGGTTTGAAGCTGAGGGAGAAGTTGTACAAGAGTGGTGAGACTCTGGAACAGGTTGCCCAGGGAGGTTGTGGATGTCAGGACTAGGAGTTACGGAGCAAAGCTGGAGGTGGATAGATTCAGACTGGATGTGAGGAAGGAGTTCTTCACCATGAGAGTGGTGAGAGCCTGGAATGGGTTGTTCAGGGAGGTGTTTGAGGTCCTATCCCTGGAGGTGTTTGCAGCCAGGCTGGCAGAGGCTGTGGGCAGCCTGATCTAGGGTAGGGTCTCCCTGCCCATGGCAGGGAGTTGGAACTAGATGATCCTTGTGTTCCCTTCCAACCCTGACTGATTCTATGATTCTAAGTTCTTCAGTACAAGAGTGATGAGACTCTGGAACAGATTGCTCAGGGAGACTGTGGATGCCTCCTCCCTGGAGGTGTTCAAGGCCAGGTTGGATGTGGCCTTGAGCAGCTGGGTCTAGTCAAGAGGCAACCCTGCCTCTCCTTAGGGATCTCTGAGTTCCCTTCCAGCCTAACCCATTCCATGGTAGAACTTCCTCTGAAACCCAAGGAAAAGGAATTTGACGTGGAATAAAACATCCAGTCAGAGACAGCGGAGGGCAGATCTGCGGGGGTCTGGAAAACAGCCTTGGAATTCCTGCCCTGCTTTTAGCTTGCCTCAGGCTGCTGCAGGTTTTGCCCCTTTGGTATTGCAGCTTCCATGTTCAAATTTTATTTCAGATTTCATGTATAGGTTTTAATCCAAGTTTTCATGTTTGGGTTTTATTTCAGTTTTCACATTCAGGTTTTATTTCAGTTTTCATATTTAGGTTTTATTTCAGTTTTCATATTCAGGTTTTATTTCAGTTTTCACATTCAGGTTTTATTTCAGTTTTCACATTCAAGTTTTATTTCATTTTCACATTCAGGTTTTATTTCAGTTTTCTTATTTAGGTTTTATTTCAGTTTTCACATTCAAGTTTTATTTCATTTTCACATTCAGGTTTTATTTCAGTTTTCTTATTTAGGTTTTATTTCAGTTTTCACATTCAAATTTTATTTCAATTTTCTTATTCAGGTTTTATTTCAGTTTTCACGTTCAGGTTTTATTTCAGTTTTCACGTTCAGGTTTTATTCCAGTTTTCCTATTCAGGTTTTATGTCAGTTTTCCATGTTCAGATTTTATTTCTATTTTCATGGTGAGGTTTTATTTCAGTGTTCATGTTTTAGTTTTATTTTGGTTTCCATATTTAGGTTTCTTTCTATTAATAAGATCTAAGCAGATGTACATTCAGCGCCCACATGCATAGGAGAGGATGGACTCTAAGAGCAAATCTTGGCTCAGATGCTCACAGTTTTGGTGTGAGTTTACACTTTGCAAGCATTTTACCTTAACACCTTCCTGGTGCTGGGGGAAATGTTCATGTGGTGCCATGCTGCTGGCATCAGCCTGGAGAAGACAGAGCACAGCAGGAGATGCCTGGCTCTGATTCTTCATATGAATCTTTGTGCATCTTACTGGCTCAGGAAAGGTGCAGTGAGGATACTTCCTGGTTTATTTATGTTAATATTTTGTTTTCTGCATAGGCTTCCTGTCTCTTTGGTGCTGTTTTCCTCTCATACACTTAGATGGTTGTGCTTAAAGCCAGAGCGAGATGCCAGCGCTGCCTGTCGCCTGACCTATTTACTGCTGCTGCAGGAAAGCACACCCAGGGCTCTCTGCCCCTCAGCTTCTCAAGGGGTGCAGAACCAAGGAGCTGCTCAGGTGGTCAGTGGCAGTGGATGGCAGCCAAGGTCGTGACTCTTGTCCTTGCTGCACATTCCTAATATCAAAGCCAGTGGCACTGAAGCAGTTGGCTGGATGCAAGCTGAGCTGGGGCGTCAGGGTCAGCGCAGGCTGCGGAGTGCAGGGGTTTGCTGGCAGGCACACCTGGGCACAGCCCACCGATATGTCCCTTGGTGAACTTCTGCCCCTTTTTGAGGGAACGATGGGAAAGTGCAAGGAATAATTAGTGGCCTGTAGCCACAGATGTCTCTGTAGCACAGGGACATTTGTGACAAGATGCAGAGCTTTTCGTGCTGCTCCTGATCAAAAGGTTGCTGCTTCTCTAGGACATCCACAGCGTTTATCCTGCTGCCTGCAGTTTACTGAACATCCAGCATTACAGAGCTGATGTTCTCATAGAGCCATAGAATGGTTTAGGTTGGAAGGGACCTCAAAGCTCGTCCAGTTCCAGCCCCCCTGTGCCATAGGCAGGGACACCTCTCACTGGAACAGGTCACTCAAGGACTCATCCAACCTGGCCTTGAGGACCTCCAGGGAGGGAACAGCCACAACCTCCCTGGGTAGCTCTTCATGGCAGAGCTTCTGCAGTCCTCTCATCATCTTTGTGGCCCTCCTCTGGGCTGGCTCCAACAGTTCCATGTCCTTCTTGTGTTGGGGGCTCCAGAGCTGCACACAGTACTCCAGGTAGGGTCTGAGGAGAGCAGACTAAAGGGGCAGAATCCCCTCCCTTGCCCTGCTGCCCACAGCTGCTCTTGCTGCAGCCCAGCACTCAGTTGCTGTCTGGGCTGCACTCACACTGCAGGCTCATGTTGAGCTTTTCATCACCCCAGACCCCCAGGTCCTGTTCCTCTGATGAGAGGTCTGATGAGAGCAGAGTAAATGGGGAGATGAATATTTCATTTTCTGATGAAATATTGGAGATTGGGGTATTATTGGTGAGGAAATCAGTTAGCCTTTGGAAATTTTGTCTCCAAAACTTGAAGCTTCTTGGACCCTCAGGAGTGGCTGGAGTCCAGGCTGAAGTGTACATAAAGTTTTCCCAGCAGCCGCTTTAGGTTGGTCAGTTCAAGTACCACAGTGAGCAGCAAGTAGCACAGGTTTGATTTATTAATAACTCCTTTTACTAACTGCATGAATAAGTGAGAAGGAGTTACTGGATGACCAGCATTTTAAAACAGCTGTGGGAATTCACCTTCAGAGAGGGCTGTGGAAGAGTAACCTGGGACACCCTGGCACGCCCCAGTGCACCCTTCAAACAGAAAGAGGCAAACTGTTTGCTCAAAGGAGCCTTCCCTTCTCTCAGGCCATGTGCTGCCATCTGGGATTTTAGAGATCAAAAGAACTTTAAACTCCTTGAAACACCTTGTTAGAGTGGAATGGCAGCAGCCTTCGAGTTCACAGAGGGAAAGCTGCTTGGAGACTGCTCCTGGAAGAGTTAGGGGAAGGAGAGATGAGTGTCAGTATGGAGGGAGGCTGATTTTTAACAGACACTGCCTGCTTCAGGAGGGCATTTGGCCACTGCTTGCAGGTTGTCATTGCATTGCAGGTGTGAGCTTGCAGGAAGCCAGCTGAGCTAATCTTGGCTTGCAGGGCAGCACTGCCAAAGTGCCAGGGCTGAGCCTGGTGCCAGGCTGCCAGAAGTGGTGCAGCTGCAGAAGAGCCAGGTGCAGTTCTACCAAGAGATAAGCAGGCTGCTGCTGCTGCTGTAGTAGGTGAGCAAGCTGTGTGGTGCCCTGCAAACAGACTTCAGAGAGTAGCTTGATTCCAGCCTCCACAGAGGCTTTTGTCTTGGGATGTGGTGTTCACCAGAGAGGTCAGGAGAAGCTCTGTGCAGCTTCACCTGGTGCCTCTGCAGGTCACCAAGCCTGTACGTGGTGATGGCACAAGTGTAACTCCCGGGTGCAGGGGATGTCATATTGAGGCTGTGCAAAACCTCCAGGTCACCAGTGTCAAAGGCCTCTTGGGGGGCCAGTCTCAAACAGGAATCTAGAATCTGGTTTCTTTGGGGGGAGTTTTCCTGACACTGAACACCTCCTGTAAAGGTGTGTGGCTCCTAAGCACAGGGGGAATTAGCTGCAGAAGCAGGACAATGAATTCTTAGGCAAGCTGATGTTTGTAGAAGCCTCTCTTGGCTCTGCCTGGAGGCCTTCTTGCTAACTGGGTGAGAGTGCTGATGTTGGCTGGTTCCTGCAACACAGAGGAATTTGGCATGCAAAGGGAAGATAGCAAGGCCAGAAGGAAGGTGTGGACTGCATGCTGACTTGTGTCCAAGTCCCAGACAGCTGCTGCGAAAACAAAACACTCTTCAGTGCACCAGGAAAACACTTTGCAATGAAATTAACACAGGGAAGTTGTTAACTTCAAACCTGGAGAGCTGGTGAAGGGAGAAAGTGTTGGGTTGTGATGACTCCCATCAAGTAGTTGACAGCTGTCACAGAACTGTAGACTGATGGAATGGTCTGGGTGGGAAGGAACCTTAAAGATGATCTCACCCCAAAGCCCTGCCTTGGGCAGGAACACCTCCCACTAGCCCAGCTTGCTCAAGCCCTCATCCAACTTGGCCTTGAATACCTCCAGGGAGGGGGCATCCGCAACCTGCCTGGGCAACCTGTGCCAGTGTCTCCCCACCCTCAATGCTAAAGAATTTCTTCCTCATCTCCAGTTTCAATTTCTTCTCTTCCAGCTCAAAGCCATTGTCTCTCATCCTGGCACTCCTTGTCAAAAGTCCCTCCCCTCCAAAAATCCTCCTATAGCCCCTTCAGGTACTGGAAGGCTGCTCTAAGGTCTCCCTGGAGCCTTCTCTTCTCCAGGCTGAAGAGCCCCAACTCTCTCAGCCCGTGCCTATAGGGGAGGTTCTCCAGCCCTCTCATCAAAGCCCCCATGGCTTGCTCCAAGCTCCCCAAAGGCAGACCCAGGTACTGAAGCACAGCCTTGGCAAGCACCCTCCCTAGAAGCGCCACCACACTCCTTGGCTCCAGGAGCAGCAGGAAAGCACCATGCAAAGAGAGGAAAGCCTGAGTCAGGCAGCCAGGAGCACACAGAAGGAAAGCCACGTGCAGGGCATCACCCTGTTGTTGTCAGGTGAATGGGGCAGCTTAGGGGTAATTGCTAAGCATGGATTTGGGTAGGTGAATGTTCTTGCAGAGCAGGGTGGTGTTAGCAGCAGTGTGAATATCCCTGCTGAGTAACTGAGGCCACGCTGGCACCACTGGGCTCAGGCACCGACAGCTCTGTGTGGCTATGCTTGTGCCTCAGCCAGTTTCCTGCTGTGGCTGGAGTCACAGAATCACAGAAAACATCTGGTTGGATGCTGATCCAGTCCAACCCTTGACCCAGTTTAGGGTCAATCCTAAACCATGGCCCTAGGCACATGCTGCTCAAACATGTCCAGCGGTGGTGACTCCAGCACTGCCCTGAGCAGCCTGTTCCAATGTTTGAGAACCCTTCCAGTGCAGAAATATTTCCTAACATTCAGCCTGAATCTCCCCTGGGGCAGCTTGGAACCATTTCCTCTGCTTCTGTCCTTTGCCACCCAGGAGCAGAGGCTGCCCCCTCCTCACTCCAGCCTCCCTTCAGGGAGCTGTAGAGAGCAATGAGGTCTCCTCTCAGCCTCCTCTTCCCCAGCTCCCTCAGCCCCTCCTCATAGCCCAGGTGCTCCAGGCCCTTCTCCAGATTCATTGCCCTTCTCTGGACACTCTCCAGCCCCTCAATGTCCTTCCTGGAATGAGAAACCCAGAGCTGAACACAACACTGGAGGTGTGGTGCAGTGTTGAGCACAGGAGGATGACCCCCCGCCTTGTCCCTGCTGCCCACCTTGTTTCTAACTCAAGCCAGGATGCCGTTGGTTTCTGAGCTGTTCCTGCTTTCTTCCAGATGTGCTGCCCAACTGTTGCACAGCTTTAAAAATTTCTCTGAGGGTCAGTAAAAGGAGCCTTCTAATTCAGCATTTGAGGCACCCCCCCTTGAAATGATTGTCTGTTGGTGACAGACTTTGGATCCAAGGAAAATAAGCCTGGTGTCGGGAGGCTGAGATTTGCTCTGTGGAGGGTGTCAGGAAACCATGCAGGACTCCACAGCCAGCAAAGGCTGGGAGAGCACTCCTGAGTAATTACATTAACTAAACATGATCATAAAAGAGATGGAGATGTTTTTGTAGCAGCTCAGTGGGGCTCCAGCCCTCTCGCTGGGTGCTGAGTATGTGGAGCTCCTGGTTCTCTGCATTACCCCAGCTGGGTGATCTGTCTGGGGTTTGTAGGCTTTTAAGAAAGGAAAACTAAGTCAGTCTTGTGCTTGAATGGTATCAAGAACTTGGGTTACCTGATAGGAAAGCAGGTAATGGAGGCTGTTCCTGTGGCACTCAGGGGTTCTCTTGTACTGGAGGAGTTCCAAATGGAGCAATTAGGGCAATTTTTTTTTGCCCCAAGAACAGCCCAGAAAGATTAAAAGAGCATCCAGAATCTGGCTCGTAGTTGAAATACAACTGCACAAGTGAAGAAAAGAAGAATGCAGCCAAACCTGTGCTGCTTTGTAGGGAATTTGGCTCTGCAGAGCCTGAAAGGGGTTGGGAATAAAGACTGAGGGATGGAGGGGCCTGGCTGGCTGAGCTCACAACCTCTCCGTGTGAATGGGACCAGACATTTAGCAACCATCAACTGCTTCACACAGTCCATTCCCATGGATTCTGCTCCTTGACTCCACTCTGCTGAGACCCCACATTGAACACTGCCTCCAGAGAAGGACGCAGAGCTGTTGGGGTGAGTCCAGAGGAGACTGCAAAGATGATCCAAGGGCTGGAGCAGCTCTGCTGTGAGGACAGGCTGAGGGAGCTGGGGGTGTTCAGCCTGGAGAAGAGAAGACTCTAGGGGGACCTTAGGGCTGCCTGAAGGGATCCTGCAGGAAAGCTGCAGGGGGACTTTTCCTGAGGGTGTCTGGAGACAGGCCAAGGGGGAATGGTTTGAAGCTGAGGGACAGCAGGGNAGGGCTGGAGCAGCTCTGCTGTGAGGACAGGCTGAGGGAGCTGGAACAGGCTTCCCAGGGAAGCTGTGGATGTCTCCTTCCTGCAGGTGTTCAAGGATGAGGCCCTGAGCAGCTGAGCCTAGTTGAGAGGTGTCCTGCCCGTGGCAGGAGNGGAATGGTTTGAAGCTGAGGGACAGCAGGGTTAGACTGGAGCTTGGGAAGAAGTTTTTCAGTACGAGAATGGTGAAACTCTGGAACAGGCTTCCCAGGGAAGCTGTGGATGTCTCCTCCCTGCAGGTGTTCAAGGATGAGGCCCTGAGCAGCTGAGCCTAGTTGAGAGGTGTCCTGCCCGTGGCAGGAGGATTGAAGCAGATCATCTCTGATGTCCATTCCAACCTGAGCCCTTCTGTGGTTCTATGACTCCATGACTCATCTTCTTTCTATCAACTTTGAAGAATCTTCCCTCTGGTATTTTAAATGTAAGTAGAGGCCAAAATTGGGGTTTGTGCATCTAAGCCACTGGAGCAGTTGAACATTTTACACTGTGAGTAACAGCAATGCAACCCTGTGAAAATAGTAACCCTGCAGAGTGAGCTGAACTTTAGTTTTCCCTGTGATGTGTGGAGGTGACAGAAGTGGCTGGGGACTGCAGCCAGTGGAGAGCCTTCAGGAACCAGGATGTCTTATTGCACAGCAACTGAACCTGCTCGCAGGAGCTGCAGCCGAGCACAGGCTGGCATTAATAGTGTAATGGAGACAGAGCTATTAGACCTTAGGGAAATACATCCTATAATAATAGCCCTGCTTGCTAGATGGGATTTGTTTCTGGCGTTTTTAAACTTGTTTTATGACTCAGGCTGGAAGAATCTGGATGTTGTTGATTACATAAAATCTGTAATTCTCTGTATGCAGTTGGAGTTCTCAGTGCCTGCTTGCTTTTTAGTTTGGCTTTCCTTGTGGTCTAGGCTACATCTTCTCAGTGCTGCTCAGTCTGTGTTGTCAAACCTCACTCTGTCATCTTTGCTCTCAAGACCTTGCTGTGAGCTGCCACTTTCAGCAAGAGCAGCAAGCTCCTGTCCCAAGCTGTTGGTCATTTCATAGATTCACAGGAAGGGTTGGGTTGGAAGGGACTTCAAAGATCATCCAGTTCCAACCCCCTGCCATAGGCAGGGACACCTCCCACTAGCCCAGATTGCTCAAGGCCTCATCCAACCTGGCCTTGAACACCTCCAGGAAGGTGACACCCACAACCTCCCTGGGCAACCTGTGCCAGTGTCTCTCCACCCTCACTGCCACAAATTTCTTCCTAATCTCCAATCTTAATCTCCCCTTTTCCAGCTTCACTCCATTCTCTCTCTCCTTCTATCACTGCATGCTTTTGTAAACAGTCCCTCCCCATCATTTCCATCCCTGAAGGTGTATGCTGATGAACCTGTGGTGGGCTGTACACTTGAGTGCCTGCATGCTGCAGAGGAAGGGTCCTCACGCCAGGAACAGAGCCGCTCTTTATCTCTCCGAGGAGGTCCCCAAGCACCTGCACTGTCCAGTAACATCCCTCAGCTGTTTTCAGCTAACAAAGTTATTCTCCAGCCAGCCTAGTTGGCTGTAAGTTTTGTTTTTCAGGGAGGTCCTGATTTCACTCACTTTTACAAATAGCTTTATAGAGGTCAAGTATTTTGTGCTTTCTCCCAAGAGCTCCTTCTCTGCTGCACGCCACAGCTGCGAGCAGCTCTGAAAACAAAATGGCAAAATGTGGCTCAGTTAACCAAAGAGCAGAGCTTGTCCAAGGCAGCAGAACTCCTCCAGCTGGCTGAAGTGCAGGGATGAAGAAGCAGGGAGCAGCTCCTTGCTGTGAGTCAATCCTGTTGGCATTTCTCAGCCAGACTGTACCAAACAGCTCTGCTCCAGTGCTCTTTCCAGAAGGAAAGGGCACCCACTTCATAAGCCAGGGATCAAAGAGTGGGTCACCCACACCCAGCAGGGGCACTCACAGCATCTTGCCCAGGATCACAGTGGGTTTGGATCCAGAGAAGGAGTCTCCACAGCTTCTCTGGGCAGCCTGCTCCAGGGCTCCAGCACCTTCACACCGAATGAGTTTCTCCTCCTGTTCAGATGGAACCTCTTGGGTTCCAGTGTATGCACATTGCCTCTTTTGCTAGAATTGGGCACCACTGACAAGAGCCTGGCCCCATCCTCTTGCCCCCCAACCTTTATCTCTTGCTGAGTGTTGATCAGATCCCTTCTCAGGCTGCTCTTCTCCAGGCTCACCAGCCCCAGGTCTTTCAGCCTTGCCTCCCTACAGAGATGCTCCAGGCCCCTCAGCCTCTTCATAGCCTCCACTGGATTTTCTCCAGTAGTTCCCAGTCCATCTTGAACTGGGGAGCCCAGAAGAGGCCACATTACCTTGGCTGTTGTCTTGGTTGTGTAGAGTGGAGATGAAAGAAATTCTTTTGACCTGCTAGTCATACTCTTCTGATTGCACCCCAGGAGACCATTTGCCTTCTTGGCCACAGGAGCACCCTGCTGGTCATCTCTCCTTTAAGTCCCAGTTCAACCAGTCCCATATACTGGAGGCTCACACATGTGCCCAAGGTAGCACACATGGGTTCATTCCCTGCCATTGCTTGCTCTTGGTTCTTCTGCTGAAGTGACACTGATGTATGTGTCCCTTCTGTTCTCTCAGTTGACACTTGAACTCACTGGTTGGCTTTAAGCACACCTGACAGCAGGCTGGAGGTCTCAGAAACTCCTGCTTGATCTGCAAACATAGATGGTTGATGAGATGAGACAGATCCTGCTGCTTGAGAAAAGGCTTGGCTGTTTGCTCCTTAGATGTGGGAGAGCAGCCATGGAGGAGTTCCCCATGTAACAGCCACCAGCAAGACAGCACACAGGATGAAGTCCAAGGAGCAGCTCATTTCACTGCATTTGGAACAGCTTCTTCCCTTCCCTTTCTGTGTCTTTTCTTGCCTCTTCTCATGGCTGCAGTGCTGGCCGTTGCATGTCTGGGTGCTGTGATGCAGACACAGGGATCTGCTGTGCCTTATGGCCTGGCATCATGGAATCATAGAATCAGGGTTGGAAGGGACCACAAGGATCATCAAGTTCCAACCCCCCTGCCATGCCCAGGGACACCCTACCCTACATCAGGCTGCTCACAGCCTCATCCAGCCATCCCTATGTGGCCCCAACCACCTGCCTGGGCAACCTGTTCCAGGGCCTCACCGCTCTCATGGTGAACAACTTCCTCCTCACCTCCAGGCTGAATCTCCCCACCTCCAGCTTTGCTCCATTCCCCCCAGTCCTGTCACTCCCTGATAGCCTAAAAAGTCCCTCCCCAGCTTTTCTGTAGGCCCCCTTCAGATACTGGAAGGTCACAATAAGGTCACCTGGGAGCCTCCTCTTCTCCAGCCTGAACAGCCCCAACTTTTTCAGTCTGTCCTCACAGGAGAGGTGCTGCAGCTCTCTGAGCATCCTCGTGGTCCCTCACTGTCTCAAAGTGTGAGAAGGGAACCCCTGCTGCTGGCCAGCCCTGCTTTTCCTGCAGGCCACATGGGTTTTTTCAGGTGGTGGCATCTTTACTGCATTTGGGCAGAAAGGTGGAATGAGGTTTCTGTAAATGAGCACCTTGGTAGAGCTGTGTCCTGGATAGTGCCACAGGGCTGGAGCTCCTGCGTCTTGCATCCTGCATCCTGTAACCAGCAGGATGGGTGAGGTGATTCTGCCCTCTGCTCTGCCTTGCTCTGCTGAGATCCTACCTGGAATGCTGTGTCCAGTTCTGGTGTCCCCAACAAAAAAAGGACATGGAACTGTTCGGGAGGGTCCAGAGCAGGCCATAATGACGGTCAGAGATCTGGAGAACCTCCCCTATGAGAGAGTTGGTGCTGTTTAGCCTGGAGAAGAGAAGGCTCCAGGGAGACCTTAGAGCAGCCTTCCAGTACCTGAGGGGGCTGCAGGAGAACTGGGGAGAGACTTTTGACAAGGGCTGGGAGTGCCAGGGTGAGGGACAATGGCTTTGAGCTGGAAGAGGAGAAATTGAGACTGGAGATGAGGAAGAAATTCTTCAGAATGAAGGTGATGAGACACTGGCACAGTTTGCCCAGGCAGGTGGTGGGTGTCCCCTTCTTGGAGGTGTTCAGGGCCAGGCTGGATGAGGGCTTGAGCAAACTGGGCTAGTGGGAGGTGTTCATGCCCACAGCAGGGGTTTGGAAATGGATGATGTCAGAGGTCTCTTCCAACCCAAACCTTTCAATGAGTCTATGAGATGTCAGCACATGGTTTTGGGTTGTCTGTGGGCTTGTTGAAATTGAATGGGTCCTTGTGCTGCTGGTACAATTGAAACAAATAAATCTGATGCTTCTGTCGTTCACAAGGCTGCTTCCAGCTCCCCATGGCCCTCTGCTCTCTGCCTTGCAGCTCCTTCCTGAACCTCTTCTGTCCAGTGATGGGTCTGCATAATCACACAGAGGTGCTGCTGAGAGCTTTTGCAGTTGCTCTCTGTTGATGACAACCATCCAGGGCTGGTACTGACAGAGTGATGTGGTGCTGGCTGCCGTGGGGCCGTGGCTAGAGACTGCTCCCCAGCAGGCTGCCTGTGGTCCTGGCTGCCTGCCTCTCAGCCCCTTCCTTTGGTGGTGGCAGGGATTAAGCCTTGGGCTTGAGTCTTTATTCTGCTTGTGTTTCTCTTGGGCAAAGGGGGCTGGAAGGAGAAACTGGAGGGACCATAGCGGAGCACTCCCATCAAATAAAAAAGAATGAAAGCCAAGAAGGTGCAAAGCACAAAGCATCATTTGTGCTGGAGCTTGGGGGCTTGAGGGAAGGAGAGCACTGTTCAGCTTCTGTAGGTGCCTTGGTCTCCTCCAGCTGGAGAAATGCTTTGGTTCTTTTCTGTTAATTGGCCACTTGGAGGAAAAATACTTTGGGAAATTAGGTGGGAGATAGCTTCAGGACTCAGCACTGACTCCTGCCGAGCTTGGCAGCCTCCTTCTGGGTCTCATTCACAGTTGCAGGTGCTCTGCAGACTGGCCCAAGGGTAGGTCACTGCTGCAGACCTGATGCCCTTCCCACAGCCAAAACCTTGCTGGAGCAGGTCCAGAAAAGGCAGCAAAGCTGGTGAAGGGTCTGGAAAACAGGGATGGTGAGGGGCAGCTGAGGGAGCTGGGGGTGTTTATAGTGTGGAAAAGAGGAGGCTGAGGGGAGACCTCATCACTGCCCTGAAAGGAGGTTGGAGTAAGGTGGGGGCTGGTCTCTTCTCCCTAGTATCAGGTGACAGAACAAGAGGAAATTACCTGAAATTGTGTCGGGGAGGGTTAGGTTGGAGATGAGGAAAAAATTCTTTGCTGCAAGAGTGGTCAGGGATTGGCACAGGCTGCCCGGGGATGTGGTAGAGTCACCACCCCGGGGGTGTTGAAGAAATGTGTGACCATGACACTCTAGGACAGTATTTAATGGCCATGGTGGTCTTGACTGTTAGACTCCATGATCTTGGGAGGCTTTTCCAACTAAAGCAATTCTATGATTGTCTAAACCCAATGCAGCCAGCAAGAAATCCTTGTTCCTCTTCTGGCAGGAATGCTCTTGAAGGGGTTCTCTGTTTGTCTTTAACCACGGAATTTGGTTTTGTCTGCCTCCTCTTGTGTGGAAGCCCACAAAGAGTTCTGCTGGTTGGAAACAGCTGCTGAGTTGGGGGTTATCCATTGAGACAAGGGACAGAAAGTGGAACTGGCTCATGGTTTGGTTGAAGGGAACCTGTGGCATTTCAATAAGGGCATCTCTTGCATGCTTTGTACTTGCAGTTTCTCATACAATGATGGCAGCAGCTACTGCCTACAGGAGGCTGCAAATTGCCAGGCCATATTTGAAGGCCATGCTGTAGCTGGAAGGGTTGACTGCATCTTTTAGAGGAGGGCTGGGGTTTGAGGTCAGTTTTGTTGTAGTGAAATCCTTGGGCTTGCTCCCAGAACAATACCTCCCACCACACTGAGGCCCTCTTGCCGTGCGGTACCTTCGCATAGCTCCTCCTGCAGCAATCCATGCAGCACCCAAAGGTCTCATCTCCTTGGTTTAGCTAAATATAGACTTTTCAAGCTCTGGTGGAGAGCCTAATCCATACCTTTACTAAGCTTAACAAGCAGAATCCAGTGGCATAAGCAGCTGACACAGCTTTATGGCTAGAGGAATCCTCCCCATTCTCTTACGCCTGCTCTAATCTGCCAGGGTTTGTTTAAAATTTCTGCTGCTTATTCTGGTGTTTGACTGCCTGTGGGTACTGGACTCTGAGGACTCATTTGTTGTGATGATTTTTTTCCTGTCTGTGGCCTTGCTCTTCAGTTTTCCATGCTGTCTGCCCAGGGAGACCCAATCATTTTGTATTTTTTTCAAGTGGCTGTTTAATAATACCCCTCCCATCAGCCCAATCTGCACGATTCCAAAATGATGTCCTGTTTTGCCAGCCTACTCGCAGGCTGAGCTCACCAACAGGAGGGTTTCTCTGGCTGTGCTTGCAAAGCTGCTCTCACCCTCTGCTCTGTGGTTTGAAGGGAGCTGGGCCTCATACACATACTGGCAGCTGCAGCAGGATGAAAATACCCACAGATGTTTGTGGCAGCATCTTATTTTGACGAGACAATGGTTGTAAAAAGGATTTGTTTCCATGTCTGAGCTAGTTTGTCTTTTCCCAGCCCGGCTGCAGACTGAGGGTAGGGTTTGTGGATGCTCTGTTCTAAAAGCGAATGGCTCTGTGGTTGGCACTCATGATGTGCACAGTTACCAATCACTGCATGCCTTGGATTCTGGAGTGGTTTCCAGACCAGCTTTGTACACAGGGAGGTCATGCCCTGAGCATGCACGTGTCTGTGTGTGCTGTGCTGCAGTGTGTGCTGTGCTGCAGCCTGTGCAGTGCTGCACTGTGTGCAGTGCGGCAGCCTGGGCTGTACTGCAGCCTGTGCAGTGCTGCAGCCTGTGCTGTGCTGCAGTGTGTACAGAGTGGCAGCATGTGCTGTGCTGCAGCATATGCAATGCAGTAGCATGTGCAGTGTGTCAGTGTGTGCAGGACTGCAGCATATGCAGTGCTGCAGTGTGTGCAGAGCTGCAGTGCGTGTGCAGGGCTGCAGTGTGTGCAGTGTGGCTGTGTGGGCTGTGCTGCAGTGTGTGCAGAGCTGCAGTGCATTTGTGTGTGCTGTGCTGCATTGTGTGCAGTGCACACACCTGCATTCCTTCAGCCAAGCCAGCCAAGCAGCTCTGAGCTCTGTGGAAGCCAAAGGGCTGCTCCACAACGGCAGCAACTTGAAAGGCTTGAAAAGGCTTAGAAGTGGGCTTGCATGACCATGCCTTATCCTTCCTCCATCCATGGACCTTCCTGCTTGCCAGCAGCCAGGAGTTTAGGGCCTTCCTGCACCTGAGGAGCTGCTGTCCACCTGAAGTCCACCTGCTGTCCACCTGAAGTCCATTTCTCTGGCTGTTCAACTTGTGTCTAGCTTTGGGCACGGTGGTGCTGTCCTACAGAGCTTGAACGCAGTGAGAGTGATTGGAGAGCTCCTGTGAGATGTCTGGCAGAACAGACCCACCTTGTTTCCTTGCCTGTGCCAGAGGAGTAAACGTCCTCCTGTGGGGCAGAACCAGCAGCCAGCCCCTCAGCATTCAGTGCCCTAACCAGGGTGAGGGGCTGCAAGCTGCCACATGCATGGAGCTGGCATTGCCTTGACCCCTGCCCAACCCCTTTCTCTGGCAGAGAGGGGTGATGTCTTCTGTGAACTGAAGAGCACTGAGAAGGTACTTCAGACGGTGAAGCAGAGAAGCTCCAGAACTGCTCTTACTGCAGTGTGATCTTGCCTTGTTTGTGCAGATGGTTAAGCTGAAGCTGCTTCTGTTGCTTCTGCTGGATCCTCTTGCCTGGCTGATCTCCCCTGGAGCCAGGAGAGGCAAGCTGTATCTCACAGCACCCAGCTGAAACTCTCTTTCCTGTGCTGCAGATGTGCCTTGCAGCCTGAGTGCCTTCAGCCCGAGCAAGCAGGAGCAGAACCCCTGTTTGCTTGCCCTCCAGTGCCATTTGGCTGCTTGCTTGGTGCTTTGACTGCACCCCAGCACCTTCTCTTGGGTGCTTCCTTCCCTGTGTTCTGCCATGGGCTGGCATTGGCAGCACTGTAGCACTGTGC
This sequence comes from Psilopogon haemacephalus, assembly GCA_013396835.1. Classification (NCBI taxonomy): domain Eukaryota; kingdom Metazoa; phylum Chordata; class Aves; order Piciformes; family Megalaimidae; genus Psilopogon; species Psilopogon haemacephalus. The sequence continues at coordinate 124,428 of VWZI01011364.1, read as the reverse complement.
CATCCCAAACCATCTTGGTGGGTGTTCTGAGCAGCTGCCATGATACAGCCCATCTTCTTGGCAGGCAGCAGTGCTGTGAGCTCTCTGTCTTCTCTTCCCTCTCACCTCCATGTGTTGTAAGAGAGATGGAACCCACAGAGAGCTCACTCATGGTGTGCCTTGCCAAGCTTGCTCTCATGCCGAGCAGCTGTCCATACTTGCTTGGTAAGGAAGATGTGTTCTGGTAATTAGGTTTACGTGGGATGGTGCTTGGAGAACTCTTAATGTAGACAGAAAATGGTGTCCCTTTGGCACTCTCTGCCACCTTTTAGTGGAGAGCCACAATGAGCTGGTGGTGGGCTTCTGGCTGCTGTGTCTTTTAGCACCACATCAAGAAAGCAGGCTGCAAACAAATCCAGCCTGACCATCTCAGTGTACAGAGTACACTTTGCTGTAGGCGTGAGCAGGCAGCAGAGCTGCACACTGAAGGCACAGCTTATTGAGCCTGGGTTCTGCCATTATGGTTTGCATGTTTGGAGGCTGCCTCAAGCTAATGTGATATTTGCCTTTATGTATTCCAGCTGTGTGGGGGTTGAAGAAGAAGAGGCACCAGATATCGACATCTACCATTGCCCAAACTGTGAGAAAACCCATGGGAAGTCTACTTGTAAGTACCCTGCTGCTCCCCAGGCACACAGCAGGTCCTGAGCACGGAAACCAAAGAAGCTTTGGTGTTTCCTAACAAAAGGACACACGTAAATAAATACCAGAACTTCAACCTTGAGGTGAAAAAAAAAGATCTTGGCAGGAAAAAAAAAAAATTGTGGGTTGGCTTGTGGAGCTTTGGATGCAGCTCCCTGCCTGGCCTTGGGCACTGTGTGTGAGCTCATACCTGGAGAGCTTCTCTCCTCAGGGCCAGCAGTGGAAGTGATGCTTCCTTCCTTGCAGGGAATGAAGCATTGTGGAGGCACTTAGTACTGTGGGCTAGAAAAATCCTGCAGAGACTCCAGCCAGTTTTGGAAACAACATGGTGTGTTTGTTGTTGGATGAGAAGAGTAAGAAACAGTCTGCTGTGCTTGGCCTGCAGAGCAAGCTGCAGCCATTTCGGTGGCAGTCAACATTGTAGGATGTGCTGGGGGTGCCAATTCTTGCAGTTCTTTCACAGGGAAAAGTTCTTCTGAGTAAAAAGTGACAGTGGATCTCAGTGGGAGTTTTGTCTGGGAAAGAGCTGTAGAGTGTGTTTGCTTTGGTCAGATTAATTCACAAATTCTTTCTGTTATACAATGGGGAAGGAAAAAAAAAGAGAGAAAGAGGGAGAGAGAGGAGAGGAACCAATTGCTGTAAAAGATGAAAGGTTTAACTTGAAAGCCATTTGTGGTAAATAAGCACCAGCGACACAGAGGTTCCCGCTGCTTTGCAACCTTACAGCAACATGCAGAGGAAGAGCTCTGTGGTGGTGTCCCAGGAGCTGGACGAGTCATAGTGTTCCTTTTTTTAGTGCAAAATAAGAGATGACTGGAAACTTGGCTGCTCTGGTGTTAAAACGCTGTCATTTTCAAACCAGGCCGTTTTGGTTGTTTTGTTTTGTTTTGTTTTGTTTTTTTCCCTTGCACCGCTTTAAAGTTGAACAAAAATCTGTGAGCAAAGAAGAGGAGCCTGAAATGTTCATTTTAGGGGCAAAAGTAGGAGTAATTTTCCATACAGACTTCTTCAAAATCAGCTGCGAACTGGAAACCTGAAATGACCTGCAGCTGTTCCTGCCTCCCAGCTAGTCTGCTATCAGCTTTGGCCCGAGCAGGGCACCTACAAACTGGAGAAGCTGGCACGAAACCCCTTTGGGAGGCTTGTTGTGAAAGACATCTGCATGTCCCCAGAAGGTGTTTGGATTTGAAACAGTCAATCTTTGTAATGCTTTGTTGGAAGATTGCTGACAAACGCACTGGAAATTGGTCAGACAAATGACTTCAAATCACCTGCAGGTGAAACAGTTTGCTGTTAGGATAGGTTGTGGTGAAAAGTGGGCTGGGTATGTGCAGGTACTGCCAGGTTGTTCCTGACCCACCACAGAAGCAGCAGCATAGGAGTTCTGGCCTCTGTCTGACACTGAGGGGGGTCTGATGCTTTGGTTTCTTTTGCTTTGCTTTGAATTTTGAAAGGCACAGGCCCTACAGACAGCAGCTGAGGGAGCTGAGCTTGTTGAGTCTGGAGGACGAGGGGAGACCTCGTTGCTCTCTACAGCTCCCTGATGGGAGGTTGGGCTGAGGAGGAGACAGCAGGGTCAGGAAGTTCCACCTCAACATGAGGAAGAAGTTCTTTGCTCTAAGGGTGACAGAGCACTGGAACAGGCTGCCCAGAGAGGACTTGGTGGAGTCTCCTTCTCTGGAGACTTCCCAGCCCTGTCTGGATGTGTTCCTGTGTGACCTGTGCTGGATTCTGTGGTTCTGCTCTGGTGGGGGCAGGGGTTGGACTTGGAAGATGTCCAGAGGTCCCTTCCAACTCCTAACATCCTGAGATCCAGTGAGAGTTGAATCAACCATAGTTTTCTGATGCTTTCAGCAGGTTTTTGGCTCTCCAGTTCTTTTTATGCAGATAAAATCCCAACCTGGCAGGAGATCCCTTGGTATGCAGCATGCAGCACAGCAGAAAGTGTTGCCGCTAGTTATGGTCATGTAAATGTTAGGAGGTTGGAATCCAGAATGTTCTATCCTTCTGCAGCACAGCAACACAACTTCCTCGGTCCCTTCAGGTGCATTGCAGGATGTACCAAACCAACCATCAGGACAGAGGAGTGCAGCAGTTTCAGGAGCATTTAAACGGGAGTTGTTGCCAGCTTTGCCTTGAGGTTTGGTGCCCTGCGAGATCACAGCTTCTCAGGCTGCGGGGCCACTTTCCCCATTCCCTAGCAGAATGGTGCATCCTGCTGAAAAATGAGGCTGATATCCTGTAGCCCCTCCTTTTGGAGTGCAATAGTCCAGGGAAGTTAGGAGACTGAGGAAATGAAGGGCAGGAGCAGCCTGGCTTAACACATTCATTGCGTCCTGCTGCAGGGCACGGGGGCTCTGCCGGCGCTGCTCTGAGCCGCTCGCATTCGTTCGCTTATTAACCGCTTACAGGAGCTGTTCAAACCAGTTATTGAGCACTATCAGTTTGGTAATAAATGAGGAGGAGTTGCTCCAGAGCCAGGAGTTCCCTGATAGGATTTAATTATGGTGAGATTAGCAGAGGGGAACACACAGCCACCAATTGTGTGTTACGCAACTGGTCTGGATTTAAACCCGCGGTGGCTTTCTGGCGCGCGCCTTCTCCGCTCTCTGCTTTCCAGATGGCAAATGGAAAAATCATTTTCCTCCTCTGACAGTTTTCCACTTCACCAGTGTGGCTTAGTGGCTACTATTTCAGAAGATTGCTTCCTGTCACACAGCATTTTAAGCCATTTCTGCTTAATGAAATTTGTAGGGGCTCCTGTTTGGGAGAAATTGTCCACATTCATCCCGAGCGCTCTGACATCACTGCAATGAAATGGAAGTGCTTTGTTTGGGCAGCCTTGGCTCATTTTCATAATGCAATCTGAAGTGCTGGGTTTGATTGCCCTCTCCTTTTTGCAGCGCTGGAAGTCAGACAAAATTCCTTGGAATTGGTGAAGTTAAAGAGCCAAAGTCAGGCTGAAGCTATTACAACCAAGTAGTTACAACCATTAATATAAATCAGCAGAGAACAGGGGGCTCCTATACTTTCCTTCTTCATAAGCAGATTTGAAACATTCCTCTGAAGTCTAAAATTACTCATTTTGGGACAGAGTTTTCATACAAATATAACATATGCCCTGCTTCCTCTGGAAGGCTTTCTGTAGAAGGAGCTGGTTGGTCCAAAGGTCATCTCTGGATCCCAATTTCTGCAGAAAACCAAATCTGGAATCACTTAAGAAGAGGCCAGAGCTACTATTTGTTGCACGTTACTGGGCCTTTAATCCTTGCCGTGGTCCCCATGGTGAAGATGAAACACAAAGGGAATGATTGAAACTGGGCCAAACATCGATGATTTGGTGCAGTGCAAGGGAGTGCAGCAGCCAGCTCGATGCCACCCAGGAGATGGCACCTCCTGGGGAGTGTTCTGGCAGTGGAGAGATCTTTGTTGCCTCTGCATGAAAGGTAGATGATGCCCGAGGAGGATGATAATGCCAGAGGAGGAGGGTGATGCTGGAAGAGGAGGATGCCAGAGGAGGAGGGTGATGCTGGAAGAGGAGCATGCCAGAGGAGGAGGGTGATGCTGGAGGAGGAGGATGCCAGAGGAGGAGGGTGATGCTGGAAGAGGAGGATGCCAGAGGAGGAGGGTGATGCTGGAGGAGGAGAATGCCAGAGGAAAATGGTGTCAGAGGAGGAGGATGCCTGAAGACGATGATGATTCCAGAGGAGAAGGATGGTGCCAGAGGAGGATGATGCCAGGGGTGGATGATGCCAGGGGTGAATGATGCCAGAGTAGAGAGACTGTTTGCAAAGGCCTGCAGTGACAGGACGAGAGGCAATGGCTTCAAACTAGAGCAGAGCAGATTTAGATTGGATGTTGGGAACAAGTTCTGCACCACAAGTGTAGTAGAACGCTGGAACAGGTTGCCCAGGGAGGTGATTGATTGAGGTGGAAATATTCAAGGTGATGCTCAACAGGGCTCTGGGCAACCTGATCTAGTTGAGGATATCCCTGCTGACTGCAGGGGGGTTGGACTGGATGAAGTTTGGAGGTCCCTTCTATCCCACACCATTCTAGGATTCTGTGATCCACCTCTGAGATACTCACTCAGAGCTGAGGGAAGCAGCTCCCTGGTGCTTTTTGAGGAGTTGCAGTGAGTTTCCTAACTCAGCACTGTTTTGGTGCTGTTCTTTCCCAGCACTCTCTGCTATCTACAGGGCAATAAGAGACCATGCTAATATGATAAGCTCTTTAATTTTCACTCTGCCAAGTGCCACCTGTTTCAGTGGGACTTGTGTGAGGGGTCCCAATGTTGGTTCAGATCTGCTGAGAGGGGGGAGGAGGCAGTCGCTGGAAAGGGAAGGGGAGGAGGAAGGTTTGGCATTCATGTAGGGCTTGTTTCCTTTGTTACCAGGAGCATTGAATTAATACAGTAAGCCTGAGAGTCATTAAGATAAAGAACTAGCAGCTTTAATGAATATCTCCAGCTAGGCTGGAGAGCTGCATGGAACTAATAAAACCAGCATGCTTTGTGCAAAACCTGGGCTGGATTTGTTGGGAGATAACTTGAGTTATTCCAGGGCTGGGGATGGGAAAACAGAATCAGCTTTTTCTGAACCTTGTCTTTATAGCTGTGGCCTCAAGATTGTTTTCTTCTTGGTGAAGAATGATGTGGACCTGTGTGTGTGCCAGAGGAAAGAGTGCCCTCTGTGTGTAGAGGAATCTGTTTCCTTCCCTAGCTGCTTTAAACAGGAGGAAAAGCCTAAGAGATTTTGATTTGGGGGTAAAACACTGAGTTTGCCCACATGAAATAAAGCTGGAAACTAAAAGTAAGTTGTGACATATGAAAATTCTACTAAGAGAGGCTGGAAAAGAAACTTGGGACAGAAAACAATTTGGTTCTAAAACCAGCATGCCTGGACAAACTGTGGGGGTAGGAACAGCTGAGAGAGATTGTGCTGACTAGAAGAAAAAGCTGGACCAGTTTTTCCTGCTCTGCATTGTCCGCTGTCAGAGAGGCAAGGCAGAACCACACTGGCATTTGACTTCCTTGGTCGTGCTTGTTCCACCTGCCCCTTTCTCCACACTGAGCTTGTCAATGTCTGTCACCCACGGGGAGGACAGTCGAGGGGCTTTCAGTCTGCTCTCATCAACAGAAGGCCTGAGCCTGGCTTGACTTTCAGAAACTAGGACAAGAGTTCTAAAAACTGCATCTGTGGTGTCCTGGAATCTTTCTTTATGGCTTTTCCTTTCCTTTTCTGTGCACGCTGTGTGCAAGGAGCAACGCAGACTGAAACCTGCCAGTGCAGGACAGCCCTTTAGACCAAGGTAATTCACAGCAGATCTGTTCCTAAAGGTCTGTGCTGCACCTTGAGGAGGCAGGAAAGTGGCATCCTGAGAGCTTGATGCTAAGGGTTCAGTGTGTAGCTTGGCAAGCACAGAGTGTCCAGAGCCTGTGTTTGCATCGAGCCTGCGGTCGCTGTGCAGCTCCGTAATTATCCGTCTGGTTGCCCTTATGTTACAAACCCAGCACTGTTGGGTGTGTAATGGATCTCCAGGCTGCTCTGGGACTGTTTAGCAGTGAGCTGAGAGCACTGCTAATATGCAGTGCAGCCTAGCAGGGGTTCCCTTTCCTCTGCTCACCTCAGAAACGAGATGAAAATGTGGCCTTCCCCCAGGTGTCACACAGAATCACACACAGAGAAACAGTCTGGTTTGAAAAGGGCCCCAGGACCACCGAGTCCAACCCTTACCCCTGCTCTGCAAAGGTCACCCTTACACCATATCATAGAATCATAGAATGGTTTAGGTTAGAAGACACCTTAAAGATCATCCACCTCCAACCCCCCGCCATAAGCAGGGACACCTCACACTAGATCAGGTCGCTCAAGACCTCATCCAGCTTGGCCTTGAACACATCCAGGGAGGGAGCAGCCACAACCTCCCTGGGCACCTCATCCAAACGACTCAAGCACCACATCCAAACGACTTTTAAACACAGTGAGTGATTCCACCACCTCCCTGGGCAGCCCATACCAACACCTGACCACTTCTGCTGGGAACAAATGTTTCCCAGTGTCCAGTCTAAACCCACCCAGTGGCAGCTTGAGGCCATCCCCTCTTGTTCTGTCACCATTCACCTGCGAGAAGAGTCCACCAGCAGCCTCTCTCCATGGTGATTCTCTTCTGCCTTGACCTACAATGCTGTCCTCTTTGTTCTTTTTGCAGTGAAAAAGAAAAGAAATTGGCACAAACACGACACTGGGCAGACAACAGAGGTGAAGCCTGTGCAGAACGGGAGCCAAGTCTTTATCAAGGAGCTGCGGAGTCGCACTTTCCCAAGGTAGGATGTTGAGCCTGGAGAGGGCTCTTGAGGCACAGCATGCAGGGCCAGCTTCCTGCCAAGCTGGTGCTGCTGCTTGCTGAAAGCATTGCCTGGTGCAGGGTGCTGAAGCTGAAGGGGTTGCACTTACTACAGGTGTCCCAAACTCTTCCCTTTTGTGCAGCCGTATTCAGATCTCCTCTTGCCCGAGCCCGGTTCCTGTGCTTGCATGAGAAGCTAACCAATTTATTGCAGAGAATTCCCCTCCTCTCAAAAAACCACTGCTGGTGCTGCTGGAGGCTGTCTCCATCTTGAAAAGAAGAACAATGCCATCCTCAGTTGCTGCAGTGACAAAGGCTCTCTTATTTGTGGTAATGAATAGCGCTAATTGTTAGGTGACATGTTCCACACTTTATTAGGCTGCTTCACAGCCATTTGTAAAGAGTGATGATTTTCTGCTGGTTCTTTAGAGTAGGCCTTGGCCAAATAAATCCTTAATTATTCACGAGCAATTATTTTAGAGGAATCTTTGGAGGCTGGTGAAGTGTACTTGGTAAACACAAAACTTTCTTTTTTGAGGAGAATTTACTTGCACGTTTAATTTCAGACACTGAGTGGCCTTAGACAAGTTCAGGTTTCTGAGAAAGAAGCCCCAAAGAGTGCCTGCATGATTCAGTCTTAGGGTAGTAGAGGAAAAGACTGAAAAAAAACACCTGCAAAGCATTTGCAGCGCTTACAGATGGATTTCACTCAGCTCATGACCCCATATTTGTACTTGCTTGGCCATTTTGGGCCTGATAGATTTTTGTCTTCACTCTTTTTTTGTTTGTTTGGCTTTTTTTGTTTGGTTGTTTTATCCTTTATTTCTACAGAGCAGCAAACCTAATTGCATAAAGAGTCCTAGAATCCTAGAATGGTTTGGGGTTGAAATGGACTTCCAAAGCTCATCCAGTCCAACCACCCTGCAGTCTCCTTTCCCACCAGATTTTGGTGCCCTACGTGAGCTGTAGTTCAGAGCTGCTGCAGGAGAGGGCACTCCTGTATTAGCCTTGCATGCCCTGCAGGGAGGGCTTTTTGGGGTCAACACAACTCTTTCACTCTTCTCCTGGCAGCTGCGGTCGTGGTTTGCTGGGTGGCTTTTGGAGCCCAGCTGGCAAACACTGCACGGCAGCAGGGCAGTGCTGGGACTCATGGTCCTTCGTATGCAGTCCCCTTTCTCTCCAAATTCAAAGTGGCTTTCTCCTGATAAGATCTAGAGATTGGACCCAAGTTTCCCCTCCAGAGCTGTCACTGAAAATCACTGGACCAGTGCTGCAGCTTCCCTTCCCCTGGGCCCCTTGACACCTGCCCAGCAACGTAGAAATGATTTGCAGAATATCTCCTGAGCAATTTATTTGAGGTTCTGTAATCTTGCCTTCTTTAAAGTGCAACATCTAACCCTCCTTTCCTTAGCATTTATCACTGGTAGCTTGACAAATCCCTGTAGCTGAGGAAAACAGTTTATAGGTTCACAGGATGGGTTGGGTTGGAAGGGACCTCAAAGATCTTCCAGTTCCAACCCCCTGAGCATAGGTTGCTCAAGGCCTCATCCAGCCTGGCCTTGAACACCTTCAAAGAGAGGGCATCCACAGCCTCCCTGGGCAACCTGTTCCAGAGTCTCACCACCTTCACTGTCAAGAATTTCTTCCTCATCTCCAGTCTCAATCTCTCCTCTTCCAGCTCAAAGCCATTGTCCCTTGTCCTGTCACTCCCAGCTCTTGTCAAAAGTCCCTTCCTGGCTTTTACCAAAAGCTGTTTTTCACCAGAAGCTTTTTAGAAGTTTCCAGCAGCTGGTGCATGAGGCTCCAGCAAATCAATGCTGCATCCTTTATTGTGTGCTTTGCAATCAGTGCCTTTTGCCTTATGCACCTAATTTGCATATATTTGCCTATTCCTAACTTCCCTTTCTCAGCAGTGAATCATAGAATGGTTTAGGTTGGAAGGGATCTCAAAGATCATCCACTTCCAACCCCCCTGTGCCATAGGCAGGGACACCTCCCACTAGAACAGGTCACTCAAGGACTCTTCAAACCTGGCCCTGAACACCTCCAGGAGGGAGCAGCCACAACCTCCCTGGGTAACCTGTTCCAGTTGTCTCACCACCCTCACTGTGAAGAACTTCGGCCTAACATCCAGTTTAAATCTCTTTTCTTCCAGTTTAAACCCATTAGCCCTCATCCTGTCATTACAAGACCTTGTGAATAGTCCCTCCCCAGCCCTCCTGTAGGCCACTTTCAGATACTGAAAGGCTACTATAAGGCCTCCTCAAAGCCTTTTCTTCCCCAGGCTGCAGAGCCCCAACTTTCTCAGCCTGTCCTCATAGCAGAGCTGCTGCAGCCCTCTGAGCATCTTTGTGGCCCTCCTCTGAACTGGCTCCAACAGTTCCATGTCCTTCGTGTGTTGTAGGCTCCAGAATTGCACACAGTACTCCAGGTGGGGTCTGAGGAGATCATAGTAAAGGAGGAGAATCCCCTCCCTTGCCCTGCTGCCCACAGCTGCTCTTGCTGCAGCCCAGCACACGGTTGCCTTACACCATAGCCTGCAGGGAGCACCCTCACTCTTGAATCTGTGTTTGCTTTTGCAGTGCTGAAGATATAGTTGTGAAGGTGCCAGGCAGCCAGCTAACCACAGAGTACTTGGAAGAAAATGGCTTTGCAGAGCCCATCCTGGTGCCCAAGAAGGATGGCCTGGGCTTGTCCGTCCCCGCGCCCACCTTCTACGTCAGCGATGTTGAAAACTACGTCGGTGAGTATCTGGCAAGCAGGTGGCTTGGTGCTGTTTGGAGCTCAGCTACTTTAAAATTTTAAAAAATAAAAAAAAAGAGGTATAATTTGTATGTGAAAGTTGCCATGGTTTAAGTCAAAACACAGTGGGTCAGACCAAACCAGCAGGTTAGCCTGTCTGTTTTCCCTACACAGAAGTGAGGGGAAAACAACACACAACAACTCGGGATTGACACAAAAAAAGTAAAAGTGAGGTGAGGATAGAGTTTAGTGAGCAAAATCAGCTCAACACAGCACAAAATTCACAATCCCCTCAGCCTGTCTGCAGAAAAAGCAGGGTGAAGAGCAGCAGCAAGCTGAAGCACTGAGCCAAAAGCCCAAGCCAGAAAAATGCCTCATCCCTCCTTGTCCCACCACCATCCCAGGGGTAGAGACAACACCCAAAACCCCAGGTGGGGTGTCCAAGAAAGCCAATGGCTTGTGTTAGACACAGGGTGGGCAACAGGGGGATCATCCCCCTGTGCTCAGCACTGCTGAGGCCACACCTCAAGAACTGTGTTCAGCTCTGGGTCACTCCAGGAAGGACATTGAGGAGCTGCAGCCTGTCCAGAGAATGGCAACGAGGCTAGAGAAGGGCCTGGAGGACCTGGGCTATGAAGAAGGGCTGAGGGAGCTGGGAGTGCTCAGTCTGGAGAAGAGGAGGCTGAGGGGAGACCTCATTGCTCTCTACAGCTCCCTGAAGGGAGGCTGGAGCGAGGAGGGGGCAGCCTCTGCTCCTTGGTGGCAAGAGTCAGAAGCAGAGGAAATGGTTCCAAGGTGCCCCAGGGGAGTTTCAGACTGGATGTTAGGAAATATTTCTGCACTGGAAGGGTTCTAAATCATTGGAACAGGCTGCTCAGGGCAGTGCTGGAGTCACCATCCCTGAAGGTGTTTATGCAGCCTGTGGAGCTGGCACTTAGAGACATGGTTTAGCATTGACCCTTCAGTGCTGGGTGGAAGGTTTGACCGGATGAGATTGGATGTCTCTTCCAACCAGATGTTTTCTGTGATTCTTCTCTGTACTTTGATACAGAGAGGGGAGATTTTGGATAGGTGCAACTTTGCATAAAATAACAGGAAGTGAAATTTTTTGTGGCATGCCTGAAATCTCATGTTAAAACCTGGGAATTTTCCTGTGAATTCCTCCTTGATTATGGATTTCACAAGCAAAAAAAATCAAATAGAGCATCAGACAACTTAACCATTTTGGAAAATCATAGAAACATGAATGTTGCAAAAGACCTTTAAGATCATCGAGTCCAACCATAACCCAGCTCCCATTGCCACTGAACTCTACTATAAGGCTACTACAAGGTCTCCTCGAAGCTTTCTCTTCTCCAGGCTGCAGAGCCCCAACTCTTTCAGCCTGTCCTCATAGCAGAGCTTCTTGAACACTTCCAGGGGTGGTGACTCCACTAGCAACCTGGTCAGAGGCTGACCTCCTGGAAAGACTTCAGAGTCCTGGTGGACAACAGAATGCCCATAAGCCAGGAATGTGCCTTTGTGGCCAAGAAGGCCAGTGGCACCCTGGGGAGCATCAAGAAGAGTATGGCCAGCAGGTCAAAGGAGGTTCTCCTGCCCCTTTACTCTGCCTTGGTGAGGCCACATCTGGAGGACTGTGAACGGTTCTGGGCTCCCCAGTTTAAGAAGGACCTCGGGGAACTGTTTTGAGAGGGTACTGCAAAGGGCTGCAGCAATGATGAGGGGACTGGAACAACAGACTGCTGGAGGAAGGCTGAGGCACTTGTGGCCTTTTAGCCTGGAGAGGAGTAGCTGGAGGGGGGACCTTACGAGTGCTGATCAATATCTGAAAGATGGGTGCAGGTGGGTGGGACCAAGCTGCCTTCAGTTGTGCCCAGTGGTGGGACAAGGGGTAATGGGCACAAACCTGAACATAGGAAGTTCCAACTAAACTTGAGGAGGAACTTTACTTTGCAGATAGTGGAGCCCTGGAACAAGCTGCCCTTAGAGGTGATGCCCTCTCCAACTCTGGAGTTGTTCAAAGCCCACCTGGATGCCTTTCTGGGCAGCCTGCTGTGGGTGAACCTGCTCTGAAACAGGGTTGGTCTCCAGAGATCTCTTCCACCATTCTGTAATTCTGTGAAGAGGGAAGACACAAGAGTATCTTCCAGTATCTGGAAGGGCTGGGGAGGGACTATTCACAAGGTCTTGTAATGACAGGACAAGGAGGAATGGGTTTAAACTGGAAGAGGGGAGATTTAAACTGGATGTTAGGAGGAAGTTCTTTACAGTGAGGGTGGTGAGACACTGGCACAGGTTGCCCAGAGAGGTTGTGGACACTTCCTCTCTTGAGGTGTTCAAGGCAAGGTTAGATGAGGCCTTGAGCAAACTGTTCTAGTGAGAGGTCTCCCTGCCTGTGACAGGGGCTTGGAACTGGATGGTCTTTGAGGTCACTTCCAACCTAAACCATTCTATGATTCTGCGAAAAGCTAAGATGAGGAAGTCTGGAGGTGTTTCTCAGAAAGATAGCTCAGCCCCAGCACACAAAACAGGGTGACTCAGGCTGCCTTTCAGTCTCTCTTTCTCGTTGAATGAATGTGCAGGTCCAGAGAGGAGTGTTGATGTCACTGACGTCACCAAGCAGAAAGACTGCAAGATGAAGCTCAAGGAATTTGTGGATTACTACTACAGCACAAACAGGAAAAGGGTTCTCAACGTGACCAACCTGGAGTTCTCGGACACGAGGTAAGGATCCAGCCTGCTGCACCACACACTGCACAGGGTGGGTGGCAGGGCTCAGCTGGGGCAGTTGGAACAGCCTCCGCCCTTACTGGTGGATCCCAGGGCTGTTTTATCTTGGGACAGTGGCTTCTTGTTGCTCTGACTCTCCAGGGCATCATCCACATCCAGATGGCTGAGCAGAGCAGGGAGGTGAATGTGACATGGTGGATGAGAAGAATGGGACATGGATGTGTGAGGAGATGGGACGTGGGCCAGCGCTGTCATGGCAGGTCATGCCTGTGTGTCATCAGTGTTCACCTGCCATCAGCATTCATGTAACAGAACACAGCATTTGGCTGCCTTTCAGTTTTATTTTGACTCAAGTAGTACAGGTAGAGTTCATAGAATCACAGAATGGTAGGGGTCGAAAGGGACCTCTGGAGATCATCCAGTCCAAACTCCCTACCAAAGTAGGATCACCAGGGCAGGTAACACAGGAATGCAGCCAGACACATCTTGAAAGTCTCCAGAGAAGGAGACTCTGCAACCTCTTTGGGCAGCCTGCTCCACAGCTCCAGCACCCAGGGCAGGTAACACAGGAATGCAGCCAGACACATCTTAAAAGTCTCTGGAGAAGGAGACTCTGCAACCTCTCTGGGCAGCCTGCTCCACAGCTCCAGCACCCTCACCGTGACAAAGCTTTTCCTTATGTTCAAGTAAAGCATCCTGGATTCCAGTCTGTGCTTTTTGCCTCTTGACTACCACTGGGCACAACTGAAAAGAATCTGACCCTTTCCTTTTGCCCTCCATCCTTTGATAAAATCCCCTCTCAGCTCTGCAGGCTCAACACAGGGCTCTCAGCCTTTCCTTCTAGTAGAGATCCTCCAGGCCCCTCAAGCATCTTTGAGGCCTTCCACTGGACTCTCTGCAGTAGTTCTTTGCTGAGCTGTGGAGCCCATAACTGGACCCACTACTCCAGATGTGGTCTTACAGGGCAGAGTAGAGAATGAGAAGATCCTCATTTGACCTTCTGGCCACCCCTTTCTTAATGCACTCCAGAGGACTCTTGGCCTTCTTGGCCACAAGGGCATGTGGCTGGCTCATGGTGAGCTCATTGTCCCCCAGGGCCATGTCTCCTGCTACAGTTTTAGTTCAGTGCTTTGGGGACTGAACCTGCAACCTGTGTGACAACCAGCTGGAACTAGATTGCTGCTGACTTCTTGTTGGGAGGGCGGAGGGCTGATGGTAGAGATCAGCTCTGAACATGAGGCTGAGGTGCTGCAGTGCTGCAGTGAGCCAGAGGTAATAGTGCTGGCCAGGGGCATATCACCCTTTAAAGCTCCTGGAACAGGAACCCTCCTGTTCTCCTCGGGTAGCTTTGTCTAGAGGATGATTAGTAAGTGGCTCAGAGTGAAGTTCCTGCTCTGTGGTGCATTCACCACTGAGCTGTGCTTCTACTCCAGAAGCAGGCAGATGCACCAACAGTAGCTGAACAGGCAACTGTGCAGATGGTAGTCCATTAACTTCTTTTAAGGAGGTTGTACTGAGGTGGGAGTTGGTCTCTTCTTCCAGCTGTCAGGTGATAGAAGGAGAGAAAATGGCCTGAAATTGTGCCAGGGGAGGTGTAGATTGGAGATAAGGGAAAAAAAAAATTATTTGCTGCACAAGTGGTCAGGGATTGGAACAGGCTGCCCAGGAAGATGTTCAAGAAAAGTGTGGCCGTGGCCCCTGGGCACCCAGTTTAATGGCCATGGGGGTGTTGGGTTGACTTGGTGATCTTAGAAGGCTTTTCCAACCAAAACAATTCTGTGATTCTGTTGGTTGATTACCAGACAGACTCCAATGATCAAATAACAAATACTGAACTAATCAGATGAATCCAGGAGCCAGGGTAAGGAGCCAAGGATGAACGCCTTATGAAACCAGGACTCATCCTGGCTGTTAGTTTTCCCCTAGAAGCAGATCTGAAACTGTAGGCTGTAAATATATATAAATAGCACAGAAAATGGTAAAGCAGCACAGCAAACCATTGCTGCACACAGTCATCAGCAGAGCTTAGCAGCATTCACCTTGGTGGCAGCAGAAGTCCAGGTCATGGCACTCTGGGACATGCCTCAGAGGCTGTGGTGGTGTTGGGTTGATCATTGGAACTCGAAGATCTTGGAGGGCTTTTTCCAGCCCAAACAATTCTGTGATTCTAAGCAGCACAGCAAACCATTGCTGCACACAGTCATCAGCAGAGCTTAGCAGCATTCACCTTGGTGGCAGCAAAAGTCCAGGTCGTGACACTCTGGGACATGCCTCAGTGGCCGTGGTGGTGTTGGGTTGATCATTGGAACTCGAAGATCTTGGAGGGCTTTTTCCAGCCCAAACAATTCTGTGATTTTAGGCAGTGAGTTCTTCTCAAAGGGAAGAATCAGACATGGAGCACACAAGGTGATGGCTGTCAGCATGAAAATAAAGAGGAATTGTTTTGGGGACTTTTCCATCTTCCTGAGGAGACCTCCAGGAGCAGTAAAAGAGAAGGCTGATGAATAATTGCCTGCTCCTTTAGGGTAAAGCCATTACCTTTAGCCCTGTAGTTAGTGTTTTAGTCGTGCACACCCATCTCTGCAGAGAGCATCTCCAGTAATTACAGCCTTCCAAGATTACCAGGATCTTCAGGCTGAGGTTTTTTTAGCTCTCTGCCATTATCCCAGAAGAACAGGAGGCCTTTTGTTCTGCGGGGCTGCTGGAGCTGTCACTCAAGACGCCGCTAATTTAGACATTAAGCAGCAAATATTTTATTTCTTGCCATAGACAGTGACACTTTAATTGAATGCACTGCTCCATCTTCCCCTGCCACTCTAAATGGAGCTATTGTTATCCCTGTTTGACAGTGAGCAGCAATGACACATGGGAGCATTTAATTTTAGTCGCCGATGCAGATACTCTTCTGCCTCCTTATTTTAGAGCCTGCAGCAGTGAACCTCCACCCCGCCCCCCCCTGCAAACATTAGTCCAAATTTTGGACTCTTTAAATACAAAATGAGAAACTTTAGCTTTTACTGCCTGTTTATCATCCCACTACGTTTAGCTCAGCTGGGATTGATAGTACATGTGCTATATTTAATGTAAACCCCATCCAAATGATACAGAAATAAATATAGCCAATAGGAGTCCATGCTCAGTGCAAACTATTCCTTGGTAGAAATTATAGCAAGAAGTATTTTGTGGGCTATATTTGAAATATGTTCACATTATCAACTCAAGTTAGACTTTGTAGAATCATAGGTTGGAAATGACCTTTAAGGTCGTCCAGTCCAGCCATTCGCTGACTCTGCCGTGGCCCTCAGCACCACAGCTCTGCCTCTTTCAAACACCTCCAGGGATGGGGATTCAAACACCTCCTTGGGCATCCTGTGCCAGTCTTTGAGAACCCTTTCAGTCAAGAATCATAGAATGGTTTAGGTTGCAAGAGACCTCAAAGATCATCCAGTTCCAGCCCCCCTGTGCAGGGACACCTCCCACTAGATCAGGACGCTCAAGACCTCATCCAGCCTGGCCTTGAACACCTCCAGGGAGGGAGCAGCCACAACCTCCCTGGGCAACCTGTTCCAGTGTCTCATTTCTTCTAATTAGAAGTTTCTTCTAATATCCAACCTAAACCTCCTCTGGTACAACTTGAGGCGATTTCCTGACATTCTATCACTCATTACCTGGGAGAAGAAACCAATCCCACTCGGGTCCAGCTTCATTTCAGGGAGTTGTAGAGAGCAATGAGGTCTCTGCTCAGCCTCCTCTTCTCCACACTAAACACCCTCAGCCCCCTCAGCTGCTCCTCACCAGCCCTGTTCTGCAGACCCTGCACCAGCTTCATTGCCCTTCTCTTGATCTTCTGCAGCCTCTCAATGTCCCTCTTTGAGTGAAGGGCACAAAACTGAACCCAGTACTCAAGGTGAGGCCTAAACAGTACAGGGGCATGATCCCTGCTCTCCTCCTGCTGGCCACACCATTGCTGATTCAGGATGCTGGTGGCCTTATTGGCCACCTGTGCACATGCTGCCTCACCTTCAGCTGGCTTTTCCCCTTTCTCTCTGAGCTTTTAATATAGCTTCACATCTAAAGAAACAACTCAGTGTGATTTTTAGCATCCAATCAAGACTAATTGAGTCATTAAGTACGAATGTTATTGTTGTTAGGATTATTTAATTTAATTTCAGGGGTATTCAATTTAATTTAAAGCTTAACTTGCAGACTGGTAAGATTTACCAGGCCATTTGTCTGAGAGCACACAGAGCTCACCACCTCTTCTGCAGGGGGCTGGGAAAGTGGCTGTGATAACTGAGGGTGCAGAGCAAGAGGGCTGGAACAATGCAAGCAATGTACACTGGATCATAACTGCTGCTGCTGCAAGAGGTCAAGGGGTCCTTGTTAGGTCATCATACTCAAAAGAGCCTTAAATCTGTGCAAGCAGTGCTCAGGTGTTCTCCTGAGTGAAAAGCAGTTGCAGTGACACGGAAGGAGCTGCTTCAGGTTGCCCTGCAAGTGTGGGAGCCACACTCTGCTTGCAGCTGCGGCAGGCTCCTTGTCCTCATGTGTGCTTTCTGCTCTGTCTGTAAAGGATGTCCAGTTTCGTAGAGCCTCCAGATATAGTTAAGAAGTTGTCCTGGGTGGAAAACTATTGGCCTGATGATGCCCTTCTGGCTAAACCAAAAGTGACCAAGTACTGCCTGATCTGTGTGAAGGACAGCTACACGGATTTCCACATAGACTCGGGAGGAGCTTCTGCCTGGTACCACGTGCTGAAGGTGAGAGAGCATCTCTCTGTGCTCTGCCTAGGAATAAACTCAGTGTGGTATGCAAAGACCACCCTACCAGAACCTCCAAAATTCAAGTCTTGGCTTTTTTCTCCACAGTCCTGTTGTACCCAGAGCCTTACCGGCTATAAGTGGGTGAGCTCTCAGTGATCCCCACAGTCTGCTGAGCAGAATTCCATGCCTGGAGTGTGGAAGCTGTCTGTGGATTTTCAGTGATTTAGAATTGTAACCTTTGTTTCATAGAATCATAGAATCAGTCAGGGTTGGAAGGGACCAGGGATGGGGCCTCAATCACCTCCCTGGGCAACCCATTCCAGGCTCTCACCACTCTCATGCTGAAGAACTTCCTCCTCACATCCAGTCTGAATCTACGTTTTGTTTACTGCCTTCTGCATGTAAATCACCTGAGGCCTGAAAGATAGTCCATCCTGCTGTTGCAGAGTAGTGGAACCTGGTGCTGGAAAGCTCCTGCACCATCAGTCTGAGCAGATGGGGTCACCTAGTGATTGAATGGTTGCAGCCATGCTGTGCAAACCTGCATTTTCATACAGTCACAGAATGGTCCAGCTTTGAAGGGACCTTAGAGACCATCCACTCCAACCTGCCCACCATGAGCAGGGACACCTCTCAACTAGACTCAGCTGCTCAAGGCCTTATCCAGCCTGGCCTTGAACACTCCCAGGGAAGAGACGTCCACAACCTCCCTGGGCAGCCTATTCCAGACTGTCACCACTCTCCTACTGAAGAGCTTCTTCCTCAGCACCGGTCTAACCCTGCTCTCCCTCAGCTTCAAACCATTCCCCCATGGCCTGTCTCTAGACACCCTCAGGAAAAGTCCCCCTGCAGTTTTCCTGCAGGATCCCTTCAGCTACTGCAAGGCAACTCTAAAGTCCTCCTGGAGTCTCCCTGCTGAACAACCCCAGCTTCCTCAGCCATTCCTCAGCACTTGGATCATCTTTGTGGTCTCCTCTGGACTCCCAACAGCTCTGTGTACTTCTTGTGCAGAACTGGATGCAGTATTGGGGGTGGGGTCTGAGGAGAGCAGAGTCAAGGGGCAAAAGTTTGATTGAAATAATGTTAGAATACAGAAATGCCATTGATGGATGTTTAAATAAACGTTGGAGGGTGTGTGTCTGTCTGTGCCAGTGCAGCAGTTTGGGCTGGCTGCTTGTTGCTAATTTTGTGTTTTCTAATTCAGGGAGAAAAAATCTTTTATCTCATCAAACCAGCCTCTGCAAACATCTCTCTCTACGAGCGCTGGCAGTCAGCAGCCAACCACAGTGAGATGTTCTTTGCAGACCAAGTGGACAAATGCTACAAGTGCACAGTCAAACAGGGACAGACACTCTTCATCCCATCAGGTGAGCAGCCTGGCCTTGAACACCTCCAGGGAGGGAGCAGCCACAGCCTCCCTGGGCAATTTGTGACAGTGTCTCACCACCCTCACTGCAAAGAACTTTCTCCTGACATCCAGTTTCAATCTCCCCTCTGCCAGTTTAAACCCATTCCCCTCAACCTGTCATTACAAGACCTTGTGAATAGTCCCTCCCCAGCCCTCCTGTAGGCCACTTTCAGATACTGGAAGGCCACTCCAAGATCCCTTCAAAGCCTTCTCTTGGCTGCAGAGCCCAAACTCTTGTAGCCTGTCCTCATAGCAGAGCTGCTGCAGCCCTCTGAACATCTTTGTGGCCCTTCTCTGGACTGGCTTCAACAGTTCCATGTCATTCTTGTGTTGGAGACAGAACTGCACACAGTACTTCAGGTGGGGTCTAAGGAGAGCAGAGTAAGGGCTCACAGATTTCAGTTTTCTCAGTTCCTGAGAGGATTTTTTTTTAAGGACAAGGAGTTGATCCTTGTTTTAAGTGAACAGATTTTTTTCTCCTGTCCCTGTCCCTCGCCTTCCTGTCACCACAAACAAGTATATCCTTGTTTTCCTTGCTGTTTCCAGCACTCCTTGTTACCTGCTGGAACTAATCTCACTGGGCCAGAGATTTTATCTGAATCTGTGTACCTTTAAATAACACACTGCCCACTTGACCTGTAGCCTGAGCTGAGGCTTCCAGGCAGTGTGGCTGAGTAGCAGCACTGGTACCTGTGTTCTGGAGACAGCACCCAGCAGTGCCCCTTCTCTCTCTGGGGCACACAAAGTTTAGACACTTGAATTTTACTTTGGCTATAAAATGTGGGAAGTGGGTATTGCTCTCCTGCCCATGTGTGGAGCAGATGGTGGAATAAACACCCAGCAAGTTAGAAAGATTTCTCTAATCTGGGGAGATTTCTTTTGTGTGGCAGTAGATGTTTGGCAAACAGGTGTCCCTGACACTGCAATAAAGTCAGTGGCAGGAGCTGTCCCAGATTTTTATGCTGATGGGACAGCAGCTGCCATTGTGGCACTGCTGCTGCTTGTCACAGCAGCAAGGAAATGTGAGCGTGAGCTGTGTGTGCCCTTTCACTGCCTGCCACCTGGAAGGCAGTCCTGGGAGTCAAAGGCGTGTGGCACCTTTCTGGGCTGGGCCTTTTTCATGCAAAGCAGACAAGGGGCCAGATGCAGCTTTGTTCAAAACTGATGCAGTCCAGGGGCTGAAAGGCTGCATTGGTACCTAGGAAGATGCTAAGTGAAGTATAAAGATCACAGCTTAATAACAGCCTCGTTATTGTCCTTCCTGCTTTGAACCTCAGCACTCTTCTCTCTCTCTTTTAGGTTGGATTTATGCAACTCTCACACCTGTAGACTGCCTGGCCTTTGCAGGACATTTTCTACACAGCCTAAGTGTTGAAATGCAGATGAGGTAGGTCTGTCTTTAAAATGCAAAGTTAGGTAGAGGCTCAGTTTGTAATAAATTGGCCATCCCCTCCCCCAGCGACTGCCCTACATCTGCACTAACACTGATGTAGCTCCACTAGGCAGTTTTGGGAACTGTAGCCACATGTGTCCTTTCTGTCTCTGCTGAGCTGTCCTGAGCTGTCCTTACACCTATTGCATAGCCCATGGAGGGATGTGTCATGTGCTTGGACTGATGTGACCAAGTCCTGAAGGAAGAACTGTTAAAGCTGTCAGGTTTACCCTGGAACATCCCAGTGACCTTCTGGATAGGCCCCCAGCTGCCCAGCAGAGCTCTTTGCCCAGTGTAAGGCAATACAAGTAGTTCTTTACTGGTGCTGGACAAATAACCATAGAAACATGGAATTGTTTTGGTTGGAAAAGCCCTTTAAGTTCAGAAATTCCAACCATTCTCTAACTCTACCAAGTTTGGGGCTAGACCATGGCCCTCAGCACCACATCTCACACAATCACAGAATGGTAGGGTTTGGAAGGGACCTCCAGAGATCATTGGGTCCAACCACCCTGTCAAAGCAGGGTCACCCAGGGCAGGTCACACAGGAACACATCCAGAAGGAGACTCCACAATGGACAGCCTGCTCCAGGGCTCCAGCAAAGAAGATTCTCCTCATGTTGAGGTGGAACATCTTGCATTCTAGCTTCTATCCATTATTCCATGTCCTATCACTGGGTGCCACTGAAAAGAGCCTGGCACCTTCCTCTTGACACCCACTCCTCAGATATTCATAGACATTGATCAGATGCCCTCCCAGCCTTCTCCTCTCCAGACCAAACAGCCCCAGGGCTCTCAGCCTTTCTCCATAGCAGAGATGTTCAAGTCCACCAGTCATCCTCACAGCTCTCTGTTGGTCTCTCTCCAGCAGATCTCTGTCTCTTTTGAACTGGGGAGCCCAAAACTGGACACAGCGTTCCAGGTGTGGTCTCCTCAAAGCAGCATAGAGGGGCAGGCAGGAGAACCTTCCTAGAGCTGCTGGACACACTCTTACCATTGGTCCTTTTGGCCACAAGGGCACATTGCTGTCCCAACAAGGGCACATTGCTGCCCCAGCAAGGGCACATTGCTGTCCCATGTCTCTGTCTCTTTGAAACACCTTCAGGGACAGAGATTCCACCACCTCTCTGGGGGGCCTTTTCCAGCGTTTGAGAAGCCTCACCCTGGGAAGCAGCACAATGAAACTCTCACCTCTGTATTACAGTTCCTTACCAGTGTTATTTTGGTGCTTTGCTTTGGTCTGGTGCCAGGACACGTGGCAGCAGCACAAAGAAACGGAGCTCTGCAAAATCAGCCTCAGACATTTGGGAGCAGTGCTTGTCACTGAGCTACATCCTCCTGACCTGCTGAGCTTTGAGCTGCTGTGGCTTTTGTGTTGCAGGGCGTATGAAGTGGAGAGACGATTGAAAATTGTCAGTCTGACCCAGTTCCCAAACTTTGAAACCGCTTGTTGGTACATGGGGAAGCATCTGCTGGAGACATTCAAAGGTGAGGCTGCAGGGCTTGCCCCCTCTGGGGCCCTGAACGGAGTTACTCTTTGTTTCTGCTGGTGTGTCACTAAGGACAGGTGGCCAAAATGTATCCTCTTAGGGTTTGAAAACTACTTTTTACCTACCAGCAAAAGATGCTGGTCCAGTCCAGCTCTCCCCTTAATATCCTGACTTAAGTGTCCCTCTCACCTCAGGGTGAGAATGTCAGGGGAGGTTCCATCTTCTTTATACAGTGTGTTTAAGTTGTCTCAGAGGCAAATAGTATCTGAAGGTTTTAAACATTGCCTGTAAGGCCTGGATCCATTCCCTGCTTTAAACTAAAGAGGTGCACGTTCTGTCAGCTCGAGGGGAGGAGCAGCACTTCCTCCTGCTCAGATTCTGCTGATCCCAGTCGAAGTGCATGGGCAGGCTGCATGTACTTAAGGCTACGGGAACGTCAGACATGGCCTGCAGGAACCCTGAGAATTAAAGCAAAGGTTTCTTTGAAATTCAGAATCTTCCCAATGAGAGAGATCCCTTCAGAGCTGACACCAACGTCCACCCGTGTCTGTACTTCACAAGCTGGGGCTCAACTCGCCCTTTGCCTCCATTTCTCTTGCTACAGAGCATGTCTAGAGACACCCAGCAGGTCCCTTTAGAATGAGAAACATATTTGTCATTCATCAACAAGGTGTCCCCTGGGAGACTCAGTGTGACCAACTCAACACACATTGCAAGCTTGCAGAAGTGGAATGCTTTGCCCAATATCACCTTGGTTCCCACATTTTGGTGCTTGCCTTTTCAGCCAGCAGCAGTGAACTGCTGACCGTGCCTTTTTATTCCCACAGCCTAGGATGTATCAACACAGATGCTAGACTGAGTGATGGGACCATGAAAGGAACCAGAAGGATTGCCAGTGTAGACAGAACTTGCAGGAGCACAGTGCAGGAAGGCTGAATTGGGTTTATGACACAGTGAATACACTCCTGGTTCCCATCAAGTTACAATAGGGAGGCGCTGGTGGTGATCAGCTTCCAAAGAGCTAACTCTCACACTTAAACCTTTCCAAATTAAGCCACTTTAGCTGTCAGTGTTTCAATGGCATCGATTTTCGTTTCCTCTGCTTAGGTCTGCATAAAGCTGGGCAACAACCTCCTGCTCATTTACTCCAAGGAGCAAAAATTCTTAATGGTGCTTTCAGGTCATGGACTAAAAAACAGGTAGGAGAAGCAGCTTGTTGTAATATGATGAGTTTGTTGGGTTTGCCAGTCACTGGAACAGAGAGCACAACAATAAACAACTGCACAGCAAAGCAGCTCATTCTGACATGCCCAAGAGAAGGAAGTGGGAGAGCGTGGAAGGAGAGCCAGAGCTGGGATTGCATAGTGCCACATCAGGAGCCAGCAGATAAAAGGTACCACCAGAGCTGTAAAGAAGTCTCTTCTGCACGGGGCCAAAAGGCTACTGAGTGAATGTTCTCCCTGGCTCTGAGCATTTTCCCCTGCCAAATCAATTAGGCAGAGGTTGTGCAGGTGAGTGAGGCCTTGAGCAATGCCTGCGCTTCTGTGGGTACAAGGTTCCTGCAAATCCTCACCTTAACTGAGCCAGGAAATGCATATTGATGGGAAAGAAGGTTTAAAGGGCTTTGCAGCCTGAATTCACTTTGGCAGTCTTACTCTTGTGTGTGTTGCTCTTAAAGCTGTGGGGAATGAGCTGCAGGAGAAAGGCCATTCACTCACTGAGCGTGGGGAGGGCAGCTGGCAGCCTGAGGATTTTCAGGCAGCTGAGTGCAAGGTGTTGCACACAGTTAGGTCACACAAGAGGCTGTCTCTGAAATGTAGTTGGGCTGCTCCCTGCTGCAAACCACCACTGCTTGAGCCTGGACACAGAATTGCTGCTGGATTCCTGCAGCAGGAGGTAGTGTTGTGGAAGCTCTGTGTCACCTTGGTTATGTTTGCACTTGCCATGCAGGTGAGGAGTAGAGGCTCTGAGGAAGTCAGGCTGGGTTGGCACCTAGGTAAAGCTGAACATTGAATATTCTGGCATAGCATGTGAGTGTAAATGTTGTTAGTCCTGCCAGGGAGCTGCCAAACCACTGCTCACAAGGTGTGTGCTGAAGACAGCAGCCTCAGCCAGTCTCTCCTGGCAGATGTAGAAAAGGTCTTTCTCTGAGGATCTCCTGAGAGGGGGTGGGCCAAGGGATGTGACAGTTGTGAAAGTGCAGTGATATCCAGAGAAGCCTGCTGACACTGTTCTTCTCTCAGGACAGCTCTTTCCAGTAACACACAGAAGGGGGGTGGGGGGAAAAAAAGTCCATTTTGAACTTTTTTTGCTGTTTGACTGATGCAGGCAGTGTTGATTTCAGTCCCCAGAGGGCATGTGGCTGGGTCACTTCTTGCAGCTTGGGGATCCTTGTGAAAACAAAACCATGCCCAGAAACAGCAGCCTGGCTTTGTTGTGTTTTAGGCTTTAGCAGAGCATGAAGATGAACTGCCAGAAAACTTCAAACCAGCACAACTTATCAAGGACCTTGCCAAAGAAATAAGATTAAGTGAGGTTTGTGCTCTTTTGCTGATGTTAATGCTGTGGGGTGGCCTTTTAACAACCTAGGCTATAAAATGGGTGACTTGAGGAATCTTTTTTTTTCTCACTCTCTTCATTAAAAGAATTCAGGTGAGCTTTTGCAGTAGAGGAACTGCTCAGGACTGTTGTCTGGGGCTGACTCATCACATTTCTGCACTCCTGTTAGCTTTTCCCTCAGCTTTACACTGTCTGCCTGTCCTACATCCTCTCTCCTCCACCTCCTCTGAGCTGGACTGGCAACATTCCTCTCTCCATCCTTTTTTCCTCTTCCACTTCAGTCACTCCCTATCCCAAAATACACTGCTGCCACCCCTGTGATCATGCTCCGTGGGGAGTTCATCCTTTTCCTCATCTCTTGTCTATGACATTGGCTGAGCTTGAGACTGTTTTCCTGCGCATTGTCCCAACAGGAAGCCTTGCTCTTGGCTGCCTTCTAAGCAGAGCTAATATAGCAAATGCAAAAATAACAACCTTCCCCCCCTGCTAAAAAAAAAAACCAAACCAACAACCAAACACCCACCCCAGGAAATGAAATCCAAAGCAACAACAACAGAACAAACACAAAAGCAAACAGAGGTTGCTTGGAGGTACCAGCCCTTGAGGCTGGCATCACACCACTTTCAGGGGAGCTGTGTGGCAGTGCAGGGTGACAATGACTGCTTCAGCTGCTTTCAGAAGGCTTTGTGGTACATCCCACTCCCATCCTAACGACATCCAAAGGCTTCAACATTGAGATCCATCTTGCCTCTTTACCCTCTTTGATGTACTATCTAAGTTTTCTGACTGTCAAGCAGAACATCATTCCTCTTTTAATTAATCAGGCAGCGTACATTTTAATTGGGCAGCTATTTTACTGCTTGCTTTATTCCTGAGGGCAGGGAAAAGGATTCTGCTACATTTATCACATCTGAATTAATTGGAAGTGGTTCGTGCTGAGGGCTGAGCAGCATCCTAAACACTTTTATGTAGCTGTTTGTGTGGGCAGTCCACCTAACAGCCCTGCCTGATGACACAGCTTGCTGAAAGGTACATCCCTCGTGAAGCCACTGGAGTTTCTCCAGGCCAAACCTGTGCTTGGGGGTGGGAATTAGTGGTGAGCAGAGCGTTGCTGTGGCATGGGGTGCGGTTTCCATTGCCTGGACAGCCTGGCCTGGGAGTGCAGTTACCCCTTTACAGAAGGGAGAAGCCCTGGGGTTTGCATCCTTGAGGCAGGGAGGGTGCAGTGGATGTCTGGTGGGGAACAGGCAGTCTGAGTGCCTTCCCATTTTGCCCTGAACTACAGAATGCTTCAAAAGCCAGCAAAGCAGACACGAGTGCCAACACCACCGCCGAGGAGATGTGTCCTGTGGAGAAGGAGGAGCCTCCATCACCTCTCCAAGTGACGCCTCCGCCCCCGCCTGTAGAAAAGCTCCCGAAAAAAAAGACTCCCAAAACTGTGAAAACCCCCAAGCAACTCAAGCCATCCAAAACCCCCAAACCTCCCAAGCCACCCAAACCCCCTAAGCCTCCCAAAACACCAAAAGTTAAGGGAGAAGGCAAAAAGAAGGGAAAGAAGGCAAAAGAGAGTCCGCCGCCAGCCATCCCCAACCTTGACCTGCTGGAGGCACACACCAAGGAGGCTCTGACAAAGATCGAGACACCAAAGAAGGGGAAGGTAAGGTCACGTTTTAACCTCTCCATCTTCTCATGCCTCAAGAGGGAAAAACTCACTCCTTAGGTCTCATGGATAAAATAATGCAAGCAGCAGAGTGTGAAGGCTTCCTGCACTGAAGCAAACGCAAGTCCTGTAGCCGCTTACTGCCCTTTCCTTAGCTGACTCTGGGATTTGATTTGACTCTCTGCTGGGTTCTTCGTTTGCTGTGGAGCCCCCAAGAAACCTGCCCATCCAAACCAAGGCTGACAAACTACTGCCCAGACTGAGGCAAGATGCAGATTAAAAGATGTTTTTCAGTGGATTACTTTTTCCCCCTTGAAGTGTTCTCTCTGTTGTGCGAGAGGATTCTGACACTTTACTTTGTGCTGCTAAGACCTCACCTGCTGTGTTGCATCCAGCTCTGGAGCCCTCAATATAGGAAGGACATGGACCTGATGGCATGGGTCCAGAGAAGGCCATGAAAGTGATCAGGGAGTTGGAGCAGCTCTTCTGTGAGGACAGGTTGAGGAGCTGAAGTTGTTCACCCTAGAGAAGACAAAACAGAAGGGAAGACCTTAGAGCAGCCTGCTAGTAACTGAAGTGGACTACAAGAAGGAAGGAGAGAGACTGTTTGCAAAGACCTGCAGTGACAGAATGAGGGGCAAGGGCTTCAAACTAGAGCAGAGCAGGCTTAGATTGGACGTTGGGAACAAGTTCTGCACCATGAGGCTAGAGGAACACTGCAACAGGTTGCCCAGGGAGGTGGTTGGGGCCACGTTCCTGGAGATGCTCGATGTGAGGCCAGACAGGGCTCCGGGCAGCCTGATCCAGTTGAGGATGTCCCTGCTGACTGAGAGGAGGTTGAGCTAGGTGACCTTTGGAGGCCCCTTCCAACACAAACCACTCTGATTCTTTGTGACTGTATTCTTAGTTCAACTGTTGTAAGCACTCAAGTACATTTTCCTAGCCAGTTATCAAGGAACTCATCTCTAAAGCATATTATTTGCATGAGAATTTGATCCAGAGTGAGTGATTGAAGAGAAAACATTAGTGCGAGGATAAAACAATAGTCTGAAACTTGTCCTACCTGCATGCCCAGGCAGAACAAGTTTAGTTTTAATGCCCTTTAATTCAAGGTGGATTTTGCTGCTGACCCTGGTAGGGGCCAGGGTTTACTAAGAAGTGTCCCCAAGACTGTTCTAAATTCGTCCAAATCTCCTAGTAGTGTGCTTGCACTTTGTGAGCAACAGGCAGGGAGATGAGGGTGACTTCACTGTGCCCTTCTATGTTGGTATATCAAGGAGCAATGTGCTTAGCCTTCTGCATTCTCTGAAGCAGCAAGATTTGAATGGCTCTGATATTTGGGTAAAAAAAAAAAAGAAAAAAAAAAAAAGAATGAAGCAGGAGATTTTACAAAGCTATATCATGGTATAATCCAGCATGCCAGCACTCCTTCCTCATTAAGAGTACATGCTGACTTTTTCCCCAGGCTGCAAAGAATGTTTTAAGTGTTCCCAATAAGGAAGCTGCTGGGAAGCAGAATGAGGTGGAGAAATTTGAAGTTCGAGAGCAAAATAAAAGCAAAACGGAAGCCAAGTGGAAGTACAAGGTAAAGCCTCCTGCTAAACTCTGCTGCTGGCTCTGCCACCTCCTGTTAAGGCAAGGCTGGGGAAATGTTTCTAGGTCCATCTGAGCAGACAGCACCAAATTCTAGTTCCCCTTTGAGCAGAAGGTAATGAAGTAGCCACTGGTGAAGGAGGGGCGAGGAGGATTCTTCAGAAGCATGTGGGGAGTTAACCATCTTCATCCTCAGTGAGGCCAGTCAGAGTGCCCCTTGCAGGGACAGGTTTCAGCCCTAATCTCTTTTTAGGACTCTCACTTTAGAGTGCTACTTTAGAGTACTTTCCAGAGTACTAATAACTAATGATGGCTTAGAAAATATCTGAGTGATGAGAAACTTGCCTTCCTGGAGGGCTAATGTAGGGTGAGTGAAATTCCTTCACAGAATAATTATTGCATTTTTTTGCTCCAAGTACCATTGAAAGCAAGGTGACATCAGGCTTTGTCACAGAAACAGCTGGCTGAATGTTGACTGCTTTGTGAACTTCTAAACTCCATCCCTGCAGAGAGATGTGGTGCTGAGGGATGTGCTTTAGTACCAGACTTGGTAGAGTTAGAGATATTGTGTCCAGTTCTGGGCCACTCAGTTCAAGAAGGACCTCAGGGAAGGCTTGAGAGAGTCCAGCTCAGAGCCACCAAAGTGCTGCAGGCAGTGGAACATCTCCCTGTGAGGCCAGGCTGAGGGAGCTGAGGCTTGAAGCTTGGAGCCTGAGGGCTGCCCTCATTGCTGTGATAAAGATACGCAGAGCAGTGTTAGTGTGGAGCCAGGCTCTGCTCAGGAATGTCCCAGGACAGGACAAGGGGCACTGGAGGCAAGCTGGAGCAGAGGAGGTGCCACAAGAACAGGAGGGAAAACTTTTTCCCTGTGATGGAGCTGGGGCCCTGAAGTAGGCTGCTCAGAGAGGTTGTGGAGTCTCCTTCTCTGGAGACTTTCAAAATGTGCCTGGATGTGTTCCTGTGTGCCCTGCCCTGGGTGGTCCTGCTGTGGCAGGGGAGTTGAACTGGATGATCTTTCGAGGTCCCTTTCAACCCCTAATGTTGTGTGGTTCTGTGAATGGTTGGACTCTGATCTCAAAACTCTTTTCCACCTGAAATGGGTCTGTGATTCTATGGTTCTGTAATGGTAAAGGTGCAAACAGATCCTCCAGACCACCCCAAAGGTTGATGCATTTCCACGTGGGGAGGCTGCTGAGCATCATGAACCGTTGAGACATCTGCATTGGTTGTGTTAAAAAGGTCATGGGTAACGTGATTGGATCTGTGAGCACCACTGCCAGCACAGCTTAGGGGGAGAGTATTAAGGTGATACTGAAAAACAATCCAAGTTTTCCATTGCACTGAAGGGCTTTGGCAGTTCAGGCTCCTCTGAAGGTGTGGAGGCAGCATGGGGAGCCTAGGAAGAAGTCGTGGTTGTGTTTGGGGGGTGGCAGGCAGTGTCCTTGGGAACTGTCCTCAGCCACAGCAGCGCAGTGCTGATGAGCAGTGTGCTTAGCCTGGGCTCAGAGGCTGTGTTTAGCATCCTCCCTCAGCCTGCCCCCACTGAAGAGAGCCAGGTGTAAGTGTTCCATCATGCTTGTGGAGGGCACTGCTTCAACAGGCACTGAAGTGCTTCTGGAGTGGAGCAAGTCCCTCAGCTGAAACCCAGGTGAGGCTGTGGAGGACTGCTCACCGTGTGTGGGGGAAGGGATTTCTGTCTGTACAGGGATCAGAGGATTCCCTGAGCTTACCTAGGAGTCTGAAATGTCAACAGCTCATTTAACTCATCTCACCTTTTTGTTCTGGGTCTTTCTGCCTTTCAGAACAGTAAACCTGACTCGCTTCTAAAAATGGAAGAGGAGCACAAATCAGAAAAGACACCTCTGTCAGGAAACAAGGACAACAAGTTTACCTTCTCCTTCTCTAACAAGAAGTTGCTTGGGTAAGTGAAAAAGTTACGACAATAGACACCAATTGCAAAAGCAGCTAAAGAAGTCATTACTTATGGGGTTTTACACAGGAAGGTGAGAATCTGCCCTCTGGTCAGGGTAGAAAACAGGCTTAGGCAAAAACTTGGTTCTCTCCAAAACTTCACTTCCCCTAGAACTGAGCTTAACTTGTCAGAACAGCAAAGACTTGTTGAGGCTGGTGGTTTGCTTGGGAGCCTGCAGCATTTGGGCAGTGTCTTGTGCTCTAGTGCTTTAGAGTTCATAGATTCATAGAAGCACAAAACAGCTTGAGGTGGAAGGGACCTCAGAGATCATCCAGTTCCAACCTCCCTACCATGGGCAGGGACACCTCCCACTAGCACAGATTGCTCAAGGCCTTATCCAACCTGGACTTGAACAACTCCAGAGAGGGAGCATCCACAACCTCCCTGGGCAACCTCTGCCAGTGTCTCCTTGCTCTCACTGTCAAGAATTTCTTCCTCATCTCTGGTCTCAATCTCTCCTCTACCAGCTCAAAGTCATTGTCCCTCATCCTGTCACTCCCAGCATTGTCAAAAGTCCCTCCCCAGCTCTCCTGCAGCCTCCTCAGGTGCTGAAAGGCTACTCTAAGGTCTCCCTGAAGTCTTTTCTTCTCCAGGCTGAACAGCCCCAACTCTCCCTCCCGTGTAGGGGAGGTTCTACATCCCTCTGATCATCTTTGTGGCCTCCTCTGGACCTCTCCAGCAGTTTCATGTCCTTCTTGTGCTGGAACCATCCCAGGTTAGGCTGTTTGGGGCTGACTGCAAGGGGCTGGACCAGATGACTTTGAAAGGTGCCTTCCAGCCCAAACCAGTCTGTGATTCAGTGTCAGGTTATGTTCATTGCTGTGGCCCCAGTGTTGCACCTGCCAGAGCTCTGCATGCAGATGGTGATTGTCTTCCTCTCTGTCAGGCTGTCTCCTAGTCAGTGCTGTTACTGATCTGTAATTGTCAACTCTTTTTTTTTCAGGTCAAAGGGGGTCAAGCCCCAGCTGAACACCAGTGTCTTTGGCTCACTGCAGAATTTTAAAGAAGACAAGGCCAAACCTGTTCGTGATGAGTATGAGTATGTGTCAGATGATGGAGAGCTGAAAATCGATGAGTTTCCCATCAGGAGGAAGAAGAACACCACGAAAAGAGAACTGCCCTGTAAGGACAATTCCTGATTGGTCTGTACCCTGCACAGTCTGAGATCACAGAAACACCTAGGTTGGCAAAGGTCCTCAGGATCACCAAGTCCAACCTATAACCCTACCCTACAAGATTCACCTTAAACCATATCCCACCATATCCAAACCACCCTTAAACACATCCAAGGGTTGGTGGCTCAACCAGTGTCGGTTGTCCCAAAGTAGGCTTTACAATCTGTGACTTCTGATACTACCCTTAAACACATCCAAGGGTTGGTGGCTCAACCAGTGTTGATTGCCCCAAAGTAAGCTTTACAATCTGTGACTTCTGATACCACCCTTAAACACATCCAAGGGTTGGTGGCTCAACCAATGTTGGTTGTCCCAAAGTAGGCTTTACGACCTGTAACTGCTGATACAGAAAGCCACATCTTAACTGCCAGTTCAAGGGAAGTGCTTTGGAGAGAAAGGAGTCCTGACTTTGTTTTCCCTCCTTCTTGTTTCAGTTTTAACAGATAAAAAAGAGAGCCTGCAGCACGCTCCTGTGAAGAAGCCAAAAGTGGAGTCAGTGTCCTACAAGGTAGGGTTGGTGCTGCACCTGGAACGCGGTGTGGGGCCCTGCTGCAATGGCACAGCCTCCTTACAGGCTCTTGCCACATCCTTCTCTTCACTCTGCAGTGCCAGTTCTTCCCAGAATAGTGGCACCAGAATCTGCCAGCACTAAGCATAATTTGGTGCTGTGGCTGGAGCTGCTCATACCTGATCAGGGCTGATGGACATCGTGTGTGGTGCCTGTGACAGCTGCACAGCACAAGACAAGTGTCCTATCACTTGTTATTAAGGAGAAGACACCACCAACCACCTCACTCTCATCTCCTTTCAGGGAGCTGTGGAGAGCAATGAGGTCTCCCCTCAGTCTCCTCCAAACTAAACAACCCCAGCTGCTGTTCTCCAGCTCTGTTCTCCAGACCCTTCCCCAGCTTCGTTGTCCTTCTCTGGACCTGCTCCAGCTCCTCAATTTTCTTCTTGTAGAAAGGACTCCAAAACTGAACCAGATAGTCAAGATGTGCCCAGTGCTGACTACAGGAGGGAGTTCATTCTGTGTCAGCAATTGCAGCTCATTGCTGGAGAGAAATATAATCAAGTGACATCAAAATGCAAGGTCTTGCCCAACTGTAGTTAATTCAAATTCCTGCTACAGTCTGGATAAATCAGGAGAAGCAAAATAGCTTCTTAACTATTGCAGGTGACTGAAGTGGCTAAGAACTAAGGAATCCCTTTGAAGCATCCTGCTTTGGCTCAGGGATGTCCAAGTGCAGACCTCCTGGCCTGAGTTAGTAGTTGATGTCTGGAGAGCAGTGCATGGAGAAGAGGACACAGGATGCTGGTGTCTCTTTGGCTTAGGGAGAGAGACACTTCCTGGAGAGGACAGTGCCTGGCAGTGTAAGCAATGGGGGCTGGGACTTTGGAGGCCTGGCAGTAGAGCAGGAACAGGGAGAAAGTTGTTTACAGTCCAGTCTGCAGTGCATAAAGGTCCCATCTCCAGACAGGTGGCTGGATGCCACTGCTTGGGTGTCCATCCTGTTCCACTACCAGATCTGCCTGTTCTCATGCAGCAGGGGTGGCAGAGATGGATCTGACCCCGTGCCCGACCTGGCTGTGTTAACAGGCTTGCAAGAGGGACATGTGTGCCCTCGTGCATGTCTGAGCCACAGCCTGGCTGCTTTTGTTGCCTGGGTCTCCAAATGAGGAGCAAAGGCTGAGAAGGCAGCACAGCACCTGGAAACAGCACTGTTACGGGCCCTGTGTGCAGGATCAGATCTCTGAGCTGGTTCTGCAGGGCTGGAAGGGGAGAGCAAAGGCCAGCAGGCTGCAAGGGGGCTGACTGCCGCCGTGCCTGGGCTGCACTGTGTGTTCATGAAAGCCAAGCACCAGTGCTAGCCCTGTGTCTTTGCCTGCAGGAGGAGCAGCAGGCTGCAGCAGTCACTGCACTGCTCTTGTTGGCTGCCCCAGGCCCTGTCGAGCCTTTCCCTTGTCGTTGCAGAGCGATGACTCCTCCGATGAAGATCTGCTTCACATCGACACGGAGGCCAAGCCAGGGCGCAACTCCAAAGTAAAGAAGGAGAGTGGAAGCTCAGCAGGAATTCTTGACCTTTTGCAGGCAAGCAAGGAAGTTGGGGGTTTAGAGTATAACACCAACAGGTATGCACCAAGGGATGCTTTTTCCTCTTCTCCATCAAGTGGCTTTGCTTTCCTGTGTTGGGGCAGGGTGGGGTGGGAGTGGGGTCAGAATGAATTCTGCAGCTCAGGAGCTGCTTTTTTTCTCCAGAAGGCAAATTCCTTCTTTACCCTGTGACCTGAAAGCAGAGGTGGGAAAGATTTTGGTGGCATCATCTCAACAAATGGAGGCATTTCACACCTGAAAATGCAGAGCATCCACTTTGGCAATACTACTGTGATGGATGAATCATTCAGAAGGAAGAGAGAGCTCACTGAATGCAGCCTGAGGGCACGAGAAATGGTTTCTGATGTAGTAATAATGTAAGGAAGTCATGACAATGACCAGCACTCCTTCCATAAGGCACTGAGAGGGGCAGGGCTCAGAATGGTTGGAAGATGAAAACAGGAAGCCATCTACCCTACCCTTGGTCATTGTTCTTCTCCCCACTGAAACACAGGCCTTGGCAAAACTCAAACTCTTTCCTGGATGCTTCCATACCTAAAGTGGAAGTCCTTTCCTGGGCTCACCTTGCTTTTGTATCACAGAATTAGCTTAGCTTGGAAGGGACCTCAGAGATCATCTAGTCCAACACCCTCCCCATGGGCAGGACACCTCTCAACTAGACTCATTTCTGTGCCCAGCCAGAGCATGGAGCAGCCTCAGCTAAGGAGGTACAACCTTAGCCTGTCTGTGCTGAACTGGATGTGTTCCTGTCACCTTTGTGGCTGTTTGCCAATGGCCACCTGCTCTGGAAGGTGCCTTCAGGGAAAGGATGTTCTTGTTGAGACTGGGTGCCTAACACAAGCCCTGTGAAAGCCCCAGCGCATAGCCTGAGGGATGCATTCTGCTCTCCTCCCCCACAAAGATACTGTTAGCAACAGCAAGCTGCTCTGGGACACCAAGGCCCCAAAGCATAAACAAAAGCCAAGGACCAGCTGCAGAGAGCTCTGTGTGCTTGGGGCAAAGCCACTTGTGCCATACAGCCCTACAGATGGCTTCTTCCTCGGGTACCCACTCAGTTGAGGTGCCTTTCCCTCACCCAATTCCAACCCCCCACCATAGGCAGAGACACCTCCCACTAGAACAGGTTGCTCAAAGCCTCATCTGACCCATCCTTGAACACCCCCAGGGAGGGAGCAGCCACAACCTCCCTGGGCAACCTGTGCCAGTGTCTCACCACCCTCACTGGAAAGAACTTCCTCCTAACATCCCGTTTCAGTCTCCCCTCTGCCAGTTTAAACCCATTACTCCTCATCCTGTCCTTACAAGACCTTGTGAATAGTCCCTCCCCAGCCCTCCTGTAGTCTTCTTTCAGATATTGGAAGGCCACTGCAAGGTGTCCTTGAAGCCTTCTGTTCTCCAGGCTGTAGTGCCCCAACTGTCTCAGCCTGTCCTCATAGCAGAGCTGCTGCAGCCCTTTGAGCATCTTCATGGCCCTCCTCTGGACTGGCTCAAATAGTTCCATGTCCTTCTTGTGTTGGGCCCTCCAGAACTGCACACAGCTGCAGGAGGCACAACCAGTCTGCCACTGTGCCCTCTCCTCTGCTCACCCACAACCTCAACTTTCAGCTTAAGGAGAGCAAAGCAGAGCTGCCAGGGGCTGCCATGGGCTGGAAGAGCTCTCAGCAGCCAGCTGTTAGGAAGGGAGCACGGAGAGGGAGGGCGAGGTGGGCAGAAGCACTTTGGCTGTTTTGCTTCTGCTCCTTTACAGTCCATGGCTGTAACTCACAGATAGTTTACTTTCAGAAATGCTTATTTTAAATCATTGCTGAAGCTTCAGAAAGGGGATATGGCATTCCCAAGCTGAAAAATTGCTTCCTGATCCTTCTTGATTTTCTTTTTCTTCTTTTTTTGTGTCTTAGAAAGCTAAAATTCTTCTAATGGAAGCAGAGCCAAGCACATGCCCTAATGAGAAACACTTTACCCCATGTGCAGCTCTGTCTCTTGGAGACATTTCACCCACCCTCCCCAGTTAGGCTGTGGTTGGACTCTCAGAGCCACTGGTTTTGATCATACTCCACAATTTATTTGTTGAAGCTCGTGTTGCTTAAGGCAGTTCCTCTCAGATTTGCCCGTTTGTGGTCAGTGCTTGATGGTCTGTTTGCAGTGTTTTGAGAGTCCAGTCTGTGCAGAAACAGTCTGAGGGTGTGTATGTGTGTGTGTGAGTGAGTGTGGGTATGTAGAAACTGGAAAGAAAATCTGATAATTTCCTAGAGGTGGTGCAAAGTTTGCCTCAGACAGGGAGCAGGCTCAGGCAGCTGGCATGATGATGAAGGGATGAAAAGCTCTCCTCCCTAAAGAAGTTTGTCAGTGCTCTGCTATCTCCCAACACCGCTCTTACCTCGCTGCCAGGATTAGTTATAAATGCAATTAGTGCCCAGCAGCTCCCACTATGCCTTGTGCATTGCTCTGTCTGGAGTCCTGTAATGGTTTCAAGTGGATTAAATGAAGGTGAAGTAAGAGAAAGCAATGTGGCACTGCTGATTGACTTGGAAAATGCTGTGTCAGGGGCTTCCACTGCAGCACTGCCAACAAATTCTTACTACAGACAGGTTTTATTGCATTTCATTATTTGGCCAAACTTCCAAGTTCTGGAAATATTTGCTGATGTGTTCTGCCTGCTGCAGAATTAATGTCTGGTGTTCTGTGATGTCGTCTTCTACGTTCTTCTGTGCCATATAGTAGTAGATCATAGAGGGATGAGAGATCATAGAATGATTTAAGTTGGAAGGGACCTCAAAGCTCATCCAGCTCCAACCCCCCCTGTGCCATAGGCAGGGATACCTCCCACTAGAACAGGTTGCTCAAGGCCTCATCCAACCTGGCCTTGAACACCTCCAGGAGGGAGCAGCCACAACCTCCCTGGGCAACCTATGGTACCAGGTTGCTCTTCCAGCAGATCCTGGAGTGGTGGCAACCCCCAATGTGAACTGTGCCTTGTAATCATGAGCTTCCTTCCACAGGATCACAGAATGGTTTGGGTTGGAAGGGACCTCCAAAGCTCATCCAGCTGCTCAGAGGGCATGAGCCAGGAAATCTCTGGCAGTACCACTGTGTGGTGAAAGGAGTCAGGGGCTTCTGTCTTTCTGGAAGCTGTTCTGGAGCCCCTATTACAGGAAAGATCTGGAGGTGCTGGAACATGTCCAGAGAAGGGCCATGAAGGATGATCAGGGGGCTGGAGCTGCTATGGGGACAGGATGAGAGAGTTGGGGTTGTGCAGTCTGGAGAAAAGAAGGTTCAAGGAAACCTTATTGTGGCCTTCCATTATCTGAAGAGGGCTGCAAGAAAGCTGGGGAGGGACAATTTAGGGTGTCAGTGACAGGACTGGGGGAGAATGGAGCAATACTAGAAGTGAGGAGATTCAGATTAAACCTTAGCAAGAAGTTCATCACCATGACGCTGGTGGGACAGTGGAACAGGTTGCCTCATCCCTGGAAGCTTTTAAGGCCAGGCTGGATGTGGCTCTGAGCAACCTGATCTAGTGTGAGGTGTCTCTGCCCATGGCAGGGATGTTGGAGCTGGATGATCCTTGAGGTCCCTTCCAGCCCTGACAATTCTCTGATTCTAAGCTCTAACAGCTCTGGTGTTTCTCCACCTTTCCCCACAGCCAGCCACCAGCCTCGCCCAGCACACAGGAAGCCATCCAGGGCATGCTCTCCATGGCCAACCTCCAGTCATCAGAGTCCTGCCTGCAGACATCGTGGGGCACCAACCAGGCAAAGAACAACTCCATCTCCACACAAAACTCTAAAAAAACAGGTGGGGGTGGCAACAAAAATGCCAGCAAGCAGCTACTGAAGAAGAGCACAAAGAACAGCATTGACATGGAGGATTACGACGAGGATCAGGACCATTTGGATGCCTGCTTTAAAGATTCAGATTACGGTGAGCACCAGCAAAGCTGAATGAGTCAGTGTCTGCCTGCCCTGCAGGGACCTCTCTCTGCACATCTGCACATGCTCCTCATGCTGTGCTTGATCCCTTTCCCACCACATCCCAACTACAGATTCACAAATGGCATTGGGTTGGAATGGACCCTTAAAAGTCATCTTGTCCAATCACCCTGACATGGGCAGGAACACCTCCCACTAGACCAGTGGGAGACCCCATCCAACCTGGCTTTGAATACCTCCAGGCTTGAAGCCTCCACAAAGTCTCTGGGCAACATCCCCACCCTCATGAGGAAGAATTTCTTCCCAATGTCTCACTTCTTTTAGTTTGAAGCCATCACCCCTCATCCTGTCACTTCAGGCCTTTGTTAAAAGTCCCTCCCCAGCTCTCCCGAAGCCCCTTCAGGTACTGGAAGGCTGCCCTAAGTTCTCCCTGGAGCCTTCTTTTCTCCAGGCTGAACAGCCCCAACTCTCTCAGCCCATCTTCATGCTCCACCTCTCTCATCATCTTTGTGACCTCCTCTAAACCTGCTCCTGTCTTTCTTGTGTTGGGGGCTCCAGAGCTGGACACAGTTCTCCAGGTGGAATCTCGTGAGAGGGAAGTAAAGGGGGAGAATCCCCACACTTGAGCTGCTGCCCATGCTGCTGGGGATGTGGCCCAGGACATGGTTTGGTCTGGGCTACAAGAGCACATTGCTGGCTCTTGGTGAGCTTCTCTTCACCTAGCACCCCCAAGTTCTTCTCCTCAGCACTGCTCTCTGCCCATTCTCTACCCAGCCTGGATCTGTGCCTGGGATTGACCTGGTCCAGGTGCAGGACCTTGTACTTAGCTTTACTGAACTTCATGAGGCTGGCATGAGCACAGCTCTCCAGCCTGCCCAGGTCCCACTCTAATATGGCAGTTCCACCATAATAACCTGCAGGAGCATTTTTTGAGTATGCAAAATGAGGAAATGAAGAAAAGTATGAATGTGAACACTGGTAGGGACTGGAAGCCTGAAGGCCCAAAGAGGGCGAGAAGTAGGTAGAGGTTAATGCTGCCTAACAGGAGAGTCTGTAGGGCCACCAGAAATCACTTGCTGTGACTGGAAAAGTGGAGTGCATCTTTTCACCTTGTTAACAGAGGTGCCAAGGCAAAACGGAGCCCCTGTGACATGGCAGAAGGGTGTACTGCATGCATGGGATGCAGTGGGAGTGCTGGGAGGTGCTTTGGGAAGCTGTTGGGCAGAAGGATGGTTTGCAGACAGATGCCATGCATGACCAAAGCTGTGCTCTGCTGAGGGCTGCATTTGCTAAGTCTGTGCTGCCAGAGAATGGAGAGGCTTTGCTGTGAGGTAACAAACTGGTGAGAAATGCACCTGTAAAGAAAGCTCCAGGAGCTGCAATGCAGAGGCAGAGACAGAGTTCAGACACAGAGCTTGGTGTTTATCCCAGAGGCCTGGGAAGGATCCCTTGGTTCATCTTTTGGATGCTCTCTCTGTGTCTCATTTTCTCTTGGTTATATGGGACAGGAGGGTGTGGTGCTGGCTGTAGTGGTTGGCTGACACCTTCAGTGCAGTCTAGCTGGAGATAAGGAAACCTCTTCCTGTGTCTTCTGTCCATGCTGCTGCTTTACAGGCAATAGAATATGGAATGGAATAGAATGGAATGGAATGGAATGGAATGGAATAGAATAGAATAGAATAGAATAGATTAGAATAGAATAGGCCAGGTTGGAAGAGACCTCCAAGATCATCCAGTCCAACCTATCACCCAGCCCTATCCAATCAACTAGACCATGGCACTAAGTGCTCCATCCAGTCCTTTCTTGAACACCTCCACCACCTCCCTGGGCAGCCCATTCCAATGCCAATCACTCTCTCTGTGAAGAACTTCCTCCTAATATCCAAGCTATACCTCCCCTGGCACAACTTGAGACTGTCCCCGCTCATTCTGTTGCTGGTTGCCTGGGAGAAGAGAGAGGAAGTTCAATTGCTCCTGGCTGAGAAGCCTCACTGTGTATCCTAAAAGTACCTGGTCACAGTTGAATGCCAGCACCTCCCAAGTGTGGAGGAGAACAGGAGAAAGTCCCCTGAGTCGTTGCAGCTGCGTCACCACTCAGTGGTGCTTCCGGAGGCCTTTGGTTTTTCCAGCCCTGATGCCTGCAGTCACCACCCAGGTACAGAGCGGGTGGCCACCGCAGGACGGAGCTGTTCCCTGCACTGAAACCATTGCCTTTGTTTCCCGCTGTAGTTTACCCTTCTCTGGAATCAGATGAAGATAATCCTGTATTCAAATCCCGATCAAAGAAAAGGAAAAGCTCAGATGATGCCCCTTACAGTCCAACGGGTAAGTCCCTCTGGTCTGTGCTGCCCAGAGCCATGCAGGTCCCTTAACATCCAGCCAAAAAACCCAGCCGAGGAGTGTGGAAACTGGAAGAACACAACCATCAGTTGCAGTATCACCTGAAGGATGAAATCCTTTCCAGCACAGTGGGAAGTGATACCATGTGCTGGGACTCATGCTGAGCAGCGTTAGCCTTCTTCTGTCAATCAGCTGCCAGGAAAAAGCCTTTCCTCAGGGGGCTGTTGGTTTGTTTTCCGTCCCACTCTTGGTGATGGAACAGTTGGTGGCCTCCTCAGCAGTGGTTTAACAGTGAAGTCCCAGCCAACTGAGCAGCCTCAGCTTTTAGGTGCTGACTGTCTGAAGAGGGAGATTGGAAATGATCTCCTCCTGGTTCAACCAAAGCTGGTGGACCAAAGGGTGTCACCAGAGGCAGTGACAGGCCAGGGGCTCCTTAAGACCCCTTTGGTGTGGCCCGCTAACAGGGGAGTCTCTGCAGCTTGCTGGGTGTGAGAAGCAGCCCACATCTCACCAGCTTGTGGCACCGCATGTCCACCTCCAGCTGATGGGGCGATGAACACTGTCCATTGGGAAGCCACACTCACGTCTGTAGCGCAGGCTTTGGCTCTGCTACACCTTCATTGGCAGCTTCTCCCCGAGCCACTGTGACTGCAAGCTGTTGGCACCTCCTGCCTTCACACACATCCTGGGGAGGGAAGAGCAGACTGCAGCTCCCCTGCTCCCCGCAGCTCAGGAGGGCAGAGCCCTGCAGCCTGCTGTGTGGTTAACGCCGCTCGCAGGGACACCTTCTGCATCTGACCTGCATCTGCTTGCCTCGTAGCACGCGTGGGTCCCTCGGTGCCTCGGCAGGACCGGCCGGTGCGGGAAGGCACGAGAGTGGCCTCCATCGAGACCGGGCTCGCCGCCGCCGCCGCCAAGCTGTCCCAGCAGGTGAGGCTGCCCGAGAAGCAGGCAATGAGAGCCCTCTCCCTCAGCAGCAGAGTCCTGCCCAAAGAGCAGCCAGGCCTCCTCGGGGTTTATTCCTGCCAGTCGCTGGGGAAATCACAGGGCTGGAAAGCTCGAGGGTGTCACAACACACCTGATGAAGCCACGTCTGGGAGGTGCAGAGAGCATAGCTGCTAGGCTAAGAGAGAAGGAGGGTACCCAGGGGAGCATGTGTGGACTTCATAGTGATGTGTGTTTGACGTGTGACTGGTGTGATTGCCTCCTCCTGGAAACTGGCTGCTGGTGAGCAGAAGGCTTTATTTACTTCCAAAGATTTGCTGAAGCAGGGATAACTGTGGGGCAGCTCAGCAAAGGTGTTGAGGTACTTTGGGTGTTGGTAAATGCCCAGTGTCTAAAGAGGTCAGGGAGATGCCGAGTGCCTAACACACATAGGCCCCTCAAGTGTGACACTGTGAGGCAGGAAGGTGACAAAGGCTGTTTGAGCAAGGCTGGTGAAAGTTGCTGGAGGTGCAGGTTTTGGTGACAGGTTTTGTGATGCCAACTGTTGAGTAGAAGAGCTCTAGGATGGTATCAGGGTTTCATCAAGAGGAGGACGGAAGTCAGGCAAGGAAAACAGGCTGGTGCCAGACCTCTGTTGCCATGGTACAGGCATGTAAGTGCAGTAACAGGTCAAGACGTAATGTCTGTGTCCTAGCAGGAAGCAGTCTGTGAATCAGGGCAGGTGTTTAATGTCCACCACACAACTGTGGCAGTGTGTGAAAAGACCTGAAGATAGGAGGTGCCAGTTTCTGTGGAACATGGAAGGCTTTGGTGCTGCAGAGCTGTGCTGGTCTCTTCAGGTGGGGTCATTCAGCCCTTCCTGGCTGGCTTCCTCTTGCTGCAGCCTATGCAGGGCTACCCAACCAGGAGGCTCTGCACAAAGCTCACATGTAGGTGCAGGGAAAGCAACTGCTTGAGTGCAGCAGCCACAGCTGCCAGGCAGACGATATCAGAGCAGCCCCTGGGCGCTTTGTACGTGGCAAACTGTGTGGGGTTTCATTGTTCCAGGAGCCTAAGCAACGCTGGCAGCCCTTGCCATAGCTAAGGGTCCTCTGGGGATTAACCTGAGCTTCATGTTTGTCATTTTAAAGGAGGAACAAAAAAGCAAGAAGAAAAAAAATACCAAAAAGAAGCTGTCAAGCGCCAACGCGAACAAAGCGGCTCAGGAGGGCAGCTCGCCAGAGCCGAAGCTGGAGTCCCAGGCCAGCAGCCTGACAGATCATGAGTACACCGCAGGGGTCAGCACCTTTGGGGTCGCCCAGCCTAACAGGGGATCGCAGCCGATGGCACCCGGTGTGTTCCTCACACAGAGGAGACCCTCAGCATCCTCGCAGAACAATGCCTCCACCAAAGGTACCAGGAAACGCCTGGGGTGATGGTGCAGGAATGGGGAAGGGTGAACTGGTGATGTGACCCCTGCCTTCTGCAGGGCCCTCACCTGTTGTCTGTGCCACGGGTATGGAGAACTGCTTTGGTAGGTCAGACCCGGGCAGAGGTAGTAACCATGGCCCTGGCCCTCCTGGCACTGTGGGCACAAATGCTGCTGAGCTGCTTGTTGCAGGGGTGAGGCATCCCAAGATAGGAAGCTCTCCTGAGCGTGCCCTGAGGCTCCCAAGGAACACCTGCAGTGATCACATCACAGATAGGCCAAGGAACACCTGGAGTAGTCACATCCCAGTCCAGCCTGTTTGGTGAAGCCCTGTCCAGGGGAAGATGCATCTGTGACGTCCGTTCTGCCCAGGGCTATGCCAGGCACTGCTGTGGTGGGGTGGTGTTTGTACAGCAGCACCTGCACACAAGGGCATCCTAGTCCAGAGGGTGTAAGGCAGTGCAGATCTGCAAAGCTGCCACAAGGGACCAGAGGAGTATCAAATCTTAGGAGTAACACAATGATACGACCACAGCCAAGAGAGAGAAGTGGTTGCTTGTTGTCTGCTTTAGAGAGAACATTACAAAGCTGAGGTTGTCTTGGAGTCTGGGCTGGGACCTCCTATTCTCTGCTTGAGCTTTGCTTAGAAAGTGTGACAGAGGCAGATGTGTGGGACAGGCACCATGCAGTGTGAAGAGCAAGTGTGAGGTGCTACTGGGAGAGGCCCTGCTGGAACAGGGGAGGCAGCATGGCAGAGGTTTCCTACGTACCCCTGTGTTTCTGTGGAGGAAATCAGAGGTAGTGCACCATGTCCTGGTACATAGGAACACATCAGAGCAGCTTGAATGGGCCATACAGGAGGA
Source organism: Psilopogon haemacephalus (assembly GCA_013396835.1). Taxonomy (NCBI): domain Eukaryota; kingdom Metazoa; phylum Chordata; class Aves; order Piciformes; family Megalaimidae; genus Psilopogon; species Psilopogon haemacephalus. The sequence goes on along the minus strand of VWZI01011364.1, from coordinate 82,280 downwards.
CATGCACAGACCATGGGAGGTGCTGGGGTCTTGGCTGCAGCTGGTAATACCTGTGGCAGTCAGCAGAACCAGAGTGGTGAATGTGTTTGCCTGAAATGGTGTCTTTGTGGTGAGATGGTGGCAATAGTGACACAGGTCCAAGCCCCAGTGGAAGATGTGATGGGAAGAGGAGTGCTGACTGGAGCTGAACCCCAGTCTGGGCCAGTGAACTGGGCAGCCCAGTCAGGGCACTGTGAAGAGAGCCTGAGTGGGCACAACCCCTTGGCTTGTGGTGTGCTCAAAGGAGGGAAGGAGCCATGTGCCAAGAAAGCAAGCGGCTGACCTCACAGGGGACAGAGCACTTTCAGGGCCTCCTCTGCAGGGTCTTGGGACAGCCGAGGTGGTGTTGTGTCAGCTGCCAGCCTGAGACTGCAGGAAGGAAGCCTGTGTGCATGTCTGGGTGTGTCCATGTCTTTGTGTGCACTTTTTAGTGTGTGCAGGGCTGGTTGCAGGAGGTCGTTAGTGCTAGAGGAAGAGAGGAGAAGCAGCAGTGTGGAGCTGTGATGGTAGATGGGTCGGTCTCAGGGCAATAGGTGAGGGAGCAGGTGTCCTCAGGGCAGTGCTTGGCCCAGGACTCACGGTGGCATGTGAGTTCAGCATCCCTGTGACACAGATTTCTTTTAAAGGGTGCCCAGAGAAGCCTGGGGAGAGTGTGGGTGCTGCCTGCCAGGTGCAAGGAGCTGCGGGGTGTCTGTGTGTATATGTGTGTGTGTGTGTGTGTGTGTGTGTGTGTGTGTGTGTGCAGCCTCTCCCCTGAGGCACCAAGAAGCAGGACACTGGCTGGGATTAGACTGTCACCCTGTGGGCAAACAGGTCACCCATGTGCCACGCTTGGCGTTAGGCCAGGCGCAGGGCAGGCACTGTGGAGGCAGGATGGGATGAGCCTCCACCCTGAACGGGGTGCGCTCAGAAGGATGCCAGCCGGGCTGCCACTGGCGCTGGTTCTGCAGAGCTCTCTGGCGGCCCGGAGCAGCCGGGCAGGGAGGCTACGGCGCAGCTCGGAGGCGCTCCGCAGGAGGCAGGCGCCGCGGGGCCATTTGTGTGGCTGGAGCGGGCTCTCACCCCGCTCCTCCCGCTCTCCCTCTAGGAAAGCGCACGAAGAAGGGGATGGCCACGGCCAAGCAGCGGCTCGGCAAGATCCTGAAGATCCACCGGAACGGGAAGCTGCTGCTCTAGCGGCGGGGCCGGCGGGCAGCCCGGCGGCGCCGCGCCTGGGGAACGCTGCCGCCTGACGCTTGGGCCAGCACCACAGTCATCCCTTTTTGAACTTTCAGCGGTCGGGAGTGTACAGAATCCTGCTATAAATATTTTTTAATATAGATGTCCTTTCTCAGAGCGCTGAGAGTGACCAGCCGCAAAAAGTTAATACTAACCCCGGCTGCGGAGGAGCGGTCCGCTTTCCCCCGGCCCCGGGCGGAGCCGCCGCTTCTTGAGCAGCGACAGCCAGGCGGGAGAGGC